>CM046423.1:72284895-72884895 GCA_025506505.1 Flaveria sonorensis
AAAACAAAAAAGGAAACAAATTATCGTAGAGACTTACATTGTAGGCTTCTTCAAGGGTAGAATGTTTTGGAACATGAAACTGGGTGCTACCAAGCATCTTGTTCATTTTCTCTATTAAATCAACATACAATAAGTAAAGATGTTGCATTTATTTTACTTTTATATAAAAAAGATGTTAAACACAATGGCAAAAAAATACTCGACGATCTCACAGACTGCATGATAAAACTCGGCCGAGTTCCATTTCTTGTTAGGATCTGAAAAATATTTGTCGTAGCATTTTTCCTATGATTGGACCGATATCTTTCTTTTCCTCTTTTCCTGTTGTGTCGATTCATACTCATCAAAATAATCAATAACAAAAGGATAGGACACCAAAAATATCATTAAAACATCAAAAAAGTGAAAAGAAATAATATAGTGTGAAAATATACCAATAGTTTGGCCCATATCCTGCAAAGATTGAAATGTTGAATGACTTGAGTTGTGTAGTAGTATATAATTATATATGAACAACAAGATGGAGTTCATGTGAATGATTCTTGTCAAGGAAGTAGAGAATACTTGCATAGTGGTCAAGAAGACTTGTGCTTTTCATTGAAGAAAAGAATCGTAAAGAGTTTATGTAAGGCTTGGTCCATCTTCTTTCAAAGAATACCAAGAAGCCTTGCAACTCCCTAAATAGTAATTTAACATTACGCCTGACCTAAAAAGACTGATCGAACATTATAAAAGTCGTCTAAAGTGTGTTTAAATATATAAAAACTCTTAAAGAATATGAATAGTTTTATTTTGTAATTGGATGCAACATGTTTAATTTTTTTATGGATAAAATTTGTCATCTCCAACAAAAAGATACTTGTTTGAACTCGTTATGCAACTAGTGATCACATACATCACGAATGCCATAATTTAATTTAGATTATATGTCAAGGGGCACCAACAAATAATATTCATACAACATTACAGAACTAGAGGGGGTTCCTAGTCCACAGGCCCTCTAACCACAAAATATAACTGGTAGTACTATCAAACGTTATCGTTTTCTTGTAGTTTGACTTTTTAAATTGTTATCAGTGGAGTAAATGAATCAAATAAAAGAATTGTACCCCGAGAGATATCACCTTATTCATACACCCCTCAAGTATTTATAGTTATCCAGACATTTATTCAGAAACTAATAATATTTAGATAGAAACTCAATAACAAAATTAAGAAAACAACTCATATAGATCCCTTATAAGGTCAACTCCACAAAGTCAAATTCTTTTAGTTACGCCCACAAAATTAATCCATCATGTTCGACCCCAAGCCCGAACCTTTTTTGGTTCCAAAAGGAATCCATTGAGTTGACTTTTTTAACATAATGTCCGCTTGCCCCTAGTTGACTTTGACTTGGTCCATACCAAATCAAAATTCCATCTATACATACACATCTGCATATTTCCCACTTTCACAAAGCAAGAGAGATCTGCAAATCATGGAGTACAAGCATTTCAGCCATGAACACAACTTGTCCATGTACCAGGTGCCACCCGGACAACAACTGCGTTGCTCTGGGTGCGATAAGTTTTGTGATAAATCTATTTACGCGTGCTGGCAATGCAAGTTTTTTCTTCATGAGCATTGTGGAAACGCCACTCGATATATAAAACACCCTTTTCATTCATCGCATTATCTCATTCTTAGCCCGTATCCTACTTACCCATCGAATTGTTTTGTTTGTAACGCGTGTGGTACCAATGGGTCGAGGTTTTCATATTGTTGTGCTTTGTGTGAAGTTGATCTACATGTCAATTGTGCTTTCCTCCCCCAAAAGGTATTCTCATTCTTTTATTCTGTTGTTTTGTTCATGTGTTACTTAAGCATGATTAGCGATGGATTATTAGGGGTTAACTTCTAATAATGATGTTTATACAAATAGGTGACTCATAAAGCTCATCCACATGAGCTATTTCTTAACTATAGCAGCCAAACCGGCAGTCACAACCAAGTTTGCAAAATGTGTAGGAAGTCGTTGGATTCAAAGCATTGGTCTTACGAGTGTCGTGCGTGCACAAACTACGGGGTTCACACATTATGCGCAACAAACGAGATAAAAATGGGTTTGTATCAAATGGATGACGGGTCGGATACTGAACCTAGCGATCAAGGTGCACCAATGTCACAATCGGCTGCACCAATAGCTCAACAGGGTTCAAGTGATGATCAGGTTCAGGTGGAACTAACACCAATCGAAGCTCTTGCGCTTCTTATGGGACTCTCAAATGCTTCTTCTTATGTATAGCCCATATGCTTGTCATTACTTGTTATAATAAGAATCTTTTTAACCTGAGTCTTTGAATGAATAATCATGAGTTTGAGCCTTAAAATTAAGGGTCAACTCTAATGAAATGTAATGAACTTGACATATATTGTAATCAAAGCTGTTTCTTTTTGTATTCGTTATAAACCAAACCAAACCAAACCAAACCAAATACATATGTAGATGATCTATAACATAAAAGGTTGAATAGGTAAATAATATGATATTAAGAAAGATGAGAAATGTGAGAATTTATTATATTTGGTTAATTATATAGCCATGGGCATGAGTTTTATAAGTACAAATGTTCATTCATTCCTTTAAGATTAGATTAGATCTATCTACAATACTTTCATTGTTTTAAGCTGTTACAAGATGACTGGTTCCCTTTAAAGGAAGCATGCAAGAGTAGGTCACATACTTCACACTATCTAATAGAACCACCACAAATATTCTTGAAAATGACTTTCCCTTTCCACCACCACCACCCATTATGCCGCCGTCCACATCACTGCCGTCTCCCACCTCCCTCGGGTCAAACAGCACCGAAACCACCATTGATGAAACCGAGTTGTTTTTTTGGTGGTTATCGTGCTTTGTGTCATGACCCGCCACTTGTTCTTTGGCGATGTTGGAGGTGGAATTAGAAAGGGGTATTAGAAGCCCATGGAGGATTCTTCTATTCTTCACGGTTGTGATGTAGGTTGAATTCTGGTGGTTTCCGTTGGCTGTGGTGTTGACTACTGATGTAGCAGGAACTATGGCTCCAGAAGCTGAGGCCATGGATGCATCAAACTGAAATACTTCAGTGCACATGCCTGAACTCAACATTAATCCTATGCAACAAAATCAATTTTAGATTAGTAAGATTCTAAAAGAAAGACGTAAACATATCACATTGTTATGTGTTATTATATAATCAGAATCATGTGTTACTAAAGTGTAATAAAGATCAAGCCTTGAGCAACATTTACCAGAAAGACCTTCACGAAACCATTGTTGCAGGCTACCATCAACATGTTTCGACTGCACATTCTCCTTATTTGATGGAAGAGCTCTTTGATGACCACTCGAAGTTCTATACACATGAGGGTCTCTTCCACCATTCGTTTTCACTGTTGGAACGGGGATTGCAGGGACCAAACCTTTAGTCATTTCTTGTTCTTCCCTAAATTTCATAGCTTTCTCACTTGCTAGAACAGAATGGATTATCAAACTACCATCAATCTCACAAGCTTATCATTCCTCGGTACATAAAGAGATGCAACAAGAGGCTCACTAGCATTATAGCTAGTTCCATTGACATGTTCATGACCCATCAACACCCTCCCATGGTGTTGTTGACTGTAATGCTTATAATCATTAACCTTACCATGATGATCACCAAATGTTACTCCACCAAATTTCACATTCATAATCGGAACTAACCCACCAAAAAGCACAATAAACAGCAACAATCCAACAAAGCTAATACTAGCAACCTTTTTGGCTTTGGTCTTTAATGTACCTTCAGTTTTCTTGACATCCTTTTTCGGTTTATGCAAAGACGCAGGTTGTTGAGTCTTCAACCGTGGAATTGGCACTAATGGCACTTGAGAACCCTGTGGTTTGACACAATAAGGTGCATATGGCATCCATGGGTATCCCATGGGCGCCATTGGAGGGTATGGTGGGTACATTACAGGAGGTGAACACACACCACCACCACCTCCACCTGCAACCATTTGTTGCTTCAATGTTGCATTCTCTGCTGCAATGTAAGCAATTCTAGCATTCAAATCATGAATAGTTGCTTGCATTCCTTTAACTTTCTCCTCTAATTCCTCAACATACTGTTTTCTCCTCTGTCGAGATAACTGTGCACTCTCACGGTTTCGAATCAGCCTCGCTTTCTTCTTCTCATCTTCTTCGTTAAATCGATTTGAACTTTCAGTCGTTGTAGAGCCTTCATTCGACCTTCGGTGCTTCAATGTCCTATACTCATACTTCACATCAGAACTCTCGTTCTTCCTCTTCACCTTCTGATTCACAACGGAGTTTCCCGAATCCGGCGACAGACAGATCACAGCAGCTTCCGATCCAGCAGAACCACAATCACCAGAGCCCTGAGACGACGCCGGAATCTCATCCCCCAATTCGAACGACGAATTCTCCAAATTCCTCGCCGGATTCACCGTCTCCTTAACAAAACCTCTGTTGGAATCATCCGATCGGTGACCAGATGCAAAACTGTTGAATTGAGGACGAGGAGGCGTCAGATCGAAGGGATTCGATTGATTAAGCGTGAAATTGAAGAATTCTTCGGTGTCTAACGAATGATGTTCGTCGTTGAAGGGGATATCGAGGTATTGGTCGTCGAATGAGAGGTAATCGTCGGGTAAAGTGAAGTCGTCGGAGAATATGAAGGGGCTGAGAGGTGGTATTGGTAAGGTGGTTGATGGATCGTCGACAGCCGTTGCGTCGGCCATTGTTAGGGTTTCGGTGACGGTGGTCGGAGACGATTGACGAAGACTCTAGAGAGATTTATTTGGGTTTGTTTCGAGGTGTAAAAAACTAAAAGTTAGAAAGCATTGAAGTCGTTTATACTTTATAATCGAAACAATCAAACTTTAAGGCTTTTAAGCTTTTGAAAATGAAAGAAATATTATACTTCTAATTTGTAAATGTTTGGTTATAGATAACTTAAAACTGATATATGACTTATCTCTCATTCTTTTAGGAGATGGGATAAGAAGGGATTGATTAAAACATAAAATCGATCGGGTTTTGAAATTCTAAATACTAAAGTATAATTTATAATTTTATTAGATAAGTTTATACATAAGAGAACCAACACGTATGAAAAAGGGTATAACACATTTTGATCATATATAAACAATCTTATCCATTCTAAAAAAAAAAATATTTTATATATCATTCATTATATTACACTTACTTTACAAGTTTACTTATTTTGCTAGGTAAGTAACACGACTTTTTATTTAACCTCTCAACCTTTTAAAATTTAAAGATTATACTTCTTTGAATATATATAACATAAGTTTTTAACCTGTAAATTTTTATTAATTTAATTTTTCTTAGTAACTTTTGTTTGCTAATGTTTTAAAAAAAAATGATATATGTATGTGTGCATTTTTATCTTGATGCTCCTATTTTAATTATGCTCCCGTTTGTCAACGCTACACTTTAATGGACAAGTAGAAAGCATCAATTTAAGGTCTTTAACCTTAATTGATTACCTATTTTGAAGGAAGAAAAACCTGGATCCATTTGTTTTTTCTTTTTAATCATGGTGTGTGCGTGAACCGTTAAACATACATCAGGAGTTATTATAACTTAAATGAGACGTCAAAATAGCTATAAACCGTATATTGAGCCATGTAATGTTCAATGAGTTTGGTTAATGAACGTTTAGATTCAAACTATATAATACCCTTAGTTTCTTTATTTAATCTCCTCGATTTCTATTTAAAGAGGGTAAATCCATATAAATCCTTAAACGCTTACGTAATATCATATTTATCCAACAAAAAAACGTTTTATCAAATATACGCCAACATTGAAGGAACATGACACAAACAACAACATTCTCGAATCGCAAGTTAGCATAGTTTAGCAGCATGACCATGTAATTTTAATTTTAATGTGTTATATAATTGCATGAATCCTTACCCATGATTAATACTTAACAGCTCTCATCAAAATAGTGATCACACAAAAAACTTAGAAGATGACATGATATTAGTATATACTTACATGGAGGAAAGGATTACACATGGAAAGAATCTACTATGGCTTTCAATGTTTCTTTGGATGTGGGCCATTGTTTATCATTGGCACTAGCAACAAATAAGATCACAGTATTTCCCTTTGCTGTAGCCTTTGCAATGTTGTGTGAACCAGTCAATGCAAAGGGAGTCTCTAAAACATACCTGTAGTACTGCACAATGTATCAAAAGGAAAGAGAACAAAATGTCAAACCAAATATATCACATAGGATGTTCTAAGAAAATGTTCAACGGCTTGAGTGGTAGTGGCAGTTCGAATCTGCCATCATCCTCTTCGACCACACCATCACGACCTCCATCTCAGGCTAGGCGCTGTGTGGTGGACGCTGCCAAAACATCAAGGAAAGGCAAAGAAAAAAGCAAGGATATTGCTTAAATGCTAAAATGGTCAACTTTTACGGATAATTTTATATACCCCTCAAAACTTGCTATAATGCCGCATTTACCCAACGAAATCATGATATCAATATACATTCTGGGTATATTTGATATTAACTTTTTTTGGTTGGGTAATATGATTTATACTCAGTTTTAAGCGAATATATGAAAATTATCCGAGGTAACCAGTTTAAGCAATATTCAAAAATTTTCTTCAATTTTCCTCGACTTTTCTGCCAGCAGGACTTGCAATGGCCATCACACGGCACTAAGACTCAGGAGGTGGTGGCGGTTTGGTGGAAGAAGATGGTGGCGAATTCGAACCGCCTGCACCAATCTGCCTTTGTTGAGCATTTTTTCTATATGCAAATTCTTTTATCTCATTTTTACATGTTAACCTGTTTCATCTGGAACCATATACCGTTAATACTCTAGTAAAACAAGAAAACATCGTCTTTCTATCAAGCATGAAATTTAAGTTTGTCAGCTCTATCAGGAAGCATGATAGAAAGTGCACTGCTTAGGAATCTACTTGATATTGCTACAAGAATGATCAGGTTTCTGTAGAGGTATATAATGTGGTTCATGTTGAAATTGTTTTAACACATAAAGAAGAGAAAAAAGAATATGCATAAAGAAGAAATATGATCAAAGAGATGAATTAATAAGTCATACCGTTTGGTCTCCATCTTTTCAACTGATGTTTCTAGCAGTTCTTCATCCAAATCAAGAGTATTTCCTGTAACAAACGGGCCAAGAGACCCGATAACCTTCTCCGGGCTCCCAATATCTTCAAGTGTTGCATTAGGTTTGTTGGTCAAACGAATCAAAGGCGAAGCCACAACTTGCACTTTGCCCTGCTTCTCATCCTCAAATTTTACCTCAATCCAAGGCTCTGCACACTTTGGTTGGCAGTAGTTTCCAGATAATATGTTAGCGATACGCAGTTGCTTCCATGTTGGTGGAAGAACAAACTGGTATGGCTGCACATTTCCTGCAAGCAACTACAATCAAGATTTTACTATAATAACAAATGCAGGAACTATAATAAAAAGGAATAACACTCTAGCATCATAAGAGTTATACTATTTATGTTCTAACACACTAATCTGCCTATACTCCTATGTCTCAGTAATAACTTTTGTTGAACACTCTAGTCTTGGGCTGTCAATCGTGTCAGGTTAGCGGGTTAATATGTTGACTGGTTTGAATTGTTCAATCCAAACACAACCTGTATTTTTATTTGTGTCAAAAACATTAATCCTAACATTGACACACTTAAAATCATGTAACCCGAACATGAACAGTCTAACTCATTTACCCAAACATGTCAAACAGGTTGGCGGTTGACAGATAGTAATCAAATTATAAATGTGTCAGTTGGGTTAATAAGTTGTAAAATTGTGTCAAACGGATCGTAAAATGGTTGTGGTGGGTCCCTCTTTACTTAAAAGAGGTAACCAATTTAACTAAAACGTCAAACCCAACACTATGAGTTACTACTCATCTTATATATGAAAACCTAAAATTTGAATATTTTCATGTAGTCTTTGTGTCGATTCTCAGATAGTGTTGGAAATTACCATCCACATTTCGAGTTTAAAGATCAATCGCTACTAAATACCGACTATCAAAACTAAAATACTTCAGAGATCTTAAAAAACAATAGATTCACTCAGATTTGAGACTGAAATCGCAAAATCACAAACGAAAATTGAAAATTTACCTGCACGAAGAGCAGGGGTATCCTTGGGAGAAGCTTGAAACAGAACAAAATTAGAATCAGAGCTCGATTGAGGAAGATAGGAACCAACCTCCGCCTCTTTGGCGTGTGAGGGCGGAGGTGAATGCAATGGAATTAGGGTTGTTAATGGGAGTAATACGGTGGATCCTTTGAGGAATTGTCTTCTGGAAGATGATTGAAGAAACAATGGAGATTGGGGGAGTTTAGGCTTGTTGGAAGAAGATAGTGGTTTTAAAGAAGAAATGATGGAGGATAATGATGAGACTGAAGCGGAAGCCATTGATGAAGTTGAGAGAGAGCAGAGGAAGGTGTCGATGGTGGTTCTGGTTTTGGATGAGGTTTTGTTTTGGCCATTCGTTCGTGGCAACAATTAGAGGGTGTTTGGGAATAACATTAAAAAAATCCCGACTTGCTAATCGGCTTGTGACACACTCGTCCGAAAACGCCGAGAAGGCAATCGGACTCACGGCTTCATGTCACGCGTAGAGTTGAGCTTTGAACCATTATGCATTACCCATTATCGTATTTATCGTGGACTGATCATCCAAAGTGTTTACCTGTAAAGAATTGAACTTAAAATGTTCCGTCATAAAACCATCACGAAGAGATTCTTAATGGCTTTAACAAACAATCCAAAAACCCTTTTTGTTTTATCTTCTTTTTTAAGTAATGACTTCTTTCGCCAAAAAACAGTTATATGTTTAAACTTTTTGTTTATTTAGAAAGGGTCAAATATATAGAAATTTATAAATGTGTCGATTTTAAATATCTATATGGCAACATTGGACGCGAACATGACCTTATTGAGAGTGATATCTTTGTATCTAGAGGTAGGTGTATAGTTTGTCTTTATCTTAGTTTTCACTTATCTTATTTTTATGAGTGAGATAATATTGAGTAAGTTTATGTGTTTGTTATAGGATATTGACACGTTTTTATTTTTGTAGTCATTAAATACGGGGAGAAATATTGTGAAGTAAAGTTCTTATGATTGACAATTTTGGGGATTAATATGAAACCGAGCTAATCTCATCTTATGATTAACTAAAATGTGAATGATCTCCATGCATACCAAGTCAAGGGGTTTTATAAGCCAGTTGGTTTTCTCCTAGAACAGGTTGGCACCATCATTGAACATCAAACCATTGATTGACGTTAAAATCTCGTGTGAGATATGAACATACATGAGCTACGAAGAGACATGTCACTGAATTCGATTTGCCATGCAGTTTAAAAAAACATTCCAACTGAAACGTGAATGATCCACAGGACCTACCCTCCGACTCCTCTTTAAAATAGCATTGTAGTTATTGTCTATTTACATATTCAATATTTGTTGTTTAAAACAAGGACTCACACAAATCTAATTTTACATATAAAACACACTAATGGACAACACTTGGATCATCCAAGATAAAATTGTCATCTTCAAAACTCGAACACACAATCTATGGTTGGTAAGAGAACATAATTTACTATCATATTGTTTAAGTTGTTTTAAATGATAAAGTTTCAATGAATAAAGAATTTGAAAATTAATTTCGTTTTGTTTTGAAGTTACTTGAATCGTCCAAAAAATTATATCGAAACAACTATTGTAACAATGCTAAAATTCGATAAAGATTGTTATTTGATTCTTTCCGTAAATAGTAGAAAAACTAGAATAGTTTCCTTTGAGACCAGACCAATATCTTGTGGAGTCACACCCATATTTGGTTTTTAGTACATAACTAAAAATATTTGTTAACCACAATCTATATATAGGTTTACTTTCTTAAATATCGGTTTGAACTAATTTATATTTTATTAAATATATTATTTAAAAGTTATGTGGTCTTTAAGTCTATGACTATAAATTTCATATATCCATCTGTCACGTATCACTTTTACGTAACGTATATTCACGGCTTCATCTTCTCATCGGATCAGTTATTATATTTGTGATCTTAGACACGAGTATAGAAGGGGGAAGAAGCTTATACCGACATATAAGAGCGCGAAAAAGTTTATAATTTCGTATGCCTTTTTTATTTTTTTTTTCTCTCTAAAAATTCACAAATCAATCAATAAAGAGGAGGTAAATTTAGTAATTGGATGATGCGTTTAGGCATTTAGCTAACCACCTTATATATACAAGTCCAAAGATCATACCAACATGATTTCATATAAACGTGTCAATCTAGTACAACAAAATATAAGAAAACGTTTCATACAAAATTAATTTTCCATAGAGAATTATTTTATGTAAAATACTATAAGATTGTATAAATCAATTATATGAAGTGCATGATCGATATATTGAAAAAAAGAGAAAATAAGCAATTATACGTTATATAACCGTCTTATGAGTCATAATTAAAACGATAAATACACATGTTTATACAGTTACAATAGTTAAAAACGAATTATGAATTAAAATGCTAAACACGTATTGAAACAAAACACCACATATATATTTTATCTTTAACCGCAATTTTATTAGTAACGAGACTTGAGCTCATGGGAATCAAAAAGAACACAACTTTATCAATATTTTGATTTCATTAGGTTATCGCGTCCCTGTACGGATATTTTGCTTTATCAAAATTTTCAAATTGTAATAAAAGTGATACTTTTATTTTTTTACCAGCAAGCAGAGGGTATGTTTGTCGTTTGCAGTATAAAGAATAAAAATGTGCAAATGGTGAATATGTTCAAACACAGTGGTCAGTCACTTCCAAGTTCCAAAGGCGAATATTGTGATCATCGTCTTCTAGGGTTCTTCGAAATTGCTTTTCAATCGAACGAAGTTTTCTTCTCGATCAACACAAATAGTTGCTGTGAGCTCTCTCAATTCGATCAATCTACACGAGTTCGTTGAGGTGTTGGTGTAAATCGCGTCGGGTTTTACTAAAATTACATATTTTTTCACTTCTGCTTTGTTGATTTTAGATTTACTCGCATAATTGTTTCCAGTTCGTGATTTTGTTGTGTTCTTGCTGTTCGATTTGCTGATATAGTTGCTTATACTTCATGTGCGTTACGAACCCCTGAAAACACTGTAGGGAAAGTAGATATAAGCGTAGATGTTAAGCTGTTATTCACGTTAGGGTTCAATCTGTGCTTGATTTGCTTCTGCCGACTACCGAATTGCATTTTTAGGCCTTGTTAATTCATATCAAAGGTCATGTGTTTATTATTCTGACGGTATTTGTTGATTTTGTGGCAAACTGCTGATTAGTTTGAGTTAATCTGCTTGAGAACCATTTTAGACTTTGAAATTGTGGAAGTATGATTAATTGGTGAATCATGAATGCAAAGTTTATTAGCAAAATGGTTTTGAGGGTTTGCTAATCTATAATAACCTGCATTTGTAGCAAGTGGACTTTGGACTCAGTTTGGAGCTCTAACAACTAACAAGTAGAGATTAGGCGTTTGAATCTACTAGACAACAAATGACAATTGCTTTGTCATCCTCTTCTTTAAGTTTCAGATAATTACGCTTTCTAAGAAGATGTTTAAAGGAAACAATAGGCAAAAATGCATAAAAGGCCACTAATCATACACTTATACCATCATAATCTTTAAAAAGTACATCTTTTTGGTCTGATCTCATCAAATTACATGATATAAGCCATCAGTTAGTTGTGATGATTCGCATGTTCTTTGTCAAACTGGTGTTTACATAGTCATTTTGTCCCACACCAAGCTATTTATGTTAGTCATTTTGATCAGAATTGGGAAATAGTGGTGTAATTGATGATTCTGAGAGTAGAGGAGGGATGTAACGATTAATCACTTTGTTCGATAGTACAATAGATAAAAAGCATGAAAGTAAATGACTTAGTTTAATGTACTTTTTCCCTGGTAATGGAAATAACATCCATGTTTCAGTTTGAAGTAAAATCTCGAAAGAATCATTGTTTCATTTGTAGAAACTAGTATGTTTAGCTATTCCACAACTATGCTTTGTCTTTTCTTACCATTTCCTTGGGTTCATAACTTCATATTTACACAGGTGTTGAGTGTAACGATGAACACAAAAATCAAATCAAGAAATGTTACAGAAAACAGGGATGCAGTTGAAGATTCAATACTTATGACTTTAATTGGCAATGGTGAGGATTTAGCTCCAATGGTAAGGCATTCGTTTCAAATGGGAAAACCTGAAAGCCTCCTTCACCAACTCAAAAATGTTGTGAAGAGAAAAGAAGTTGAAATAGAAGAATTATGCAAACTTCACTATGAAGAATTCATTGTTGCAGTTGATGAGCTTCATGGTGTTCTTGTTGACGCAGAAGAATTAAAAAGTGAGCTTGCAAGGGATAATTTTAGGTTACAAGAAATCAGTAGTGCATTACTTTTAAGGCTTGAAGATTTGCTTGAATCTTATTCAATCAAGAAAAACGTTACAGAAGCGGTTAAAATGTCAAGAATCTGTGCTGAAGCGTTGGATCTTTGTATGAAGTGTAACAAACATGTGTCTGAAGGTCAGTTCTACCCTGCTTTGA
Source organism: Flaveria sonorensis (assembly GCA_025506505.1). NCBI lineage: Eukaryota > Viridiplantae > Streptophyta > Magnoliopsida > Asterales > Asteraceae > Flaveria > Flaveria sonorensis. The sequence goes on from CM046423.1 coordinate 72,297,601, forward strand.
AAGCTATTGATCAGATAGAGAAGGACTATAAGAAGAATATTCCCATTAAGGCACTTAGAAATTTAACAGAGAAGCGGGTCCCGGTTATTAAGAACTATATTGAAAGAAAAGTTTGTGGTGAATTTAATGAATGGTTGGTTCATATAAGAAGCACTTCAAAAGATCTTGGACAAAAAGCAATTGGTTTTGCTTCTTCAGCTCGTCAAAGAAATGACGATTTGCTTGCTCGCCAGAAAAAAGCTGAAGAAGAAAGTTCATTAGGGCTTGGTGATTTCACCTATTCATTAGATCTTGAAGAAGTTGATGAAAATTCTGTTTTAAAAATTAATTTAATGCCTCTTTATCACGCATATTATATCCATGTATGTCTAGGGAGTGGTAATAAGTTTCGTGAATATTATTACAAAAACCGAATGTTGCAGTTGAATTCGGATTTACAAGTTTCATCGCTTCAAGACTTTCTTGGATCACATCAGATTTATTTGGCACAAATTGCTGGTTACTTTATTGTTGAGGATCGGGTTCTTAGGACAGCTGGAGATTTGTTATCGGCTAAGCAAGTTGAAACAATGTGGGAAACCGCTATAACTAAGTTGAGTTCGACTTTGGAAAATCAATTTTTTCAGATGGATACTGCAAGTCATCTTCTCCGTGTGAAAGACTACGTGACACTTTTTGGGGCGACTTTAAGACAGTACGGGTTTGACGTGGGCCCGATACTTGATGCTTTGACTAATAGTCGAGATAAATATCATGAGCTACTTTTAACTGACTGCAGAGTTCAAATCAAAGATGCAATTATTAAGGATGATTGTAAGCAAATGGTTATGAAAGAGTCAGAATACCAATCAAATGTTTTAAGTTTTCATCTTCAAATGTCAGATATTATGCCGGCGTTCCCTTATGTTGCCCCGTTTTCATCAATGGTTCCTGATTGTTGTCGGATAGTTGGATCATTCATTAAGGATTCGGTTAATTACTTGTCTTATGGTGGCCAAACCAAGTTCTTTGACTTTGCAAGAAAGTATCTTGACAAGCTGTTAATTGATGTTTTAAAAGAAGCTATTCTTACCACAGTTCAAAGTGATAGCACAGGTGTATCTCAAGCCATGCAGATTGCAGCAAACATATCATTTCTGGAACACACGTGTGATTATTTTCTTCAAACTGTAGCCAAACAATGTGGCGTTCCAACTCGATTAATTGCAAAGCCTCAAACTACATTAATGGCAAAAATGGTATTAAAAACTTCACGTGATGAAGCTTATCTTGTTCTACGGGATTTGGTCAACAAGAAGTTGACCGAGTATCTCTCCCTTACAGAGAACGTTAACTGGACTATTGATGACGTAGCACTACATAAAGGTGATTACATGAGCGAGGTGGTTATATATATCGACACTATTTTATCAACCGCTCAACAGATTTTACCTCTTGACGTGGTGTATAAAATCGGTAATGGGGCCCTAGAGCATATTAATAACTCTTTTATGGATTCTTTACTTAGTAATAGGGTGAAACGGTTTACTGCCAATGCAATTATGGGCATCAATAATGATCTAAAAAATTTGGAACAGTTTGCTGATGAGAAATTTCATGGCACTGGCTTAAGTGAAGTTTATAAAGAAGGTAGTTTCAGAGGGTGTTTGCTTGAATTAAGGCAGTTGATAAATCTTTTATTGAGCAGTCAGCCTGAAAATTTCATGAATCCTGTGATACGAACGAAGAATTATAACACGTTGGATTACAAGAAAGTGGGAATAATTTGTGAGAAATATAAAGATTCACCTGATGGACTGTTTGGAAGCCTTTCTAACAGAGGTGGGAACCAAAGTAACCGTAAAAAGTCATTGGATGTTTTGAGGAGAAGATTGAAGGAGTTTAATTGAGAAAAAGAGATTGGTAAGCAGAGTTTGGTTGAAAATTGTTAAAAAGTTTTGGTGGGAGTAAAATACGTTGATTTTTCGTTTCTCATACTTTTGATTTTATTTGTTTAATTTTGTGATGATAAATTAATTACTGTTACCTAAATCCTCCTATCCGAGTGTTTGATGGAATAGTTTCATATATATAATGGCCCGTCTGTTTTAGAACCAATAATATGCCGAGACCGCAATACCGCATAATACACTAGCACATGGAGCATACAAAATAATCAAAAGTAGCGGGAGAGAGAAACAAATGCGGTTACATATTATTGGTTCTAAGACGAACTCCCCCCTCTCTTTACGTATATTCTTTCTTATTCTAATAATATTAAAAATTACAACATCATCATGTAAGTTCTGCATTGGTTGATAATGGTGTACCTAAACACTTGCAGGCCCGTAAACATGGTAAGTTATGTTTTTTGCTTATATAAATGTTTCTATATTTTGTTACAATGGTGCTTTGGAATGTGGTAGTTTTCTAAATCTGGTTTTGTGCAGGTACTGGGATTTTGCATTTCTTGCCATATTTATGTAATCAAAGACTTACATAATGCTGATTGAAGATTGAAGGTAATAATTACTACTAATTCTGTTCCTGAATAGATTCAAAATGTTCTGTTCTTGATATTTTCTTTATTAGATGCAAAACTTTTCCTTTTAGCATAATCTTTTAACTTAATCATGATATTATAGGATTATTATCATATTATCATGTATATCCTTCTAGAAGGTCAAATTTTCTTATATATCTAATATCTTTATAAATTTTTTAGTATCATATTAAACCTTTCCACAACACTAATATCTTATATATTCAATTAATAGTTTATAAAATAAACCAGTTACTTATGACAGTCTATTACATGAATAAAGTAATAGGAAAACAACACTTCTTACTGTGAATCATCTCAACCATAATGTTTTCTTCGTTTATTCAGTGAAAGAGACTGTTATATGTAAATATGAATATTTTGGTGTTTTGAAAGGGTAAATATGATATTGTAAAATTTAAAAGAATATATGAAACTTTGATGCATGGGAGTTATCCATGATATCCTTTCGAGATTCAAGAGCTTTCTTTTTCTGTTATGGGAGATTTATAGAGTTTCTTTTGAAGGATATTTTAGGAATTTAAAAGTTCTTGAACACCTTTCATAATGCTTCTTGTATTTGATTATAGTTCTATATGAAGTAAATGTGGTCTAATTTGAGATGAGCCTCTCTTGGAATTTTGGTTTGTCTTTCATCTCACCTTCCCCAGATCCTACTTGTATGTATGTAAGTTTGTTTATAAAGTAAATCTTCCCTATCTCACAATAGTCCACTGCGATAACTTTAATCCCGAGAGATGCCATACATAGTATTTAACATCGAGATAACTTCCTAATTCATAGATTATTTGTTCTTGTACGAGATAATGTTCTTAATCAGGTGTAAATTTTGTTTTTTAGTTTTGAAGATGTATAAAGTCCTCTTATGAAGGGTAGTTTAGGAATTTAAGGTTACTTGAACTTCTTTCACAATGTTTCTCATACTTGATTTTGCAAGGATATCTTGCATAATTAAAGAGTTGATGATCAAGCATGCTGGGTCACTCAGATTTATGAACTAGGTATGATCCGTTTTTCCATTTTCTCTATTTTATCTTTTTTGAAAGTAGTTAATGAGTTATATGTGACCTCTTTTAGATGAAATACAACAAAAATAAACACAATAACAAGTGCTTGATTTAGTCCCATTTATTCAAAGTACGGGGAGTGATCTGATTGCTTTGCAATCTAATGCACACAGTCTTCCCCTACGTTTGCAGCAGACTTTAATAAGTACATTGGTTAAAACCGACACGGTGACACCCGTTTGGATAAATAGATGTGGTTGTTGGGCTTTTACTTCATCAAAAGGATCAAGAAATGACCAAAATGAATCTTTTTGGTTGGTTTTGGAAAAACACCAACTCGTTCTAATTATGAATATTTGTACTAGGGTGTAAACGAGCTGACCAATGCTTGTCTCTTTTAAATTAATAGATCATAATTTTGTATACGATAATATTGTGTAATATATATTTTTTATATTATCTAAAATCTAGTATACTTATGAAATAATAAGGTGGTTAAGTCTCGCTAGAATAGTCAAAGCGAATACAAAGTTTGGGCTGGAACTCGTTTAGTGAATGAACTTTAGTTTAGGATTGAGCAAATTTACGCTTAGCTAGGTCTGACAATTTAGTGAGCCGATCTTGAAAGTTCACAACTCACGGCGTCTCAGCTTATTTACACCATGGCTAAACCATATTTATGAAATATTAAGCTAAGGGCCCCAAAATCTCGAGGATCCACTCTCTTGAAATCCCATAGGCAAATTGGATTTTAACAATTTAAACTATTGTCTATTGGTTGATAATAATCCATACTATTAGTTTGGCCAGCAATACTCTCAACTTTTAATTTTGTTACCAACAACAATTCCAGTGATATAATTTTCAAATTTTTACTTTCGATTTGTATTTATTTAGGCTTAATTTAACTTGTATGTTTCTCCATTACGTTCATAATCATTATTGCGACTGGAATCGAGTCCAAATTAAACGTAAAAAGTTGAAAGTTATATCATTGGAACTGTTGTTGGTAATAAAAATGAAAGTTGATAGTGTTACTAGCCAAATTAATAGTATGGATTATTATCGGCCAATAGGAAATAGTTTGGATTATTAAAATCCAATTTGCCAATCCCATATGTATAGGAACTTATGGAAATGAAGCTACAGCTTAGGGCTGGACCCTGGCACAACGATTAAGTTTACAATGATTATTGATAGGCTATTTATCATGTAAACTAGCTTTAGTTACCCGTGTATTACACGAAAGTATGAAGAGTTAATTATTAAATAAAATTAAAAAAAAATCAAGTGTGTTATATATTAAATAAAACATAACAACTTTTGATTATAAGGTTACAAATGAGCAAAAAATCATTGTAAACTACATTTGTAGTAACATTAGTAGGTTTACACTCATTATCTAAAGCTAAAAGTTTCAATCCATTTTTACTCTTAACTTGTGACAAGATGTCATAAAGCTGATCAAGCGTAAAAATAGGCTCTTTCAAGTATAAACCGACACTCGACAGAGATTGACCTTAAATTTTGTTTATTGTTATAGCGAAATATACAGTCAAAGAAAACTGTCTTCTTTCAAACTTAAAAATAATAGTTTTGACGGGTCAAATTGTGAGTTAGATATTGAGTGGGTGTGAGGATATTAGTATGAAGAAATTAAGATTTAAATAATATACATTGAAAAATTATGTGTAATAATTAGATCAATTTCGAATTATTTTGACCCTGTAATCAAATATAGAGATATAGTATTGAATCGGGTTGAATCGGACTATAAATGTTCATGATATCTTTTATTAGTTGTTGATTATTATTTATTTAATATTAACTTTAGTAAACCCGGGTATTATACGGGTTGAGAAAATAAAATATTAAATATAATAAAATTTTATGAAGTATAAAATGATAATATAAAATAAGATATGATTAAATTACATATGAATAATTATTATAAGTAATAAAATAAGGATATCAATTTTTAAACTTCTGTTTTTAAACTTTCTTTCCAAAAAAGTTAAACATTCTTTTTAAAACAAAACGTATTAAAAATGTTATTTTTTAAAAAAGTTTTTATTATAACTCCTAATATTTTATAAAAAAAATTACTAATTATATTTTAGATTATAAAAAATATTTTTAGTTTATAGAAAAAATTACTTTTTAAAAATGCTATTTTAAAATATTTTGTATTTTAAAAAAGTTAGATGTTTTAAAAAAAAATTTAATTGTATAAAAAATTATTTTTCTAAAATAACATTAATAAAAAAACATATTTTTAATTTATTAAAATATTTAATTTAGAAAAGAATTAAAATTATTTAATATTTTTTAATATAGTTAATCATTTAAGAGGAGAAAGAGACGAGGAAAATAAACTTAGGGGGTCTAGAAATATGACAAGTATCCCATAAATTACTCTTTTATTATTATAACTAGCTTTAGTTACCCGTGTATTACACGAAAGTATGAATAGTTAATTATTAAATAATATAAAAATAAAATCAAGTGTGTTTTATATTAAATAAGACATAACAACTTTTGATTATAAAGTCACAAATAAGGAAAAACATCATTGTAAAATACATTTGTAGTAATATTAGTAAGTTTACACTCATTATTTAAAGCTAAAAGCTTCAATTGTGACAAGATCTCATAAAGCTGATCATGCGTAAAAATAGGTTCTTTCAAGTATAAACCGGCACTTGATAGAGATTAACTTTAACTTTTGTTTATTGTCATAACGAAATATACAGTAAAAGAAAATTGTCTTCTTTTAAACTTAAAAGGAATCCTTTTGACGGGTCAAATCGTGAGTTAGATATTGAGTGGGTGTGATGATATTAGTATGAAGAAATTAAGATTTAAATAATATAACTGAAAAGTTATATGTAATAATTAGATCAATTTTGAATTATTTTGACCCTGTAATCAAATATAAAGATATAGTATTGAATCAGGTTGAATTGGTTTATAAATGTTCATAATATCACTTATTAGTTGTTGATTATTATTTAATTTAATACTAATTTCAGTAAACTCGTGTATTATACGAGTTGAAAAAATAAAATATTAAATATCATAAAATTTTATGAAGTATAAAATGAAAATCTAAAATAAAATATGATTAAAATTATATATGAGTAATATTTATAAGTAATAAAATAACGATTTTAATTTTTAAACTTTCTTTCCAAAAAAAATTAAACATTCTTTTCAAAACAAATCGCATTAAAAATGTTATTTTTTAAAATTTTTTATTATAAATTCTAATTTTAATTATTTTTAGTTTATAAAAAATTTATTTTTTAAAAATACCAATTTTAAAATATTTTATATAAATAGTCAGATGTTTTAGAAAAAAATTAATTATATAAAAATTGTTTTTTAAAAATAACATCAATAAAAAGACATCTTTCTTAATTTATTAAAAAATTTAATCTAAAAAAATTTAAAATTATTTAATATTTCTTAATTTAGTTAATTGTTTAAGAGGAGAGAGAGACGGGAAAAATAAACTTAGGAGGCCTAGAAACATGCCAAGTGTTCCCCTTAAGTTATTATTTTTAGTATTATATATAGATATAGATATAGATTTATAAATATCTATTTAAAAGTAAGTCGGCAGTCGGCCTTAGAAAATTATGTTATTCATATTGGCTATGTAAATTGTAAAATTCGTAATTCCAGTTTGGGTTTGGGTTATATCTATTATGAGAATGGTAGTGGTAACGAGTTGCTATCATTTTATATTTAGCAAAATGTTAAACTATAAGATTACGTTTTAGATAAAAAATAAAGAACTCTAAATCCACTATAAAAAACTTGAAATTCGATTTGAACTTTGAATTTTCCGAGTTAGCAACTGATTTGAATTTAGATTTGGAATTTCTAATGGGATTAGAGAGCAATTTTTGAATTTGAATATCGTATTCCAGTGCAGTGTTGCGTATGTTATTTTTGTTTCTAGCCACAGATATATAATTTGAAAGATATATGTTTTTTTAAATCAAGTTATATATACTTTTATTAATATAATATGATATTAAATACAAAATTTCAAACTCTCGAATGAAATGAGACCATTCATACGTTTTATCGCTAGGTTATCGTATAATAATTCATACTAACATACCTCACACAACATATAAGAAATTCATTATAAAGTATACAGTCTGATAGTCAAATGTTCTAGATGATATTTTTATAATCCATGAACAGTTTCATGCATATTTTAAAAAATGTCATTATCATGGTGCTATATGATGAAAACTTTTTCCATGGATCATTCATTGGAAATTTTATGTTTTTAGATGTTTGCCTCCAAACACGTGACGTAATTGCCTTTGATGACTTTTCAATCGTACAATAATCACAGATTGAAGTATATTCAATGGGTAAGTCGAAATTTTAATCGGATAACTTAGAACACAGAGAACAAAATTATGTATACGTTGAATGCAAACACTTGGGGAGAATAAACCAAAACTAGTGGAAATGCCAGTACGTTGCGACGGTACATCTGTTATGCGATTTTTTAGGAATTCGATTTTAGTCAGTATCGGTTCGGTGCGTTATAACGTAATTAAAAACTCAAAATATAATTATTAAAAAAATTAAATGAAAGAAAATAATTACGTATATTACAAAAGTTTTTAAGACAACTATATTATTATAACAAGATTAATAAAAACATGAGTGATATTTGCGGTCGAAAATCATTTATTACCTATATTTGGGGGGGGGGGGGGGGGTTTCGTTTTATAAATGTAGATTACAGTTTTATGATCATCGGAGGCAGTTTTTGGTGTGATTTGCACAGACCGGAGAAAATTAATGGATAAATTGTCATCACAAATTACCATCTTTATTGTTATTGAGCTGTTAACAACCGACAAGAAAAATGAAAAAAAGGGATTAGTGCTCAATCGTAATGAATGAACGTCATTGAAAGTAAATGGCGGTTATGTTTGTCAACGTGTATATGGTTTAACATTTGTATTATAAGCATCATATGTTATACTTTATTGTAAGGGTATAAATGAAATAAAATGGTTAATGTTTTGAAATTTAAGTATGATTTTTCATGTGAGTATCTTAAACCATATGTGAAATTATCATTTTATCATTTTATCATTTTTATTATAAAAGATATAGATAAATATTAAAATTATTAAACTCATAATATGCCCATAAAAAATATTAGTATTATAGTTATTATAAATATGAAAATATATATAAGTTATATGCTTAAATATTTAAATTAATTAATACTTAATTTAAATAGTATTTAGTTTTAAATATAAATAGTAAATATAAATTTAAATAAAATAATACTTAATTTAAAATCGAAGAAGATATTGTAGGTGCGTTTGACTCAAGGAGATATTATTATTTTCATTTAAAAAAGGAATGTATATGCTCCCGAGTTTACTTAATCTATATCTATACTACTATATAATACATATTAGAAGGATAAAATGGTAATTTCATTCAAAATGTAAGAAACATATACAACATCTTAACCATAACGTTGTCACACCCTCAAAATCCACCGGCAGGGTTCCACCACGAGGCGTGTGACAAACCAGGATCTCAGACATAGTTATATTAAATGACACTATATGCGTTTTGAAAATAAGCATTTGAACGTAAATCAGAGTAAAAGATAGTTTTCAATGTAATCAATGCGGAAGCGTAAATGTTTGTGAAACCATGAGTAATAAATGTGCAAAACAAGACGCCCAATGAAAGTAGTAAATGTAAATGAGCTTGCTTTCAAATGATAAAGATGATGCATGAGCCTTAGATATGCAGCCCTAGCCTTAAGCATGCCAGCGACCCGAGAAGACATGCTAAAGTGTGTCAACACAAGGTTGATGAGTTCACAAGTTTAAATCATTAAATATGTTTGAGCATTTGTCTGGTAAAAGTAAACAAAGGTATACCATAGGTAGCTAGACTATATATTGAGTTACTTAGCGTTTCGAACCGAAGCTGACTGTTTGTGAGTTGTTTTGCCTTCCGCCATGTCTTATCACAGAACAATGGCAAGTGTCTAGGTCAATCAAACACCCGTTCGACCTCCAGTCGAGTTAGCGCGACTAACGCGGGTGGGGTTTGTCAGACCCAGTAGTACTACCAAAAATTACCTCGCTATCCTGTTATTAACGGTTCGAGTGTGTAAGGACTTGCGTGTTAATGTTTGCACTACAGTAACAAGCGATATACCAATAATTCCAAAACCAGATAAAAAAAAGTTTGCATGCTTCTCCCCCAAAAAGAAAAGTAAGTAAAAGTGGGGCCGTAAAGACTCACCTTATATGCGTATGAATGCATGAAGTGTAAAAGCTGGAAGCTAATCATTACCTAACAAATGTAGGTCCATGAGCGTATGTACATAATGTTCAAGATGAACCCCATTGCATCCAAACAACGTAATTGTTAGCGTGTTCGAGAAATGTTTGACAAGATTAACTTTTTGACAAAAGTTGACTTTTGTTTACCAAAGTTGACCGGCCTGACCCGACGACCCGTTGGTGACTCAAATAAACAAAAACATGTTTAGTCATGCTCAAATAGCTCAAATAATGATTCATATAAAGTTTCATGTCGGAAATATATTTTTGGAAAGTTTCTATATTTGGAAAGTATGACATTGTTACACATGTGCAACCCGATTAAAGATTATGAATAATACCACAACAACCATCTCAATTATACATGTAACACATCCAACAATCATCCATAACATGTTAACATAACCTAGATTCCTCATTATGTCCAAAGTTTCCTAATTTAAAACATAAGAACACAAGTTTCACAAATTCACCCAAAGTCTTCTAACATACTCCTATGATCATTCCAACATCAATCACATCACCATAATATGTTCTACATATATCATACTCATCATTCATCACATCAAGTCACAAAAGTTTCCATAAATAGCAAGCATGTTCATACGATGCGTTTTTTCACCATTTGGATATTTCTAATCCTTTCTTATGCTCTAAACATCATATAACAATCATCACATATCATCAAACATGCATAACTCATCATTTATAAACCAACTTACCCAAAAAGTTTCCTTTATTAGAAAGTACTCAAAACCGAGCCAAAACAAAAGTTCAAAACATGACTTTTCATCCATTAGCATCAACTAACATCCTAGAACCATCAATTAAATCCAATTTCATCTAATTCATACAATTTATACAAAAGCCCCAAATTAAAGTTTTCATTATAAGTAAGTCTCGGGTTTTGATCAAAACAACGCAATTTCACAATCCGTACAAACATCATTATATTGAATACTAACACATAATCAATTATCAATTTCAATCAATTTTAAGTTTTGACTCGAGTTTGGATTTCTAGGGTTCATGTTCATCATGATAATCAAAGAACATGAAATCAAACATAAAACTTACTTGTTGATGCAAGGAATCACGTGCTACATGTGTTTTGTTGCAAGAAACGTCCGAATTCCAACTCTAGATGCAAGAATCAAAACAAAACGCGCGTGTGTGTGTTCTTGTGAGTATATTTTCGAAAAAAAGGAGGGGAAAAGGGAAGGGGACAACTGGAATGAGGGGATTAGGGTAGGGGTTGGGTTTTATACTTTATTTTTACAAGAAAGGCCCCCGTCTTTTATAAAAATCGTTTAAACGCTACGCAATTGAACTTTTTGTACACCAAAACCTCCAAATGCTCATATAATATCAAACAAACATTAATAACATGAAATAATATTCATTTTTCTAGTTCAAATACATATTTATAATAATTAGGCGTTAAAAGCCGAAAATGCACGAAAACACGTAAATGTCAGAAAATTCGCAATTTTCACAACTAAACTACACATTTAATCATACATTCATATAACACATAATTTCACACCAATTATGATTGTTTGAAAACTATTTTGACAAGTCACCAACGTTCAAGGACAGACGCGCGTGCGGTCCGGCAATTCTCCGAATTACCGTTACATGAAAGAATCGCGAATGTTCGTGCAATAAATGACGCATTTAAGTGAACAAAATTAAATGCATGAATGTATGTTCGGAAAATCATGCTCGTGTTGATCAGAAAGTGATCGGAAAATACCAGGTGTCACAAACGTACAAGTGTTTTATGCAATAGTTTTACTTTTGCCCCCATTTAATTAAGTTCTTCTAATTATTGTATTATTTAATACATATTATTAATACATTATTTAATAATATGATATTATTTATTTCACTTCATTAAATTTTATTTTATTTATAATAATTTAAATTTATAGTTACTAATCATATTTTTATAACTAAATAGTATTTACATTAAGCATTATTTTATTTAAATACTTAAATCTATACTACTATATAATACATATCTTTGAATAGAGATTTAATTTTGCAAGGCATACAAGTTTTGAAGCAACATGTACAAAGAAGTGCAAGACATTTAAGATAGTTAGAATAGAGAATTGATTTAGATTTTAAGACACTTTAGGGACAATATGATAAATTTATTCATTAAATTCTATATATCTTGATGTTTTTGCCTTTGTCTCTTTCATGTATTTAATAAACATTCTTAATATATTATTTAATAATATGATATTATTTAACTTATTTTATTTATGATACTATAAATTAACATTTTAATTTATATTATTAATTATATTTTTATAACTAAATAAAGTATTACTTTATTTAAATATTTAAGTATATAACTTATAAATATCTTCATATTTATAATAACTATAATACCAATATTTTTGTAGGGGCATATTGTGAGTTCAATAATTTTAATATTTATCTCTATCTTTTATAATAAAAGTGAGAGGATGATAAAATAATAATTTGACATATGGATTAAGACACCCATATGAAAAGTCATGCTTAAATTTTAAAAAAGTAACCATTTTATTCCATTTATTGCCCTTACAATAAATTATAATATATGATGCTTATAATACACATGCTAAAGCATATACACGTGGCCAAATAAAACCATCATTTACTTTCAATGCCGTTCATTTATTGCGATTGAGCACTAATCCCTCTTTCCCTTTCCCTTTCCCTTGCCGGTTGTTAACAACTCAATAACAATCAAGATGGTAATTGGTGGTGACAATTTCTCCATTAACTTTCTCCAGTCTATACAAATCACTGCCGAAAACTGCCTCCGATGATCATAAAACTCTAACCTACATTCTAAAACGAACACCCCCCCCCCAAATCCAGGTAATAAGATGGGTAGAATAGTTAATTTTATTCAATTTTTTCAATAATAATATTTTGATATTTTAATTTACGTCATTACGCTCCGAGCCGATACTGACTAAAATCGAATTCCCAAACAATCGCACAACAGTCGTACCACCTCAACGTGTGAGCATTTCCACTAGTGAGAGAAAATAAATGAAATACTTTTTTCTTTTTCTTTCATTTATTTTCTTTTATCTTCTTTCATTTTATTTTTTTTCTCTCAATTTCCTTCCGATTTGAAAGGATTAATTTTAGTCTTTACTTTCATTTCATCTTCTTTTTTTTCTCTCCTTAAGTAAATTCGGGAACACAACTTTTTTATTTTTATTTCATTAAAAAAAGCTTTGGAACACAACTGTTTATTTCTTTCCTTTCATTTCCCATCTTTTCTCTTCTTAAATGAACTCGGGAACATAGCGTGTAGAGTTACGTACAGTGGTGTGTTTCTTTAGTTGAGTGAAACTAGTGAAGGTAAACAGAATGTTGTGTGACGCTAGGGCTGTAAATAAAATAAACGAACACGAAGAATGCCTTGTTCATGTTCTTCCATTAGGGAAATGAAGTTGTTTCCGAATTCTATGCGTATGCGTAAGCTTATTGAAATGTGGTTAACCGAATTGTCGGTTGCAGTTAAAAAATGGTATTAACCAAACTAGCGTTTTCGGTTTCGAAAATGGTCTTAACCACATCGAACCGCACCGTGCACACCTCTAATCAAACGTTCAAAAACATAAATGTTCGTTCGTTTAATCCAACACATACAGTTTTCTTATTCGTGTTCGTGTTTATTTCTTTATTAATCGAACAAATACTCAACGAACTATTCGCCAAACGTCCTATTCTTTTACAACATAATGTTACGCTGATCATATGATATAATGAACTTGAAACAGAAGTGTAAACCCAACATAGGAGAGTGGAGAAACAACCTTGGTCGTTGACGAAAGTCAAAGGGCGGTGATCACGGACTTGCATGAAGTCCATTTCTGCTGCATGCGCACCATCTCATTATCCAACTAAAATCTAATAAATATCATACCAACACTAAATTTTCTCAATCACAGAAAATATTCAATATATACATACCATATATTAATTATTTTCATTTTTCAAATGTTAGGAAATTAGGTTGCCAACTTTTAGTTTTGATATAAATTGCATGAAGTCTAGCTAGTACTGGGAATCCATAGTATTATCGGGTTGCATTCCATAACATGATACTATTATGTTGTACATTTGAATTACACCTTAGAGCATCATCATGGAAGTTGTTAAGAATATATGTCACAATGTGAATACCTGTCCGGATTGCCTCTCTCACAGCTAAAACTGTACTTAGAAAAAATTACCTTTCTCCCTTTTAACCTAGTCTGTTTTTAGCTCTTTTTTTTTTCTTTTCTTAAAAACGCTTTCTCTTCTCTTTCTGTGCTCCATGTGAGCTTAACAACGTCCTAAAAACAAGCATTGGAGATGTTTAAGAAGGACAAAAATAACACACAAAACAAAAATAAGACATGTGGAAGCAAATCCAAGCTAAATTATAGTAGAGACTACACATTCAACTAGATTTACATTCGAATTTTATATCCTTGAACGAATATTTTATCTGTTATAATTGATGAAAAAGTCAGATGATATCATTTTTCCATTAAAAATTACTAAATTTCGCTCTAAAAAGTATCTCTATCGCGGTTTTAGTCCTCAATTGATTGGTGATGGAACTAATGCTTTGAAAACTAGATTAATTATCAATATTTTCATTTCATCGGTTCATCCGTGAACCAGATTTTAAATTGAAAAATATAAAATTTTAAATGATTTATTTGTTCTAGAGTTTTGATTTTTCAACCATCTTTGACTAAATCAAGGTGGCCATGATTAAAGCATAATTTCTGTGGTTTAAAATAATTATTTTTATTAAAAGAAAAAAAGTAAAATATTAATTGTTAATTTGGCTTTTAGCATAATGACGTAAGCAGGGAAGTCATCTATTTCGTACGTATATATGGGTGGACACTAGCTTTGAATGCCAATCGGAATCTTAGCAAATCAGCACATATCACTTACGACTAAAGTGCAATATTCATTATCCTTTACTCCACCATTTTATTATCAATTTAATCGTGTATGATTTTGTTTCAATTCATACATGTAGATAATTTTATAGTATGATATAATGTGTGATATTAAACTTTATTATGTGATTATATATGCGATGGATGTAACGTACGGATGAAATATAAAGAATAACAAGATAGATCTCGAATGAAATAATTGATTTTTTTTTTTAAATATTATAGTGAAGTGAATTGTTGTTAGGTCACTTTTTTAATAGAATATGATAGAATGATAGTCATGGAAGTGACAAATGCATTGAACAAACATGAAAGGCAGTGAGAAAGAGACGACCATATACCATATCTCAAACCTTTATATGTCATAACGATTCTACACTCTATAAGTGAATGACACGTATACAAGTTAGATACGTTTGACGTTTAATTGATAAGATGAATCAATATAAACACGCAATTAGACGTATGTTATGTGTTTGTTGGTTCGTTAAGAAAACTAAGGGTTTAATGATTGTTTGGTTTATTTACAACCCTAACATTAATAATATTTGATGAGGTATACTGTGCCTCTGGTGTAGAGAAAAAGTTTTATAAGCCTAGTGACTTTATGCACGCTGAATATGAAACCTTCAATTAGAGATTCCAATTTCCAATTAAGCCAAGTTGTATATTATTGGTTTGTAGTGAATTTTATAAGTGCATAATGTTTTTAAAGCCAACATGCATAATAGCATTGAGGAGAAAGCATGACTTTTCCCTATATTTTTTTTTTGTCTGAGATACATGTACATGAAACATTTTTTATTATAAAATGTTGTAACTGCTATTTCCTAGGACCATTTCTCTTCATATATCCTAGTTCCCACCATGCTTGACGATATGGTCAAAAGAATGTTGGTTGCATGATAAGCGTTAAACCTATCTCGTTTATAGTTCTCTCATTAGCCACTATATATCTCATACTCTGTCTCATACTATAGGCTTTCACCTTAATTAATGATGCCATCTTTTCCTTCTTCTCATAATAGTTAATATAGGTAAACAAACGTATATAAAATAAACATATGAAAGATATTATATTATTTTGAATTTTGGATAATGTTACCTAATGTTGTGTAGCACATATGAAATGCATACGCGATGTTTAGAGTAAACTCACGGGATTTGTATATTTTTTCAAGAATAACAGATACCGTATTATGAATTAAATAAATAATAGAATACTATTAAAATAATTACAAATAAAAATTATCAATCATAACTTTATTTTGTATATAATTTTTTTAAACGATAAATATACGATACTGCTTTAGATGATAAATGTTTTCGTAATCGGATCCACGTATCTGTTTTCCGATTAAAACCACACCTCATCTGGCATAAGAAAAAACCTACCAATCGTAACTATTTATGCGTATGGACATAAATCACTTCATGGTCAATGGTTATGGCCACCAACCATTTTCGATACATTCAACCATCATTAATCGCCGTAAAATCAGAATGACATAAATACCCTCAAAGAGGTAACAAAATTAATGATGGTGTGAACAGAACAGAGATAAAATTACAACCACAAATTCAAATGAAACCTTTAAACGAAAATATCTAGTGGTGTTAGTTGCCTGTAGCTATACGTGTAACAAGGTGTAATGAGAGAATATGACATAATGCATATAATATGTATGTAATTTAAAGGATTAGAAATATAAACTTTTAATCGTGTTTTCTTCATGTGGTTAAGAGTTAAAAACCTTATTGTCAACCGATGATATATACATTTTAAAAGTATATTTAATGGTGTGTAAGTTTGTTGTTAAAGAAAAAAAAAAAAACTTGTGTCAATGTTTTTAACTTAAAACTGATATTTTATAAGCATATTCAAAAGACATGTAAATTATAGAAATAAGTTGAAATTTACCTTAATAGAAGACAATAAGACATGTCAAGCTTAATACAAGTAGGTGTTAGATCAATGATCTTATAAAAGCACAATTTAGATCGGCCCTGGATCTACGAGCATAGTATCAGAAAACAATAGGTATGATGACAATCTTACGACAACAGTAATCTTAAATCGTGTTGGCAAGACAATAACGATCGAAGAATAAGTAAAACTAACCTATATATGTACAATATATCCGTAGGACAGAACGAGAGAGATAAAGAAAGATACCACAAAAGGAGATTAAGGAAGATAATTGACGGCTAGCAAACATCTAGTGGCAATATCAAAACGAAAGGGATATGAAGGGAGAGAGAAGAAAAATGTTAGAATTCTAAAACTTAAATGGCATGTAAAATAATGGAAACTTTTTATATTTTGTGTATTATTAACTAACTATTTAAAAGACTTCAAGAAAATATTATAAAAAAAACATAATATGTACTTATCCAAAAACTTATTTACAAAAAGAAAATGCATCGACGGGTATTTTTACATATAATAATATTGGTTGGATTATTATTATTATTTTCAATCTTCCTGCTTCATCCCAATAGAAAGTGATATCGAGGAATTGAGGTGCTTCTGTTTTTCTTAATTAGATAACCAGAAATATAGTTTGTTACTTGTTAGTTTGAACTTAATCAAGAACATATATCTTGTCATTTAATATAAAAAAAAATCACTTAATTTGCTTGTAAATCTCTAGATATTGATAAAGTTTAATCATAACTACATATTTATATATATGTTTATCAATTTTAAAATAAGTTAAATAAAAATTCATATTCGTTAGAATGTTATCTACGAACGCTTTGTAATCTTAATTGGATTTTTTATCAACCATCCATCACATTCTATCCGATGACCACCATTTACCACCAACTCCCGACCTTCCAGCTACGTCTAACACCACATTTGTCGTTTATTTATCACAAAGCGCAAAACCCCAAACTGAACCGAGGTTGTAATGTATGAGGACATTGTTGAATTTAGTTTTACACACACTCACTAGTGTTGATTCTGATCCAATATAACGGTCCAAAACAAAGATTGACCAGAGAGTTTGTACTTTTTCTTATATATAATTATCAAGTAGCTTTAGTTACCTGTGTATTACACGAAAGTATGAAAAGTTAATATTAAATAACATAAAAATAAAAATAAAATCAAGTGTGTTATATATTAAATATGACATAACAACTTTTGATTATAAGGTCACAAATGAATAAAAACATTCTTGTAAACTACATTTATAGTAACATTAATAGGTTTACACTTATTGTCTAAAGCTAAAAGCTTCAATCTATCTTTACTCTTAACTTGTGACAAGATGCTATAAAACTGATCATGTGTAAAAATAAGCTCTTTCAAGTATAAACCGACACTTGACAAAGATTGACCTTAACTTTTGCTTATTGTCATAGCGAAATATACAGTAAAAAAACTGTCTTCTTTTAACGGGTCAAATCGTGAGCTAGATATTGAGTGGGTGTGAGGATATTAGTATGAAGAAATTAAGATTTAAATAATATACACTGAAAAATTATGTGCAATAATTAGATCAATTTCGAATTATTTTGACCCTGTAATCAAATATAGATATATAGTATTGAATCGGGTTAAATCGGGCTATAAATGTTCATAATATCTCTTATTAGTTGTTGATTATTACTTATTTAATACTAACTTTGGTAAACCCGTGTATTATACATGTTGAATTATAAAATGATAATCTAAAATAAGATATGAATAAAATTACATATGAGTAATAACTATAAGTAATAAAATAACGATATTAATTTTAAACTTTTTTTTAAAACTTTTTTTCAAAAAAGTTAAACATTCTTTTCAAAACAAACAGTATTAAAAATGTTATTTTTAATTTTTTTTATTATAACTTCTAATTTTAATTATTTTTAGTTTATAAAAAATTTTACTTTTAAAAATACTGATTTTAAAATATTTTATATTTTTAAAAATTTAGATGTTTTAGAAATTTTTTTTAATTGTATAAAAAGTTGTTTTCTAAAATAACATTAATAAAAAGACATCTTTTTTAATTTATTAAAAAAATAATTTAAAAAAAATTAAAATTATTTAATATTCTTTAATTTAGGTAATTATTTAAGAGGAGAGATGAGCGAGAAAAATAAACTTAATGACCTAAAAATATGTCAAATGTACCCCTAAGTTACACTTTTAGTATTATATATAGATAATAAAAATTCACCTAACAATTAATTCAAGCTAGTAAAAGAAATAGGTAACATGACGTATATTATAGTAGAAATATGTGTAAGTAATTAAGTTGAAGACAAATGCCAAAAGTTATATTTTTAGGCCGCTTAGACTTAGAGCATTCACAACTTATTTCCTATCCTCATCCGTATAATTACACTAAAAATCACTATCTTTTCCTCTTATTTTCAATTATTATCTTTATCATTACTTTTTTTCTTCACAACCACTTAAAATATATTTAAAAATATATAGGGGTTTGAACAGTTTTTTTTTCAAAAATATAGATTGAACATTAAATTTTATATATCTTTCACTTACAACCACTTATAACTATACCATATAATATAAAAAATGAGAAAACTTCATGAAATAGTAAACAAGTTTTAAGAGTGTTCCAATTAAGTAACTCATATTTTATTTGTTACAATCAGGTCACTGATATTTTTATTTGTTCTAATCAGATTACTAAAGTTTTATTAATGTTCCAATTAGCTCACTCATATTTTTTTAAAATTTTTAAATAATTTGAATTTTTTTAAAATGATTTGATTCTTTATAAATATTTTTAATATTTTATATATTTCAATTTTTTTAAAATATTTTTACAATTTATGAGTGATCTAATTAGAATAATTCTAAAACTTTAGTGACCTGACTGGTACAAAAAAATTTATATGTGAGCTGATTGAGACCAAAAAAATTATGAGTGACCTGCTTGAGACAAATAAATTTACGAGTGACCTGATTAAAACAATCTTGAAACTTGATTATCATTTTACAAAGTTATCCCTATAGAAAATACACTAACATCAATTCAAGAAATGGGTTGTGGATGCCCTTAGTACATAAAATACAACAATGGTATTCAAATTTTACATGATACCATACTAGGTTAGATACCCATGTGTTACAAAGGTTTAAATAAAAAATTATATAATAAATTATATATATGTATAATCTAATATATGTTATAGATAATATATCAATAAAATTATTACATATGATAAATATATTTAAGTTATAAACAACAGTATAAAGAGACAAATAGTTTTATTATTTATAAATATCCATAAACCTCTTTATATAAATTTTTAAAATTTTTAGTTTAAACAATGATTAACTACAAATTAAATTATATCTTAATAAAATTAAGTCTCATTAAAATATTTTTAATGAAACCTTATATATTTCTAGAAAGAAATTATGATTAATATAGTATTATATTAGTATTTATTAAGAAATTTTTTTGAAGTCAAGATCTTTACCAAAAGTTGTAAATTTATTGTGGCGAGAACATGCGGACAATCCTAGGTGAATATGTGTTGACATGTTAGAAAATAATTATGTGGCTGATAGTTATTTTGTTTTAATAGTATAGATAAGAGCATTCACAGTGAAATCCCTAAAAAGATGTAAGTGTGCTTCCTATATTATATAGAATGATTTTGAGTGGTTATGAGTGAAGGAGAGAGAAAATATTATTGTTGATTGGTATATTTGAAGAATCACTATTCATCTCTATAAATTTTTTAATATTTTTTAAAGTGTTTGTGAGTTAAGGACAGAGAAAAAAATAATGATAATGATATAAAAAGTATTATTTAATGGAAAAGGAGAAATAAAAAGTAGTAAATTTTAGTATAATTATATGGATAAAAATAAAAAATCCACTGCGAATGCTCTAATATGCAATCCGATAACTTTGTGATCCATTTAAGAAACGATTAAACCTAAAACAAGAGAAAGTTAATTACCTACAACCTATGAATATTTTTACTTTCTACGTTTCATTTTACAAAATATTGTTACTTTTCCTTTTTCACAAAAAAGTGTGGCTAATTATTGCGACATCATTCATAGGATGTTTTCTATCTGCTTCAGTCTATTTAACTTGGTTTGATCACTTAAAATGGTTTCTTAAGTCCATTTTCATTCATACTTTATTCTACCCTTTCCTAATTCTTTTTTAACGTTTAGATTTATTATTTTTTCATAAACCACATTTCCATTAAATCTTCATTTTGCGTGGCTGGAGTTGCCGTTTAATATATGGACCAGACATATATATCATGATATGTTACCGAGTTTGTTAAATTCGTAGTAGTTGTCTTGAATAATAACATGTAACAAGAATATGGTGCCAAACTATCTTCATCTCACATGCTGCAATATGTGCCTACTAAAATCCTATTTCTTAGTGCTAAATTTTCATAGCGAACCTAACAATGCTGTATTTTTTTCATCTTTCTTCCTTGTCTTTTTTTAGCTTATAAGCGTGAAAATATGATTATTACACCAAACTTTTTGATATACTTCCTTCTTGCCTTGGTAAAACATACTGTGTGTGGTACAAGTCATCAACATCACAACGTTTAGCATACATAAAATTCAATAAGTCGGTTACAAACGTTAAATACCTTTTCGCAGTTACAATAAGTGTAAGGTACAAACTTTTACAAAATAAATAACAGAAATAAGAAAAAAGATATATATAACACAAATGAGATTTCTGGATCCATGTTTTTGGTGTTTTATGTTTGTTAGGAAGTATGGTGAAAACTTTTACCATTTTAGTGCTTCTTTGATAGTAATATTTAACATAATAATTTGGTGAGTGTGCTATTGAAGTGTGAGATTGACATATGGAAATTGAAATTGAAATGTGTACCAGACAAATTGCATACACATTTTTGTCATGACTCATCTTCACCACTATCTATCTCCATGTGAATGATTGGGTTCACTAGCTCATCACTTACTATAAATTATTCATTTATTCATGCATTCATTCATTAAGTTAGAGCAAAATGTCTTCAAACAAAGAGGATGAGAATGGTGAAACTAACTATGAAGACACCAAGAACAAGAAAACCCTTGGAGGCATCAAAACAATGCCATTCATCCTTGGTATCTCTCTCTCTCTCTCTCTATATATATATATATATATATATATATATATATAATATATATATATATATATATATATATACGTACATATATACGTACGTACATACATACATACATACATACATACATACATACATACATACATACATACATATACATATACACGCACGCACACACATACATACAGTCTTTATTTAACGGCAATAATTCTATTAATATATCATACGTCGACTATAATTAGGAATCTAACACTAAAGATTTCCTCAAAGCTTATTTTTACAAAGAAATTATGACGGATTCTTGTTGTCAATGCTTAGTAGACCGCAAATGAACATATCAAAAACAAGCATCAAATATGTGTAAATTAAAGTGGTTTAATTGGGGATGTAATTCTATGTTTGAGTTTTTGTATAAACTATATATCATATCAATTGTGTCTATTCCATAGATTACACATCTTCTGGACTAAAAAGATTAAAATATTAACCACAATTATAGGTAAAAGTAGTTCATCAAGATTCAATTTCACATGATGTAGACTATGTAGTACCATAATAGCTATAATGTATATAATATATATGCATCACATGTATATGTATACACATGTTGTGTATACATATATGTTGCATATGATGGATGATAACAAG
This sequence comes from Flaveria sonorensis, assembly GCA_025506505.1. NCBI lineage: Eukaryota > Viridiplantae > Streptophyta > Magnoliopsida > Asterales > Asteraceae > Flaveria > Flaveria sonorensis. The sequence continues at coordinate 72,320,228 of CM046423.1, forward strand.
TTTTTAAATTTGCAGCAAACGAAGTATGCGATAGGTTTGCGGGAACAGGTTTTCATGCAAATTTAATAACATATTTGACACAACAACTGAACCTTCCGATGGTTAAGGCTTCAAACATATTAACCAATTTTGGAGGCACATCGAGCTTCATGCCACTTATTGGTGCTCTGATTGCTGATTCTTTTGCTGGCCGATTTTACACCATCGTTGTTGGTCTTCTTGTGTATTTACTGGTATGATTCTTTATTTTTTATGCCAATATATGTCTATATCAATATCATTGATTAAATGTATGTATTAGAATAATCATTTTTAGGGACGCAAGATTATATTATCTCTCTTTAATATTTAAATACATAGATAAGTTTTAAGTATATGTTCATGAGAAACGTGTTAGAAAAATATCATAAAGTACACAACTAGCCTGATTTATATAAGAAAATAAATTAGATATTATGAAGAAATAGTAAGATTTGATTAAAGATTTTGCATATAAATAAAAAGGATGTAGTGGGTGGCATTATTTGGATATTTAGAGACGTTTATATAATACTTGAAAATCAATAGTTATACGGAATAATTTGGTTTATTTTATGGTTGTAAAAGTAAAAACTTATCTAATATTAACATTAACATAAAAATATTAATATTCTTCTGATTTTTTCTGTATCTAATTACAACTAAAGTTAGTTTAAGTAATGTGTTGCACATTTATTGTGTTAGTTGTGTGCTTTTTATTCCCTCTACAAGTTTAGTCTATTTACATTATAAACTTTTATCATCGTATTAACTGACTATATAATTCTGTAATATTTATCTTTTCTTTTTGCTTGAATTTAATAATATATAAGTGTTTACTTTTTATAAAATAAACTTTTAAAATTATATCCATGTGAAAGGGATAAGGTCACGGGTGTGTCTGTACTACAGATATGTGTACTTTATTATAAACAAAATACTATCAGTGTTACAATTTTATTTTTAGTTTGATAATAGTAACAATGATATTATGTTATTATAAAAATGATATCTTATAACATTCTTATGCAAAACAGTGTAACGAATGAATTTTAAAATTTACTCATAACCTCGTAAAAATTACCATGAATTTAATTTTCAGGGGATGGTTTGCATCACCACATCTTCAGTACTACCACAACTCCGGCCACCATCATGTCCAACCAAAGAAAATTGCATAGAAGCTTCATCATCACAACTATGGATCCTCTACCTTTGCCTCCTCCTCACCTCCATGGGATCTGCCGCCATCCGCCCCAATGTGGTCACTTTTGCTGCTGATCAGTTCGACATGACAACAGGAAAATCAAACCCTAGTAGCGTGGGTCGTAACTTCTTCAATTGGTACTATTTTTGTATGGGACTGGCAACACTAAGTGCTTTAACTGTTGTGGTTTATGTTCAAGACCGCATCGGTTGGGGTCTGGGACTTGGGATCCCAACCATTGCAATGGTTTTTTCATTTATTGCATTTGTGGCCGCGGCTCATCTATATAGAAGGGTAAAACCCGAAGGGAGCCCGTTATTTCTGGTGGCTCAAGTTGTGGTGGCTAGTTTCAAGAAGAGGAAACTTGTCGTTCCTGAAGACACGACGTTATTGTATGAAAATAAAAAGTTGGATGCTGGGATCTCAGCCGATGGACGACTTCTACATACAAACACTTTAAAGTAATCTATCATCAATAGAATCTGTTCCTTATAATGATGATTTTTGACACTAAAATGTATGTTATCAATGTCATAGGTGGTTGGATCGAGCGGCGATAGTGACAGAAGGTGACATGAAAGATTCTAACTCCCCAAACCTATGGCGACTAGCTACCGTCCACAGGGTTGAGGAGATAAAATCTGTTATAAGAATGATACCTATTTGGGCCGCTGCGATTCTCCTTGTCACTTCACAATCCCATCAACATAGCTTCATCATCATACAAGCTGGAACTATGGACCGCCACATGTCCCCTTCCTTTGAAATACCACCCGCAAGCTTGTCGATCTTCAGTGTCCTCACAATGCTCATTTGTCTCGCAGCGTACAAACGATTCCTCGTCCCACTCGCACGTCGTTTCACCAACAACCCTATAGGCATCACATGCCTACAACGAATGGGAATTGGTTTCACTATCAACATATTTGCAACATTAGTATCCGCACTAGTTGAAATTAAGCGAAAACAAGTCGCTTATGATTATAACCTAATCGAAAAACCAAATGCCATAATCCCCATATCAGTTTTCTGGCTCGTACCTCAGTTTTGTCTACACGGTGTAGCCGAGGCATTTATGTCGGTCGGGCATTTGGAGTTTCTTTACGAACAATCACCCGAAAGCATGAGGAGCACTTGCATGGCGTTGAACTGGATCACAATGTCCATCGGGAGTTATCTTGGCACATTCGTGGTATCGATGATCCACGACTACACAGGAAAGGAACATAACTGGCTACCGGACCGAAATCTAAACAAAGGGAAACTAGATTACTACTATTGGTTAATGAGTGGCATACAAGTCGTGAATTTAGTCTACTATGTGACTTGTGCTTACTTTTACACATGCAAACCACTTGAGTTGATCAAAGATGGCGAGAATGATGGTGATCTGGAGTTGGCGATGGAGAAAATGTATGTATCAAATTCATCATTGAATGGCCAAAATCGAGATAGTAACCAAAACAAGGATCAAGAGTGCAACGAGAAGACAAGGTGAGCAACTTGGTTAAATAACTAAAATCCACATTACAATAGAATAAATGCGTGTAGTGCATTTGGTACATATGTATTTTCTTCTATTAGTATCTATTTAATTTGAAAAATCTGATATTTAGCTATTTATACAGTTTTAGATGTGGACTGTCTTATGTTTTATTTTTCTAGTCCGTTATGGTAATATGCTTTCATGTTTTATCACCATTACTAGATCTAGTAACACACTCTTGATTTATGGATTGTCAATTTATCGTATACCGCATATGTGTAACAACCATGATGAGTCCTTAGTTTCAAATTTGTTGTTAATTATGCTAATCTTTAGATTTAATGATAAGATTGCACACTTTGAATTGAGCGACTACAGTCCCAACTTGTGTGCTCAATAAAAATATAGTGAATACAAGCCTATACATTAATCATAACTTTAGTCCACCTTATCACTATTTAAGATCTAAATTAGGTACTACTATATTTGGACTTTAGGTTATTATGCATATACTATCAAAATTGCAATTGATTTCATCTTGTTTAAATTCACCATAATTATACAAGAAATAAACTCTCTTATATGTGTACTAGTTAGACTCTAGTCACAGACTGTCTAATCGTTTAAAATAATGACTTTTTTAAATAAAATATAGTTGAGTAAACTCATGATTGTTATATTGAAGTTACAAGGGGTATAGTTATAATTAGTTAAATGCTTCTTATGACTTTAATGTGTTTTGTATAGTTTACAAAACTGCAAGAACTGATTGTGTAATATTTTAGTTTCTGGTTTTTAAGAGGCTGTTAAAAGTGATTAGGGGGATATCTCATGATTTGGTTTTGTAGAGTCTAATGAATTCTTTCTTTTTCTTTAGAGTACAAGTCATCTTGTTGATCAATAAGAATTCATTGATCTTGTCCTTCAATCGTGAGTTTATTTTGTTGTAATCTTATAACAATTGGTATTAGACCCAATATCAAACTCGATACAACATTCTCGATTGAGAGTTTCCAAAATTGAAAGACTAGATGAGATCGACTAAGTTCAAATTGGAAAAGTTTGATGGTAGAAATGACTTCAGTTTGTGGAGAGTGAAGATGCGGGTATTGTTGATTCATTAGAGCATCTCAGATGCATTATTGGGAGAACCAAATATGCCAGCAGGGCTCTTTGACAAAGAAAAGAAAGACATTCTGGAGAAGGCTCCTAGTGCGATCATATTGAGCTTGGGAGATCGGGTCTTGAGAGACGTGCCCAAAGAATTAACAACTGTGGGGGTTTGGCTAAATTGGAATCGCTATGCATGACAAAATCACTAGCAAATCGGCTATACCTAAAGAAGCGGTTGTAAACTTTCAATATAAGTTCAATAAAGAACTTGGAAGATGATACAGATGAGTTTAATAAACTCATTTTGAATCTTGAGAATATTGAATTCGAATTGGATGATGAAGATTAGGCAATAAATTTTCTCATATCTTTGCTATCCTCTTATGAGCATTTTGTAGATACACTGATGTATGGGAGAGAAACACTCTTCATAGAAGAGGTTTTAGATGCACTTAATTCAAAAGAATTGAAAAAGAGGTCAGATATAAGGATGATGGTAGAGAAAGCTTGTTTGTTCGAGGTAGATTGCTGAGAGGGGCCTTAAAGGCAAGAATCAAACAAGATCAAAGTCAAAGTACAAAAGGAGGTGTTTCTTGTGTAACTAAAAGAAACATTTGAAGAGAGACCGTCTTGAGCTCAAGAAGAAGAAATGGGAAATCATCAGTAATAAAGGACAACAAAGTCATAGTTAACAGGATGATCAATCAAATGGCTATGATAGTGCTGATGTGCTCTGTGTAAGTGAATTTGGAAGAAAGGATTAGTGGGTGATAGATTCAGGTTGTTCTTTCCCTATGAAACCTACTAAAGAATACTTTAAAGAGTTGAGTTATGAAAATCTTGGCATAGTGAGGTTAGAAGATGACAGGCCCTATCATGTTCTAGGTTCAGGCATTGTTACATTAAAAATGCATAATGGAGTTATGTTTGATCTTACGGATGTTAGGTATACTCCTAATTTGAAAATAGTCTTTTATCATTTGGTACTTTTAAAAGATTAGGTTATCATGTGAATTTAAAATATGGAAAAGCAAGGGTGTGTAAAGGGTCTATGATGGTCTTATCCGGCACTAAAAAGAAAACAACATTCACCTCTTAGATGAAAATGTGGTTGTGTCAGGTGATGATGCTTGTGCAATGCAAGAAGATGCAGAAAGTGAAGCTATTTTGAGGCATAACAAGCTAGGTCACATTAGTGTACAAGGACTTGTTGAGTTAAACAAGCAACAAGTATTAGGTAATCTTAAAATATGTGACTTAATTTGTGTGAAACTTGACTTAATTTGTGTGAAACTTATGTTCTTGGTAAGCATAAAAGAATCAAGTTCAACAACGGCAGACATTCTACTAAGGGTATTTTAGAGTATGTTCACTCTGATGTGTGGGGGCCCATAAAGCATGAATCCTTGGGGGGTGCTAGAAACTGCTGGTTGAAAATCAAACTGAAAGGAAGCTAAAGAAGCTTTGGATTGATAATGGCTTGGTGTTTTATAGTCATGAGTTCAACCAATTTTGCAAGGTTAATGGGATTTCAATACATTTGACTATACCTATAATACATCAACAAAATGGTTTGGCTGAGAGAATGAATCGAACCATTGGTGAGAGGATAAGGTGTATGTTAGCAGGTGTTGGATTGCCTAAGATGTTTTGGGCAGAGGCTGCTGCCACAACTGCTTATCTGATTAATAGATTACTTTCTATAGCCTTACAAATAAAACTACCTATGGAGGTCTAATCAGGTTACAAGCATGATTATAGTAACCTGAGGGTATTTGGTTCATTAGCTTATGCTTATGTGAACCAAGGAAAGTTTGAACCAAAAGCTATCAAGTGTGTATTCCTTGGTGATCTAGATGGGGTAAAAGGTTATAGGCTTTGGAGCTTGGAAAAGCAAGGAAAAAAATGATCATTAGTAGAGATATGAAGTTTAATGAAAAAGTTCTATACAAAGATGTTATAAGCTGTGGTGAGGGGTCAAATGAAAATGGGCAGACTAGTGGTGTTAGGGATCAAGAAGGTATTCACATTGAGGCGGAGTCTGGTTCCACTGAGAATGAACAAGGCCACACCAGAAAGGTTCCTAATGAATCTCAAAAGAGTCCAAGTATAGCAAGAGATAAAGTCAAGAGGCAAATTATAACTCTTATTCGATATAGAAGGGATGAAGATGTAACTGTTGTGGCATTTATGGTTGTAGAAAACAATGAGTATCCTTAAGCCTCTTACTTATGATGAAGTTATCAATTATGCTAATCAAGAGAGATGGGTTGAAGCTATGAAGGATGAAATTGAATCTTTATACAAGAATGAAACCAAGGTGCTAGGATAAGCCTAAAGATAAGAAGTTGGTATCTTGTAAATGACTATTCAAGTTAAAAAAGGGATGCTAATCCAGGATATAAACCTAGGTTCAAGGATAGGTTGGTTGTTAAAGGATTTACTCAAAAGGATGGAGTTGATTATAATGAAAATTTTTAACCGGTTGTTAAGCGTTCATCTATAAGAGTGATAACTTCTTTGACAGCATCACTTGACTTAGAGTTAGAACAACTTGATGTAAAAATAGCTTTTCTGCATGGGAATTTGGAAGAGCAGATTTATATAAAGTGGCCCAAAGGGTATGAGGTTCAAGGGTGTGAAGATAAAGTATGTTTGTTAAAGAAATGTTTGTATGGTCTCAAACAGTCCCCAATGTAATAGTATAAAAGGTTTGATGATTATATGATTAGGACTAGGTTTAATAGGAGTCTTTATGATAGCTGTGTATACCATAAGGAGTATGATAGAGGCAAGCATGTCTATCTACTACTGTATGTGGATGATATGCTAGTGGCCTGTAAAGAAAAAAAAGTAAGATCCAAGATATAGGGAAATACTGAAAAAGGAGTTTGATATGAAGGAATTATGAGAAGCAAAAAGAATTATAGGAATGGAGATTGTGAGAGACAAAAGTTTAAAGCAATTAAAGTTAACTTAGAGTTCATATGTTAGTAAAGTCTTATCAACTTGTTTCATGTCAGATTGTAAGGCAGTGCAGACTTCTTTAGACTCACATTTCAAGCTTTCTTTTGCAGATTCACCTAAAGATGATGCAGAGCAGGCATATATGAATAAGGTTCCCTATGGTAGTGTTATAGGGAGTCTAATGTACCTCATGGTATGCACTGGGCTTGACCTTTGGTATGTTGTTAGTTTAGTTAGCTGATTTTTGTATAATCTTGGCAAGTCATATTGGAATTACAGTTAAGTGGATTCTTAGGTACTTATATGGTACTAAGCATTATGGTTTAGTGTTTAGGAAGAGACTAGATGTAGTGGATAATAAGGTCTTTAGATATGTTGATGTTGATTATGCAAAGGATATTAATATAGGAAGGTCACTTACTGGGTATGCATTTTTGGTAATGGGGAATGTAGTGAGTTGGAAGCCTCAGTTACAAAGGGTAGTAGCTTTGTCTATTACTGAGACAAAATACATAGCCTTAACAGAGGTTAAGGAAGCAATATGGCTTAAAAAGTTTCTTCTTGATCTGGGTGTTCAACTGATTGATACCTTGGTGTATTGTGATAACCAATGTGCTGTTCAGTTGTCAAGGAACATTGTGTTTCATGAATGCACTAAACATATTATTATGAAACTGTACTTTTTCAAGGATATTATCAATTCTAAAGATGTTAAGGTTGAGCCGGTTAGTATTGAAGCTAAACCTGCAATTATGTCCACAAAGGTTTTACCTTATTCTAAATTCAAATCTGTGTTGATGCTTTAGGGATCAATTGATAACAATGAATGTTTTTAGTAGAGATTGTTGAGTAAAGTCATGATTGTTATATTGAAGTTACAGGGGTCTAGTTGTAATTAGTTCATTTTTGTTATGATTTTAGTGTGTTTGGATAGTTTACAAAACTACAGGGGCTGGTTATGTAATATTTAGTTTGTGGTCGTTAAGAGGCGGTTAGAAGTGATTAGGGGGATATCTTTTGATTTCATTTTGTAGAGTCTAATGAATTCTTTCTTCTTCTTTAGAGTATGTCGTTATTGTTGATCAATAAGAATTCATTGATCTTGTTCTTCAATCGTGAGTTGATTTTGCTGTAATCTTTTAACAAATATAATGCATAAAGATATATGCTGTACAAAAAACAAGTTGTCTAAGATGTATCTTGTAATTAAATTTCTTTACATACTGGATATATCAAATTAATTATTAAATTATATAATAGTTTAGAAGATGTATGATTTCCTATCAAATCTTAAAATCAAATGTACTCTGAGCTATTGAATATTGGGCCTGGGCTAGACACCACACAGTTGAATCATTTCTAAATCTGTTGGGCCGTGATTACAGGCCGGATTGATTTGTTATCACTGAATCACTGATTGAAGTGAGGGTGAATGTGTATGAACAAAGCTACTAATTGCTATCCTTTGAGCTTAAATGTTGAATACATCAACTTTGATTTAAAAATTTATATAGCAACTATAGGAAACAGCTATTAGAATTATAAAATTAAAAAAACTTTTTATTATGATTAACATAAAAATTCTATTGATTTTTTTGAAACAAAATATCTATTAATAAAATTCTGATTATGCAATTATGCAAAGCTAATATTTAAATAAGAGGAGTGTATGTAAAGAAAAAATTACACAGGTTGTCTATACGTATGTCCACATTGTTGATTTGTCCCTAGGTACATATAGATAATACAGAATGAATGTAGTAAAGCTGAAGCACCATAAAATGCAAGTAACACTTTACGGTTTGCAAACAGTGAGGATCGACTTTCGAGCTGCAAGTTTTGATAAATTTCAATTATAGCGTTTATGATTTCGAGCCCGAGCCGCATATATTTGATGAGTTTATAGAGACCGAGTATAATTTGAGTGCGAACAACTCCAGTTTAGTTTCATATTTGCTAGATCAAAAACGCATATAAGAAGTCCTTTTTACTTAGGTTTGTCTTATTGTTTTTCAAGAATGGGCTTTTTTAGGTTTATAGGAGCATAGTTTGCTTTTTAAGTTTCGAATCTTGACAACAATTTTTTAAGATGCTAGAATGGTTCATGAAACAATGTGTCGGTTTAAAATCAGAAATGTTTAAGGTTAACTCTAGTAATGGAAAATTGTCAATTGTCTCTCTTAGTAGCATATTAGTTGCCGTTGATAATTGACTTTTGTGATAGTCGAAGATCAGAATAAATTCAAACAAGTATAAACACCTTACACTTTCTAACTTGTATCGGTAATCATTTGTATTTCTCTTTGATAGCAAGTAAATATAGTAAAATCTTGCGGTTTCCCAATTTATTGTCTATAAATATATATTCGCGGTGGATAATCAATACACACGTCAATTAATTGTCTATAAAGACACTTTCAAAAGGACCATTTTGTTTAGCGACATATTTCGTTTTTAACGATGTGATGCTTCACACATTACCAACTTGATTGATCTTTCATGTGACATACCTTAGTCATCTTACACTAGTATTCAGACCCTACCATCCACCATAATTAACCAAGCATTGTTATTTTTATGCATGCCACAAACCAGAAAGCCCCTTTATCTTTGCCCCCCTATTGTTTGTTTATTATATCTAACATGACATCTATCGCGCCAAAAATATGAGACATTATCACGAGCACGTTGAGTTCCTACGCATAGATATATAATTCCCATTCTCTTGAAACATGACATCCATCGCGCTAAAATATGTGAGTAAATGGAGGAAAGTAACTGGCAACTAGCTAACGTAAGAAAACATGATCAAGTGGAGCATACGTAGACACAAGAGGGGTGAACAAATGGGTATCTAATCATCCACCAAATACTAACACCTTAACATCCTATGCTTGCTCGAATAGATATATCTTTCCTGTTGATATATATATATCATGAGCAACATGATGGGAAAACATCTTCATTGATGGCGTAAGTTGTGGGGACATTTTGATGGCCTCCATGGCTTTGGGAAAGCTAATATTTGTTTATTGTTTTTCATATCTCACATGCAATATGAATCCAAAATAAAAATCAATGCTAGGTATTTATTAACAAAATGAGTTTCAAGTTATTTGTGTTAATCGAAAGAGTTATTCGATTATTTGATTTTTGAAGCTAAACTCAAATTCAGATTAGATACAAATGAAATGATTCAATTTTGAAATTCAAATTCTTGTCAAATTTGATTTAGTTGTTTCCCATGTGTTTCATGCTTGAACACGTTTCCATAGCTTCGAATCATGCGTTAGTCTAGCAGAAACTTTTACGAATGCATGGCTTGCAAATAACACCAAGTTAATAACATTCACTAGTAGTGTAGCTACCTTAGACATCAACCTATCAGATAAGCCATTAAACTTCGACTAATTGGCATCACTGTACCTGACGATTCAATCTTCCGCTCCCTCTTAAACATAACTCCATAGTTGTTGCATTGACATACCTTAGCATCCTTGGAATTGCATCAAGATAAGGCTTCCTCGGATTTGCATATGTCAACTGAATACACACATAAAATAACTGCTAACTGGTTAGTTAAGTGTGAGATAAATAAGACTTTCCACCAACTTACGATACATAGTCACATCCTTGAGTTCACTACCTTCATCTGGTCGTAGCTATAGTTTCGATTCATAGGATTTATTGTCGGTTTAGAGCTCGCCATTCCAAATTTGCTTAGCATATAAACTGAATACTTATGTTGATGTCAAACAATTGCTTTAGGTATGTACTTCAATTCTAAATTGAGAAAGCGACTTAACTTTCCTAGATTCTTCATGTGGAAGTGTATGCAAGAGATTGGCTTTTAATTGGTTGGTCACACCAATTAGATCAGCTTAAGCTTGATCAACCTATCAACTATTATAGTTCAAGCTCTCCTTTTTTATAGAAGCAACCTTTGCAAACCTCATAAACTTTTTGTTTCTAATGGTAAAAAATCCGACTGACCCCATAAAATGTTAACGCCTCCCCATACAACTGTGAAACCAACCCTAAAGATAAGTTTACATGACCCCTAAGAAATTTTAAGACTAACACAATTATTATGAAACGATCCCTTAAAATAAGTTAGAAATATAAAACAATTAGTTTGAATAGATTGATTATTAGTTGATTATTTAAATGTGACTAAGACTATTAAATGGAGGTGGAGGTGTAGGCAAGTTGTGTCAGCTAGGCTTGGCAAGGCTCTTGTTGGGCATGTTTGCCATAAGGGAGCTTAATTTCGTGTACGAACTCGGCTTGTGTAGAGTGTTAATTGAAGACTCGAGTCCTCTTGTGTAAAGCTTAAATTCTTGAACTCAAGTTTTTATAGTTTGGAATTTTTCAAACACGAGGTCGGCTTAAGATCCCTTGTTTATAATTTTATTTTTTTATCATGGTTTTAATATAATAACAATTATCTATATAGATATATATTTAATATAATAAGTAAAAACTATATAAAATAAGTTCATTTCGAGATGGCTCGATACTTGAAGCTCTGGCTCAAACACTTTAATTAAATAGTCAATAGTATAAGCTCAAGCTCGAGCTTGTTTAAGCCGAGTTTGATTGAGGATTTTGGCGAGTCGATCCTGAGTAACCTCACGACTTAGCTTGTTTTATTTACACCTATAGTGTAGAATGTTATTTGCTTTAATTTAGTTTCTTATCTTCTTATTATGTGATTTGGCCTAGCCCGAATCGGACCGTATGAATTTTTTTTAATAATTAGCGATAGAGAACCGACCCTAATAATTTAAGGCCCCATGTAAAAATTTTCTAGTTACGTCACTGGTCGAACTTGTTCCCTAATCTAGGTATTTCCCGTTGCACTTCCTAGGGATCAAATTTCTTGATTGACACTATTTGCTATGGATTTTGCCTTGGCGATGGAAGTATCTCAGAGTAATTAAGTAAATAATTATGTTAATTGTTAAAAGATTGATAAGGTAATTAGGAGCGCGCCTAAGAAATGTGTAGTAAATTCCTAAGCCCTATTTGTAAGGAACGTAATCCCTTGATTAACAAAAGTGATTACAAAGACTATACATAACTATACAAGGGAGAGAATTATGGAGCTATCTCAACACCAATCATGTAAAACTAATACAATATACAAAGATATTTACAAAATCAAGCCAATAATATTGTGTGAATATTATCGGTTAACACGCCCTGGCAGTTTGAGCCGTAGGAGACCGGAGGAATAAACTAGATCGAAACCGTTGAATAGATGTTTGGGAAGGCCTTTGGTAAATATGTCGGCTTACTGATAATCGACAGGAACGTGTAGGACTTTGACATTGCCAAGGTGAACCTTCTCTCGTACAAAATGAATATCCAGTTCAATATGTTTTGTACGCTGGTGTTGAACTGGATTTTCATCAAGGTATACGACGGAGATGTTATCACAATAAACAAGTGTAGCTTGGGTAACCGATACATGAAGCTCAAGTAGTAAATTACGAACCCAACTTACCTCGGCCACTGTATTGGCAACACCCCTGTATTCGGCCTTTGCACTAGATCTGGAAATAGTGGGCTGTTTTTTTGAGGACCACAAGATTAAATTTACACCCATATAAACACAATAACCTGATGTGGAGCGACGGGAGTCGGGACACCCGACCCAATCTGCATCCGAGTAAGCCATTAATTTAATGGACCGTGAAGGATGATATGCAATCCCTGAGAAAGTGTACCTTTTGTCACACCCCAAAAATCGCAGCGGAAAGTCACGTGACGTGGTGATAATAGAAGTTGGAATTATTCCAACGTTTATAGTCGAACGATAACGGCAAAGTAGTTGACTACTAGTAAACAAGTTTTTACATACTTTTAAAAGCGAAATAAAGTGAAATCTAGCCTAGTAACAACAAACTTGTTTAGATATATAAATGACACGTTTCACTTAAAAGTTCCAAACATAAGTAGTCAATAAACATGTTCGACCCTCCAAAGACACATTCCATTGATTCCCCATAGAGCATACCTATAACCCTGAAAAGCATAAAAAAATGCTGGTCAACATAAAGCTGGTGAGCATTCGGGTTTTATAACTTACAAACATTTGGTTTTACAAAAAAAAATGATATGATGTAGCGAGATATAAAATACTCAACATAGACTAGCTAGGTACTATGATTAATTCAGGTCATAAGTCCATAATCAAGCCAAGAAACACGTTATTGCCCCACAACAGTCCAAACATATAAACTCCCTCGCCACAACCTGACCGGTGCGACTGGTCGCGAGAGCGGGCCCTTCTAACCCGATAGATCTACCAATATAGTCTGTGGTCTCCCCGATGTTAATGATTATGGGGGGATTTAAGAGCTCAACAGTATACACCTATACCATTGACCCAACTTATACCTTGATAACATATTTTAATCTTGTTTTACCCATCATATATAAAAATAATCAATCATGCTTTTCCCTTAAAGCAGTTTAAATAAAACAATATTTAAAATGGGGCCAAAGAACTCACCTTCGTATGCGATCAAATAACAGATTAAAAATATCTTGCACCGATCTATCAAGATCCTAAATGTGAAAGACTTAATTAATAATTGAAAAAACATGCTCATGAGAATGCTGTTCACCCAACTTATTCCTTTTTTTTTAAAAAAAAACATTTTTTTTATAATTTATTACGCAGGATTTTTAAAGAAACTCGTTGATATTATTGAGAAAGTTTATTATTTAGTGAATATATTTCTTAAGACATAAACTATTCATCTCATCAACTATCGTCAACCTTCAATACACTTAATCATTTAATTATCTAACGATATCACTTGTCCATTCTTAATTCTATAATTGTTTCTTTTGAGGACTATTATAATTTCTTAACCTAACGATTTATGTCATGAAACTCTAATTAAGTATCTATCGGTTTCTAGTGATTTTACTCAAGACTTTCATCATCCTTTATATAATTTTTGTATTTTTTTATTCCGAAATATATTATTTTTCCTTTGAAGAATAATTTAAAGTTGTTAAAATATAGAATATATATTCTTTGATAGAGTCGATACTATTTTTATGGCTTTAATTTGTGAATTATATCGACTAATTTTTAAAACACGTTAACTTGAGTTTGTTGTTTTAAATATATATATTTATTTTTATTAGTCGTAAATTGCCCGGAAAATATATTATTTTTCACTTTTCTATAAATTTATTTTATAAAAGCCTTGGAATCTCAAACGCCATCTTAGTCGAGTTTACTTGTCACCATATTTCATTTGTCTTATGTTCGGTTCTAACCATGGTTTCTAATTTTCTACTTAATTGTTATTCCAATCTTCTAATTTAGGTGAAGCATTTCTAAGGTGTCCCGGTATCGATTTTATAACAATTTTTCAACCTAATCATTTCTTTTTATAAGATTTGCTTAACAACATCATCCAATGTTCCAACTTAACCATCTTCTTATGACATTATGTCCAACATTATTCATCCATCCAATAATTCTAACTAAATCATTCTTATGAGCTATATTCAACTAATCTTTCCACCTACTCATACATACATACATACTCAACATATACATACGTCTATAAACATTCTTATAAACCCAAGTCATACAAATAACATGATTTCATCAAGCTAGAACCATTTCAACATGCATTTTCAGACTATAAACTCATTTCAATAACCCATTTTTCATCAAAACATCAACTTTCATGAACATCTAAGCGGGTGAACTAGGGTTCATCAAGATCTTCATCTTGATCACCCATGCATGAAAAGATAAAGACGATCTAACCCAAACAAGTATACCTTGAGCCTAAACCAACAATCTCCAACGCTAGCATGAAGTTTCTAACACTCGATTACACTTCCAAGCTCTTAGCAATGTTCCAACTAGAAACCCTCTCGTTCTTGACTCGATTGGGAGAAGATGAAGGTTCCTTATGGTGGTGGTGCTCACGAAAAACCAAATGGGGTGAGGGGGGGGGGGGTGACCGAAGGTGGTGGGGTGACGGGTTGGGGTCACGGTGGCGGGTGATGGTTGTGATGGTGTAGTGGCGACAGGTGGTGGTCGGCGATTGCGATGGGGGTGCGGTGGCAGGTGGCAGCCGTGGTTGATGGTGGCGGATGGTGGCTTCGGTGGTGGTGTGGCTGATGGGGAGGGAAAAGGAAGTAGGGGGGAAGATGAAAGGGTAGTGGAGTGTGAAGTGTGTGTGTTGGTTGAGTGTTTAGATGGGTTTAATAGGAGGTTTGTGGAAGAGGTGTCATCCATGCATAATTTCTAAATATTATTATTATTATTATTATTATTATTATTATTATTAATATTATTATTATTATTATTATTATTATTATTATTATTATTATTATTATTATTATTATTATTATTATTATTACTACTACTACTAGTATAATTATTATTATTTGTCTCAACGGTTAACCGACTTTGAGGTTCGTTAAAATCGTCAACCTAAGTTTTCAAATAGTCAAACACAAATATTGATAAATATAAAATTATTACTAAGTTACGTTCGTACTAAAGTTGACCTGATTTGACTGGTTGTCACTGTCTCCCCTTGTTTAAAAAATTTCGTCCCGAAATTTTACGTTGTTGAATCCGTGTCAGCTCCGGATTTAACCAGGTGGGGATACTTTTGTTGCAGATCCTGACGTTCTCACGTAAATTCAGGTCCTCTCTTGAAATTCCATCTTACTTTAACCAATTTAATCTGACTTCGTCTAAGCTTTTGAATCTTCCAATCCAAAACTTCTATAGGTTCTTCGACAAAATGGAGTTTATCGTCAATACAAACTTCGTCTAGTGGAATAACTAGTGATTCATCCGACATACATTTTCTTAAATTAGACACATGAAACACATTGTGCACATTTCCAAGTTCACTTGGCAGATTAAGATGGTATGCAACTTTCCCAATTCGCTCCATGATTTCAAATGGCCCAATGAATCGAGGATTAAGCTTTCCTCGTTTACCAAATCTCACAATACCCTTCCAAGGAGATACTTTCAGAAATACTCTGTCACAAACTTGAAATTCCAATGGTTTTCTCCGAGTATCTGCGTAACTCGTTTGTCGACTATTGGCAGCTTCAAGTCTTTTTCTAATCCAAACGATCTTGTCAGTCATCTCTTGAATGATCTCTGGTCCTGTTAATTGTTTTTCACCGATATCTGTCTAGTACAGAGGTGAACAGCACTTTCTTCCATACAGTGCTTCAAATGGAGCAGCTTTAATACTAGTATGATAGCTATTATTATATGAGAACTCAGCTAATGGCAGAAAAGTGTCCCAATTTCCACCAAAATCAATCACACATGCTCTCAATAGATCCTCCGGTATCTGAATGGTCCTTTCGCTTTCGCCGTCTGTTTGTGGATGATACGCTGTACTCATATCTAACTGAGTACCCATGGCTCCATGTAAGGATTGCCAAAATCTCGAGGTGAATCGGCTATCTCTGTCAGAAATAATCGAGATTGGTACACCGTGGCGAGATACCACCTCTTTGATGTATAAGTCGGCAGTTTATTCATGCCATACATCTCTTTTATGGGTAGAAAGTGTGCGGATTTTGTCAAACGATCAACTATTACCCAAATAGTGTCGTAACCACTCGACATTCGGGGTAATTTCGTCACAAAATCCATGGCAATACACTCCCATTTCCATTTTGGGATCACAAGTTATTGCAAGAGTCCGGACAGTTTCTGGTATTCCGCCTTCACCTTGGAACAAGTCATACATTTGTTCATATATGAAGCTATATCACCTTTCATATTAGGCCACCAGTAAGACTCTTTTACATCATGATACATCTTGTCTGCTCCTGGGTGAATTGAGTACCTCAACTTGTGAGCTTTGTCTAGAATTACCTTGCGCAAGTCTCCGTACTTTGGAATCCATATTCGGTTTGCAAAACGCATCAAGTTATCAGAATTAGGCGTTAATTCCTTGACCATTCCTCGCAGACCTTCACTTTCTAAACTTTCATCCTTTAATGCTTCGAATTGAGTGTCGCGAATCTGAGTGATAAAATTCGAGTGTATGGTTAATTCTAATGCTTGAAGTCGCATAGGCTTTTCTCTTTCTTTTCTGCTAAGAGCATCTACAACAACGTTGGCCTTGCCTGGGTGATATCTAATATCACAATCATAATCATTTAATAATTCGACCCAATGTCGTTGTCCCATATTTAAATCCTTCTGATTAAAAATATGTTGTAGACTTTTGTGATCGGTGTACACAACACACTTGGTTCCATAGAGATAATGTCTTTAGATTTTCAGAGCGAAAACCACAGCTCCTAATTCTAGATCATGGGTAGTGTAATTCTTTTCATGCACTTTTAATTGTCTTGATGAGTAGGCAATCACTTTATCTTTCTGTATTAATACACATCCAAGATCTGATCGGGAGGCATCACAATATACTATAAATCCATCAGTCCCATCAGGTAATGATAATATGGGTGCACTACACAGTTCTTGTTTCAACAATTGAAATGCTTCTTCTTGATCGATATTCCACTCGTATTTTCTATCTTTACGAGTTAATAGGGTCAATGGTTATGCTATTTTTGAAAAATTTTCAATAAATCTACGATAGTAACCGGCTAACCCTAAAAATTATCACACTTCTGTTGGGGACTTAGGTGCTTCCTAGTTTTTGATTGCTTCAATTTTTGCCGGGTCCACATGAATACCTTTTTCATTAATGACATGCCCAAGGAATCGAACTTCTCGAAGCCAAAATTCACACTTGGAAAATTTTGCGTACAACTTTTCTCTCTTCAGTACGTTTAAAATGAGTCGGAGGTGGCACACATGATCTTCCTTGGACTATGAGTATATCAGGATATCATCAATAAATACTATCACAAATTTGTCCAAGTAGGGTTTGCAGACCCTATTCATGAGATCCATGAATACAGCAGGTGCATTTGTTAGGCCAAACGACATCATTAGAAATTCATAGTGACCATAACGTGTTCTAAAGGCTGTCTTCGGGACATCTTCTTCTGCTATCAGCAACTGATGGTAACCAGATCGCAAATCAATTTTCAAGTAGTGGCTGGATCCTTGCAGCTGATCAAACAGATCATCGATTCTTGGCAATGGGTATCGATTCTTAATAGTGAGCTTGTTTAATTCTCGATAATCAATACACATTCTAAATGATCCGTCCTTCTTTTTAACAAATAGAACCGGTGCTCCCCAAGGAGAAAAACTTGGTCAGATAAATCCTGTCTAATAACTCTTGTAGTTGTTTTGACAATTCTTGTATCTCAGAAGGTGCTAACTGATATGGCGATCAAGCCACAGGTGCGGCTCCAGGTGCTAGATCAATTTGAAATTTAATATGTCTTTGTGGAGGTAAACCTGGTAAATCTTCAGGAAATACTTCCGGGTACTCTCGCACTATCGGAATATCTTCAACTTTTCGCTCCTCATTCTTGATGTCGATAGCTTTTACTAGGAAGGCTGGGCATCCTTCAATCAAGTATCCATAAGCTTTCATGACATTAATAATTTTTAAGGAAGGCTTTCCTTTGTCTCCTTGAACAATTAAAACTTCACCTCTGAGTGTTGGTAAGCGAATAATCTTCTCATAACATACTATTTCAGCATGGTTCCAAGAGAGCCAATCCATTCCAATGACTACATCGAAACTTCCAAGTTCGACAGGTAACAAATCGATGCTAAAGGATGATCATTAAGTTGTAAAGTGAAATTCTTAATTACTTCGCTAGATTTCATTTTCTTCCCATTAGCTTGTTCAATAATGTATTTCTTACTTAGCTTACAAGGTTTTATACCCAATAATGGCTCAAATTCTTTTGACATGAAACTTAAATCGGCACCGGTGTCAAAGAAAACGGAGGCATACTGATTATTAATAAGAAACGTACCGTTAACCACTGACGGCTCCTGACACGCATCTCTAGCATTCATTTCAAAAGCTCTCCCTCTGGCCTTAGACCCATTCAACTTCGGACAATCCCTCTTAAAATGTCCTACGACACCACATTCAAAGCAAGCACGATCATTCCCCGTTGCTTTATCATCAGGCTTAGTTCGGAAATTTTGACCTAGGTGTCCAAATTTATGACAACGAGTGCAAACTTTACACTCACCACTGTGAAAGTATCCACACTTGTTACATTTCCCTTGAAATCCTTTATTTACCCTGGTATTGTCGGAAGTCGTAACATAAGCCCGTTCAGACCCTTGACTGAAACCTTCCTTGTTATTCACTTGCTTCTTGGAACTTTTAAACCATTTTCTTTTCCCATCGAATAACATTCTCTCCATCTTAACAGTCTTTCTTTCAACTCCCATCACTCCTTTTCCATAATCGTCTTTCTTGATCAGCGTTCCACTGCGTATTGCATCATCGGCCAGGGAGTGTGCAATAGCTATATCACTCTGAATAGTGGTAGTTTGACGCTGTAACATTGCTTCTTATCTGGGGTGCCAATCCCCAAATGTATCTCTTGATCCGAACATATTCAGGTGTAACCATTTGTGGCACCATTCTGGCAAGATCGTTGAACCTAGAAGTGTAGGCTCGGATCTCAGCACCATCCATTGTGAGGTTCCAAAATTCCGTTTCAATTTTCTGCAATTCATTTCGAGGGCAATACTCACAAAGCAACATTTCCTTCAACTGTTCCCACGTGAGTTCATAAGCATTTGCATCTCCTAAGATTTGGCATTGAGAGTTCCACCATGACAACGCTGCATCTTGAAAAGAGCATGTCGCATACTTGACTTTTTGATTATCCAAACAATTGCTTATGGCTATAACAGTCTCCATCTTCTTAATCCACCGAATAATATCTAACGGTCCTTCAGCACTGGTAAAAATTCTTGGATTACATCCTTGGAATGTCTTATATGAACATCCTTGGAGTTGTCCGTATGACGAGATCCCTGGGTTTCCATTCGTACCAAAACCATTGTTTGCACCAAAACCCGAACCCATATTTGAACCGTTTCCCATTCCATTTCCGATTCTATTACCAGTAATTTCATGTCCTCTTCTTTATTCAGCAGCTATGTTAGCATCACGCTGTTCCAAGGCTAATTTGACATGTTATGCTATCAACTAGGCCAGTTCTTCTGCAGTAGTTGGTAGGTTGGCGTTTCCACTTGATGACGTATTTCGCATTCTAGGTGGCATGTTCTTAAATTCTGTTATGAAGATAGGGAAAGAGAGGGGGGGGGGGTTTAGATAGCATATGACGTTCAATATATAATATAATCGATTAGTCCTATCGATCTAATCACACTCTCATCAATATTTCATATTCCAATAATCATGATTTTTATAATATCAAAATAGAACCAAAATGTCATATCCATACATTAAGTACCCACAATTCATGAGATAGATCAACCACCAAAAGATATTTAGTTTAGTAACCTATACAATTCACCACATCAAAACAAGTTTTCTCTCTTAACCAAAATACTCAAGCACCCCGGCTTGTACCCATCATCTATCCTAAGAAAGGTGCTCCACTACCAATATGCATTAGGTATGAAATCATCATCATACAGAATGTGGCCACCGCCATGGTAGTCTCCACTCACTCTCCCATCTGGATTGCTTGCTGCTGGGCCATCACCATCGCTGCCTCGGCAGCATCAGCTCTCTGCTCCACCAGGGTCAGTCTGTTCCTAGTCTCTAAAAGACTAGCCTCCAGATTTGATACTCGGAAGTGAATCTGACTCAGAGCACTGTCATCTAGTAACTTCTCCTCTTTGATCATCATCATCCTCCCATCCAAAGCCTGGCCCACTTCATCCTAAACCCTCAGTTTCTTCCTCATCACAAGTAGCTCCTTCTCGTAGCGAATGCATTGAGCTGTTAAGGTAGCCATCACACGCTTAATGGACTCACCATCAATAGTAATCCCACAAGGAGTGGTAGATGACTCTCCAACCTCAAAGGTGGAAGGAATCCCATCTTTCGAGGCCCATCTTCGCACAGTGTCCATGATCCATCCCCACTACTTATTGAGCAGTCTGGCTCGTTTGGGCGTAGGTGCTCCATCCATACAAACATCACCATCAGCTACTCTCCTTGCCTCTCTCCACTTCCTTTGCTCATACACCAATCGAATCTTAGGTGGATGCTGCATGGAGGGATAGGGGCGACGGGAGTCATTGCCGTCAGAATCTCACTCTCCTGAGCCAAATCAACTAGCCCCTTCGTGTCTCACCTCTCGTCATCTGGCTGGTCATCACCCTGAGCCTGATCCTCTAGCTCATCATCAGTCTGAGCCTCAAGAATTGGCTCAAGAGTAGCTGCAATCATCATCGGACTCAGATATCCAACCATTACCCGAGTCTCCCATGCCCGGGTAGAAGGTGGCTGCAAATGAGGGCTGACTAGGGTGATACCAGGGCATAGGTGATACGGGCAACGATGGACCCTCAGTACTACTGCTGATATATGGTACATCCTCTTTGTTCACCAGATCAGACATCTACAATAAAATAATACATCTATACTTATTAATCTAACATAAAACACTATCTTAGTCTAAATCAATAATTACATAAGGTCTTAATATCAGTTATTTATGTCATCACTACACTTTAACCTAACGTAAAGCTCAGGAAATGGAAATGTCTTTAGAACTTGTCAAAAGTTTTTAAAGGTTATAGTCTAGATTTTTCTCTTTTTCTTAATTTTTTTTTCTAGTTCGCTATAACTATCGGCTCTGATACCAACTTCTGTCACACCCCATAAATCGCAGCGGAAAGTCACGTGACGTGGTGATAATGAAAGTTGGAATTATTCCAATGTTTATAGTCGAACGATAACGGTAAAGTAGTTGACTACTAGTAAACAAGTTTTTACATACTTTTAAAAGCAAAATAAAGTGAAATCCAGTCTAAGTAACAACAAACTTTTTTAGTTATATATATGACACGTTTCACTTAAAAGTTCCAAACATAAGTAGTCAACAAACATGTTCGACCCTCAAAAGACACATTCCATTGATTCCCCATAAAGCATGCCTATAACCCTGAAAAACATAAAAAAATACTGGTCAACATAAAGCTGGTGAGCATTCGGGTTTTATAACTTACAAACATTTGGTTTTCCAAAAAAAATGATATGATGTAGCGAGATATAAAATACTCAACATAGACTAGCTAGATACTATGGTTAATTCAGGTCATAAGTTCATAATCAAGCCAAGAAACACGTAGTTGCCCCACAACAGTCCAAATATATAAACTCCCTCGCCACAACCTGATCAGTGTGACTGGTCGCGAGAGCGGGCCCTTCTAACCCGATAGATCTACCAATATAGTGTGTGGCCTCCTCGAGGTTAATGATTATGGGGGGATTTAGGGGCTCAACAGTATACACCTATACCATTGACCCAACTTATACATTCATAACATATTTTAATCTTGTTTTACCCATCATATATAAAAATAATCAATCATGCTTTTTCCCCAAAACAGTTTAAATAAAGCAATATTTAAAATGGGGCCGAAAAACTCATCTTTGTATGCGATCAAATAACAGATTAAAAACGTCTTGCACCGATCTATCAAGATCCTAAATGTGAAAGACTTATTTAATAATTGAAAAAACATGCTCATGAGAATGCTGTTCACCCAACTTATTCCTTTTTTTTTTAAAAAAACATTTTTTTATAATTTATTACGCAGGATTTTTAAAGAAACTCGTTGATATTATTGAGAAAGTTTATTATTTAGTGAATATATTTCTTAAGACATAAACTATTCATCTCATCAACTATCGTCAACCTTCAATACACTTAATCATTTAATTATCTAACGATATCACTTGTCCATTCTTAATTCTATAATTGTTTCTTATGAGGACTATTATAATTTCTTAACCTAACGATTTATGTCATGAAACTCTAATTAAGTATCTATCGGTTTCTAGTGATTTTACTCAAGACTTTCATCATCCTTTATATAATTTTTGTATTTTTTTATTCCGAAATATATTATTTTTCCTTTGAAGAATAATTTAAAGTTGTTAAAATAT
Source organism: Flaveria sonorensis (assembly GCA_025506505.1). Taxonomy (NCBI): domain Eukaryota; kingdom Viridiplantae; phylum Streptophyta; class Magnoliopsida; order Asterales; family Asteraceae; genus Flaveria; species Flaveria sonorensis. The sequence goes on from CM046423.1 coordinate 72,343,095, forward strand.
AGAATATATATTCTTTGATAGAGTCGATACTATTTTTATGGCTTTAATTTGTGAATTATATCGACTAATTTTTAAAACACGTTAACTTGAGTTTGTTGTTTTAAATATATATATTTATTTTTATTAGTCGTAATTTTCCCGGAAAATATATTATTTTTCACTTTTATATAAATTTATTTTATAAAAGCCTTGAAATCTCAAACGCCATCTTAGTCGAGTTTACTTGTCACCATATTCCATTCGTCTTATGTTCGGTTCTAACCATGGTTTCTAATTTTCCACTTAATTGTTATTCCAATCTTCTAATTTAGGTGAAACATTTCTACCGTGTCCCGGTATCGATTTTATTACAATTTTTCAACCTAATCATTTCTTTTTCTAAGATTTGCTTAACAACATCATCCAGTGTTCCAACTTAACCATCTTCTTATGACATTATGTCCAACATTATTCATCCATCCAATAATTCTAACTATATCATTCTTATGAGCTATATTCAACTAATCTTTCCACCTACTCATACATAATACATACGCAACATATACATACGTCTATATACATTCTTATAAACCCAAATCATACAAATAACATGATTTCATCAAACTAGAACCATTTCAACATGCATTTTCAGACTATAAACTCATTTCAATAACCCATTTTTCATCAAAACATCAACTTTCATGAACATCTAAGCGGGTGAACTAGGGTTCATCAAGATCTTCATCTTGATCACCCATGCATGAAAAGATAAAGATGATCTAACCCAAACAAGTATACCTTGAGCCTAACCAACAATCTCCAATGCTAGCATGAAGTTTCTAACACCCGATTACACTTCCAAGCTCTTAGCAATGTTCCAACTAGAAACCCTCTTGTTCTTGACTCGAATGGGAGAAGATGAAGGTTCCTTATGGTGGTGGTACTCATGAAAAACTAAATGGGGTGAAGGGGGGGGGGGTGACCTAAGGTGGTGGGGTGACGGGTTGGGGTCACGGTGGCGGGTGATGGTTGGTATGGTGTAGTGGTGGTAGGTGGTGGTCGGCGATTGCGGTGGGGGTGCGATGGCAGGTGGCAGCTGTGGTTGATGGTGGCGGATGATGGCTTCGGTGGTGGTGTGGCCGATGGGGAAGGGAAAGGGAGTAGGGTGGAAGAGGAAAGGGTAGTGGAGTGTGAAGTGTGTGTGTTGGTTAAGTGTTTGGATTAGTTTAATAGGAGGTATGTGGAAGAGGTGTCATCCATGCATAATTTCTAAATATTATTATTATTATTATTATTATTATTATTATTATTATTATTATTATTATTATTATTATTATTATTATTATTATTGTTATTATTATTATTATTATTATTATTATTATTATTATTATTATTATTATAATTATTATTATTTGTCTCAAACGGTTAGCCGACTTTGAGGTTCGTTAAAATCGTCAACCTAAGTTTTCAAATAGTCAAACACAAATATTGATAAATATAAAATTATTACTAAGTTACGTTCGTACTAAAGTTGACCTGATTTGACCAGTTGTCACACCTTTAATATATCGGAGGATGCGTTTGAGGAACTGAAAGTGCGGCTCCCGGGTTGCATGCATGAAAAGGCATACCTGCTGGACAACATATGAAATATCAGGCAAGTAATGGTGAGATATTGAAACGCCCTGACCAGACTCCGATATAGGGCTCCATCAGAAAACTCAGTGCCAGAAGTGGCAGTCAGTTTGGAACCAACCTCTATAGGAGTGCTAACTGGTTTACAGTTTGACATGTTTGCCCAAGATAAAATATCTGCAGCATATGTGGACTGGGAAAGAAACAAACCACCAGACTGTCGCTGAACCAAAATACCAAGGAAATGATGTAACGAACCAAGATCTGTCATCTTGAATTTTGCAGTTAAATATGTAATAACCTGCTATAATAGGGTGTTGCTAGATGCAGTGAGGATTATATCGTCAACATATAATAGTAAATATGCAATCTGATCACCCTTTTTATAAATGAAAAGGAAAGTATCACACACACTACTCTTGAACCCACACTTGAGAAGGTAACCTGCAAACCGTTGGTACCAAGCTCGAGGAGCTTGTTTAAGACCATAAAGCGACTTGTTAAGTTTACATACAAATTTGGTTTGAAGTAGATGTAAACCCTGGCGGTTGGAACATGTACACCGTTTCCTTCAAGTGGTCGTATGAGAAAGCATTTTTAACATCGAGCTGATTGATGGACCAACCTTTTGAGAAAACTAAGCTGAGGATAGTCCGAATGGTGGTGGGTTTAACCACTGGGCTAAATGTCTCGTCACAATTAATGCCCATGGTTTGACTCTTACCATTTACCACAAGTCTAGCTTTGTGTCGCTCGAGAGATCCGTCAGCATTAAACTTATGCTTGAATAGCCACATACAATGAATTATAGGTGCATTTACAGGCCTCGGTACAAGTTCCCACGTGTGATTTTCTAATAGAGCTTCATACTCATTAGCCATGGAGCGTTTCCAGTTTTGGTAGCGGCAAGGTGAAATTTAGGAAGTGGAGAGATGGACGGAGAGGATTTGGTATGAAGAGAAAATGGAGTGCGGGGTTTGAATATACCCGATTGAGATCGGGATTGCATAGGATGAGAGGGAGCGGGTATGGGTGGCGGTTGGGGGTGTGGTGGTTCGGGCATGGGTTGTAGTTGGGTGGCTGTGGTGGGTCGTGAAAGGTTGGTGTTGGGTCGGGTTGGTGGTTATGTGGAGCAGGGGTGGGGAATGTTGGAAGTGGGCCGACGATAGAGGGATGTGGGCCAGGAGAGACAGTAATGGGATTGGGGAGAATTGGGCCAATGTTGTTTGAAGTTGGGCCTGTGAATGATTGTGGGTTAGTGAAAATTAGAGGAGAAGGATCGAGGAGAGTATGAGAGGGTGCATGTTTGGAAGGATTAGCAAAGGGAAAAACTTCCTCTGCAAAGGTGACGTGTCGTGAAAAATATGTTTTACCGGTGGACACATCAAGGCATCTATATCCACGATAGTTTGCCGGGTATCCAAGAAATACACAGGAGATGGACCGATGGGTAAGTTTATGCGGCCGAGTAGATGAGGTGTTCGGGCAACATAAACAACCAAACACGCGAAGGTGTTCGTATGACGGTTGACGAAGATAAAGGAGATATAGAGGGGCGATGTTATTACGACGTTTGGTGGGTAGGATGTTGTGTAGGTAGGAAGCCGTGTGAAGTGCCTCCACCTAAAAAGTAGAGGGGAGAAAGGCATGAGTGAGGAGGGTGAACATGATTTCGTTTAAACGGCGAATCATACGTTCGGCTTTACCATTTTGTTGTGATGTGTGGGGGCACGAAAAACGAAATTAAATGCCATTTTTGGTAGCAAAATTTTTAAAATTTGTGTTATCAAACTCGCCCCCCATGTCACGTTGAAAGGTTTGAATTGGAAAGCAAAACTGTGTGGTAACAAATTGATGAAAGTGAGTAAATTTAGAAAATATTTCCGATTTAAATTTTAAAGGATAAACCCAAGTGTATTGGGTAAAGTCATCCGTGATAACCATATAATACTTGTATCCTGCATGACTAACAATGGGAGATGTCCACAAATCACAGTGTAACATAGCAAAAGGCATTAAAGTACGTTATACGGAATTAGAAAAAGGCAATTTCTTGTGTTTAGATAACTGACAAGAATGAAAAAGTAAAGAAAATTTTATTTTATTGCAAGAAATAAAGTGCTTGGATCGTAGAGACTCCATGACTGGTTGACCCGGATGTCCAAGCCAATGGTGCCAATGAGGAGAATCTACGGAGGAGACAAAGTAAGCAGTAGCGGAAGCTGGAGGGGTGAGCGGATAGAGATCACTGGAACTGTTGTGACGACTCAGGATCATGCCATCCTTGAAATCCTTCACAGAAAATTCAAATGGGTCAAACTCAATAGAAGTATTATTATCAATGTTGAATTGACTCACAAAAATTAAATTTTTGATGATGTTTGGATTGAAAAGAACCGATTTTAAATGTAAGGGTTTGGAGGAAATATTTAAAGTGGAAGATTTCGAACCCAAAACTAGAACTCTATTGCCATTACCAATGATTATTGACGCTATTGGAGCAGACGTGGAAAAATTATCGAGTGTATGTTTATTAAAAGTAACATGAGACGAAGCACCTGCATCGAGATTCCATTGATCGTTGTCGTGGTCAAGTGAGAGAGCTTCAACTGTGCTAGCAAAATGAGTCGGTTGAAGTGGGTCCACTTCGGCTTTGTGGGCCTTGGTCGAGCGCTGTCCGGTATTGCTTCCAGGTGTGGAGTTGGCCTGGGCTGCCATTGAGGAGCCCAACCATAAGTTGGATACGGGCAGGGTGGTGGTGTCCAAAACGGAAGAGCCTGGTAACGAGGGTAGTAAGGGTGCTGGGCCATGTTGTTACGATTTTGAGAGTGGGCTTGGGACTGGCTGTTGTTGTTTGCGTTTCTGTTGGGCCGGTCAGTGTTTCGATTGGAACGGTTTCGGTTATTGGGATGGGTAGAGTGGTTGTTGGTGGGGTTTTGACCGCTAGGATTATTAGGGGATTGATCAGAGATGGAAACAGCAATGACCGGGGTGTTGTTGAGGGCGTCTCTAGCGGCAAGACGGCGGGCTTCGGATTGTAGTTGGTCCATAGCGTCCTCCTAGGAAGGGAGAGAGTTATTGAGGATGGCGCCAATAGTGTCATATTTTCGTGGTAAGCCGCTGACAAGATAGAGAACCCGTTGGTTGTCGGTCACGGGTATGTCCACGGCGACAAGTTGGTCACACAATTCACAGATCCGTTGGTAGTATGCTTCAAGTGATGGCATGGATGCAAGTTTGAGGTTAGTGAGTTCTTGTTGAAGAGATTGGGCATGAGAACCTTTGTTGTTGACGAAGAGGCGCTTGACCCGCTGCCAGGCCTCGTAGGCGGTGGACTGATCGGTCAAGACACGAACAAGGAGATCATCGGAAAGAGTACCATAGATCCACTGGAGCATAACCGCGTCTATTTTCTTCCAAGTAGTAAATTTTGGAGATTTTTTGTCGGGTGGCAGTGTGCCGTCAATGTGACAAACAACATCGTAGCCGGTGGCGTGAAGCATAAAAAGTTTTACCCATGACAAGTAAGAAACTTTTACGCCGTCAAGGATGCGGACTTTATTCTGGATGTTTGTAACGGTGTAAACCGGGTGAAGGGTGGGTGTTTTGTTTTCAGGTGGAGAAGATGTGTCTTTGTCAGCCATTTGTTAACAAAGAATAATGAAGATACTGGATGAAGGGTCGGATGGAAGGGAGGATGGTGAAGGAGGTGATCGAAATCAACCTCTAGGAATGATAGCATGTAAGGAACGTAATCCCTTGATTAACAAAAGTGATTACAAAGAATATAAATAACTATACAAGGGAGAGAATTATGGAGCTATCTAAGGAAACACCAATCGTCTAAAACTAATACAATATACAAAGATATTTACAAAATCAAGCCAATAATATTGTGTGAATATTATCGGCTAACACTATTTTCATCGCAATTGTTTCAGAGATTACGTCGTAAGCGCGTAGCAAACTGTTTCCCACGAGTAATTTTTCCAAAAAAGATTTCGTGTACCAAGTGTGTAGCAAATTTCGTTTTCCTGGCATCTGTGACGGAAATATGCGTTGGAAAGTATTTTTTTTCCTATTCGTGATATATTATTTTTTCTAATAGGTATATTACCATTTTTGTGGCAATATATATTTCTACATGTATAAACACTTGCAAAATATCCGAATTTATTCTTAGTGTAAAAGATTTATCTCAAAAGTTGATACTAACATGAGTAAATATTATCTTATGAAGCTATAATGTTTGTTTATGAACTACATTTTGTTACACATAACATTTTTTCCATTGAAGTTTATTAGTTTTACAAACATTTAACTATTTTAGAGATTTGTATCTGATTGAATGGTTGAAGAGACCTTGGCACATGGGCACAATGAGATTCCACTAGAAGGAATAGGGGGACAATGTATGAGACCCAACGGTCACTAAGAGTGTCTAAACCTTGTCAAATCTGCCTACTGCTATACAATCTTAAGTCAAAGATTTTGTCTTAACTCAAAATCGGCTGCTTTTATTATGACCAAATGGAAATATCAAACAACTTAACGTAATGATTTAATATGATATTTAACATTTTGTGTTTGAAAAAGCATGCATGATATAAAATAAAAGAAATATTAAAGTTACAAAGATTTAAACAAAATTGATCACTCATCAAGCTAAACCTTAAGTTAGTAACTCAACTACATATGATCATATCCTAGAGCCTTACTATTAAATAGACAAAATGGAAGATCTCCTAAATATAGAATCATAACACTACTAAATAAATGTGCATGCTCAATAAACAATTACGTTGGGTAATAGACGGTGAAAATGGTTACTAACAAGACTCTGTTGTTGATGCACTGTTAAAAATTTATCGTCGGTAATTTTAATTTCTGACGAATTATGAATGGTATTACTGAAGAGATCATTAGTGATATATTACCAACAAATCTTAACACTTAAACTCTTTTATCAACAAACGACGGATTACTGGTAACCACTTTATCGTGGGTTTACCAACGTTTTTTTTTCTATCAACGACCTTTCCCTCATTAATACACCAATAAAAATTAAATATAATTTAAATTAGCGACTACCACTACCGAGAAATGAAACCGATAGTATTCACTAATGGATTCCCAAAGGAATAATGTTATTTCTATTTTAAATAGTTTTTTATCTGAATATATAATCTTATCCAAATAAGAAATATCTCTATTCGAATTCAATTTGGATAGGATTCAAATAAATTTGAATTAATCCGAATAACAATTTATTTTAGTTTTTCGTTCCATTTTTTTGCTAATTTTTGTTCTTAACACTTTATTAGTTTATATTCACAATAAAACATATAATACCTGAAAAAACAAGTTACTCTTGAACACAAATTCAGAGTTCAAACATAATATTCAGTTGTTTAAGATCGAAAGATTTTTGATTTCTGATTTTTGTGATGATTTATCACCGATTACAAGGATCCTTATTTATACCGCTAAAAGTCTAACTAACTACAACGGTCAAATAATACACTCAACACAATATTGAGAATTTACACTTTGGACCCTTAGACTAAAAAACTTCAGAGGCTGGAAGCACCCCTGTGAAAACTTCCGAAGCCAAACTCTGATACTCCCAATACTCACCAAATCTTCCGATGCTAAATAACCTTCGAAAGATTATGATAAGCTTCAGAAAATATCAGATCAAGCTTCAGAACTCTTCTGAAGCAAACATAACCTTCGGAAGAAATATGTTTAGCTTCGGAAGATATCTATCTTTCGGAAGAAACACTTGTTTTTGGCTTTAATACTTCACAATCTCCACCTTAAAACCAAAAACAAGATTTTAACCAACTCCCAATGCATCCAAGCAAAAGTTGAACTTGACACGAGGTAGAGACTTAGTAAACACATCTGCTGGATTCTCCAAAGTAGATACACTTTCCGCTTTCACCTCCCCAACATTCACCACATCCCTTATGAAGTGCAACTTCACATTGATGTGCTTTGTCCTCTCATGAAACATGCTATTCTTAGACAACTGGACTGCACCCTAGTTATCACAAAATACCACTGAGTCTGCAACATTGATTCCCAACTCAAAAACAAAACCATGCAGCCATATAGCTTCCTTGACTGCCTCAGTCAAAGCTATATACTCAGCTTCTGTGGTAGATAATGCCACTACATGCTGCAACTGGGCTTTCCAACTAACCAAGTTACCCAACACCTAAAATACATACCCTGTAATAGTTCTACCCCTGTCCAGGTCCTTGGCAAAATCCGAATCAACATAACCAACAATCCTTTTACTCCCCACATGTTCATGATTCCCAAACACTAAGCCATAGTGTTTAGTACCCCTGAGATATCTCAAGATCCATTTCACAGCATCCCAATGAGCTTTACCTGGATTAGACAAGTACCTGCTGACCAAACTCACAACATAACCAATATCTGGCCTTGTACATACCATCAAGTATATCAAGCTCCCAACCACATTGGCATAAGGCACCTTCTTCATATACTCAACCTTAGCATCTGACTTAGGACAATCAGAGCCTAACAGTTTAAAATGAGCACCAATAGGAACATTCAATGGCTTCCCCTCATTCATTTTATAGTTATTCAGTACCTTCTCCAAGTAAGAGCTTTAAGACAGTTTCAACACCCTGTGTTCCCCATCTCTCTTGATTTTCATGCCTAATATTTTCTTTGCTTCTCCCAGATCTTTCATTTCAAACTCAGACATCAACATTCTCTTGGTAGCTTCAACTTCCTTCAAGTCTTAACAAGCTACCAACATGTCATCCACATACAACAACAAATAAACAAATTTGTCCAAGCTGTATTCCTTGAAGTAGACACAACTATCATAGCTGCTCCTCTTAAACCCATTAGTCACCATATGTTCATCAAAACTTTTATACCACTGTCTAGGAGATTACTTCAGCCTATACAAGGACTTCTTAAGGAGACACACCTTATCTTCCTGCCCCTTAATTTCAAACCCCTCTGGCTGCTTCATATAGATTTTTTCATCTAGATTCCTATGTAAAAATGCAGTTTTTACATCTAATTGATGTAACTCCATATCCATTGAAGCAGTCAATGACAGCATAACCCTGATAGATGAATGTTTCACCACATGTGAGAATATTTCATTGTAATCCACTCCTGGCTTCTATGTAAATCCCTTAGCTACTAGTCTAGCCTTGTACCTAGGAGGTTCATCTTCAGAAATCCCATCTTTCAGTTTGAACAACCACTTACATGATACAGGCTTGTGACCCTCAGGTTTTTAACCAGCTCCCATGTGCCATTCTTATACAGAGATTCCATCTCTTCCTCTATGGCTTTACACCACTTTGAGCTTTCTTTCACAGAAATTGCCTCAGAGTAAGACACTTGTCTCCTTTGTCTGTCCCTAGCCAAGTGGTAATCATCCAAACCTACCCCTTAGCTAGCAGAAGTGCCATGATCAACATCTTTATCACTCACACCCTGCTACTCCACCTCAATCTGAACCCCACTCTGCTCCCTAACTTCTGAACTCCTTTTTCCTTTAATGTTTTTGTACATAACATCTTCTTGAAAAACCAAATCTCTGCTCACTATCACCCTGGGTCTGCCACCATCTAGTCTCCACAACCTATACCCTTTCACACCATCAGGGTATCCTAGAAATACACATTTGCACACCCTAGGTTCTAGCTTTCCTTGGCTAACATGTGCATAAGCCAATGACCCAAATACTCTTAAATCACCATAGTCATATTTTCTACCTGACCATGCCTCCATAGGAGTCTTTATGTCTAATGCAGCTGATGGAGACCTGTTAACTAGATAGGCTGCAGTAGTCACAACTTCAGCCTAGAAATGCTTGGGTAAACCAGAACTAGCCAACATACACCTTACCTTTTCAAGTAAAGTCCTGTTCATCCTTTTAGCCAAACCATTCTGCTGTGGAGTACCAGGCCCAGTTCCATGTCTTGCAATACCTTGAGTTTTACAAAACTGATTAAACTCATGGTTACAAAACTCCAACCCATTATCAGTTCTTACCTTCTTGACTTTCCTTTCAGTTTGGGTTTCCACAAGGACTTTCCATTCCTTGAACTTACTAAAAGTATCACTCTTATTCTTTAAGATGATTACCCAAACCCTTCTGAAAAATCATCTATCAAAGTCATAAAATATCTAGCACCACCTAAAGAATCAACCTTAGCAGGACCCCATAAATCAGAGTGAATGTAGTCTAGTACCCCATTTGTGATATGCCTAGCCCTTATGAATCTAACCCTCTTGTGTTTCCCAAGAATACAAGTTTCACAAAAACCAAAATCACAATTCTTCAACTCAGTCTCCATCTGTTGCTTCCGCAACTCCACCAGCCCTTGCTGACTAACATGACCAAGCCTCTGGTGCCACAACATGGCCCTAGGACTACTATCACGTGAGGCAGTTGTCATATGGGATTCTACTACACCAGCAGTATCTAGTACATAGATATTATTATCCCTTCTATTACCAGATAGTACTACCATTGATCCCTTAATCACCTTAGCCTTACCATCCCTAAGACTAGCATGGTACCTAGATCTCTTCATCAACCCTAAAGACAACAAACTTCTTTTAAGATTAGGGATATACCTTACATCATAAAGATCAATTCCATTCCATTCTTCATCTTCAGAGTCACTGTACCATGACCCACAATCTTGCAAGGTCTATCATCATCTAACCTCACAGAACCAAGATCTTCAAGCTTCAAATTCTTGAAGAACTCCTTCACAGGTGTCATATGGTATGAACAACCTGAATCCATCACCCGCTCATTCTCTATACTGCTGCTTGTAACAACCAACACATCTGCACTCTTATATCCATCAGATACGTCATCTCGTGCATTGTGACTAGAATGAGATGTTGACCCACTTGATTCACCCTTCTTTCTTTTCAAGTCGGGACAATCCTTCTTAAAGTACTTCTCTGACCCACACATCTTCTTGTACTTGGATCTTGACTTTGAGACACTTCTTGGCTTGATGCATCTTTGTTCAGATCTTCCCCCTACCACCAAGCCCTCTCCACCATCTTCTTTATAATCAGTTCTCTTCTTTAATTCCTTTGAATTGAGAGCTGCCAGCACTTCCTCCATAGTAAGAGTATCTCTACCATACATCAATGTATCCATAAAGTGCTCATAAGATGATGGAAGAGAGGTCAAGAATATGATAGCTTAGTCCTCATCGTCCAATTCAACTTCAATATTCTCAAGATCTAACACCAATTTGTTGAATTCGTTATTATGATCTTCAATTGACTTCCCAGGCGCCATTTGGAAAGTGTACAACCGCTTCTTGAGATACAGCCTGTTCGCAAGAGACTTTGTCATGTACAGACTTTCCAATTTTGACTAGACCCCTGCCGCTGTCTTCTCCTTCGAGACTTCTCTCAGCACCCGATCACCCAAGTTCAAGATGATTGAACTGTGTGCCAGTTCAAGCATCTCCTTCTTCTCCTTTTCAGACATCGTGTTTGGCAACTTGGATTCTCCAGCCAAGGCATCCACCACTCGTTGATAAACAAGCAATGCCTTCATCTTCAATCGCCATAACCCAAAGTCATTCTTTCCGTCGAATTTCTCAATCTCAAACTTTGTTGACACCATCGAACGATCTTTGATTGAATCTCGATCCTCAATTGAGCCTCTGACCAGGCTCTGATACCAAATGTTAAACCAATTGAGAACAAGAACGTCCAATTCGACAACAACAAGAACGAAGAAGACGAACTCAACGAACACAAGAAAGAACTTTATTGAAAATGATTACAAGTGTTTTCGATTTCTGATTTTTGTGATGATTTATCACCAATTACAATGATCCTTATTTATACCGCTAAAAGTCTAACTAACTACAACAGTCAAATAATACACTCAACATAATATTGAGAATTTACACTTTGGACTCTTAGACTAAAAAACTTCCGAGGCAGGAAACACCCCTGTGAAAACTTCCGAAGCCAAACTCTGATACTCCCAATACTCGCCAAATCTTCCGATGCTAGATAACCTTCGGAAGATTGTGATAAGCTTCAGAAAATATCAGATCAAGCTCAGAACTCTTCCGAAGCAAACATAACCTTCGAAAGAAATATGTTTAGCTTTGGAAGATATTTATGTTTGCTTCGGAAGATATTTATCTTTCGGAAGAAACACTTGTTTTTGGCTTCTATACTTCACAAAAACTATGCCAACAACAAATTCTCAAGAAACATAATTGGAATGAAACGAGAATTAGAGATCATTCTATTAGAATATGTGTTCTCTTTTGGTTTCGATTACAAAAATCTGGTGGTCTTTGGACTGATTGAGGATGATGTTCTCTTGGATGATATTGGTACAACTTGCTTTATGACTATGGGTCCTTAGTTGTGTTTCTGGTTCTAATGAGCGCTTGTTGGCACTATTTAGTGGTATTGGGTTCCATGAATGCTTTACGTGTTTTAGTTTGCTTAAGATTTCACATGTTCTCATTGATGTTGGATTTGTTTGAGGCTTTGATTAGAAAAAGAAACCTAATTAACTTGCTTATGTCTTTTAAATACACTTTCTTTACTACTTTTGCAAAATAAGTATTTAAAATCGTGATATTCTAACTACCATTAAAAACAACTTACATGATTGATCATCACTCTATGTACTGGTTGATTCTAATTATTAAGTGAATAAGCCAAGGGCCACTACATCAAATGCATGCAAATTTTAACGTTAAAATATTTGAGCTTCTTAAAACTCATACGATCAATAATGCACTCGCATCATATTATATTTTCTTCACCTTTACAAACTTTGACTCAAATCCTCACCTTTTGATTTCATATCACTTCACCAACCTTTTCTTAATTAAAATTAAATCAGAACCAACGATATGGTATATGTTTAGGTTGTAATCCTGATATTATTTTGATTTTTCTGTTCCATGTCAATTTCTTAAAAAAAAATACATGATTTGACCAAAATATATATTATAAAAACCGAACTTTATCTCAATCTAGGTTGTATAAAAATATCCAACGCCCTCAAGACCAACAAAATATCCAACAAATGTGTGTAGATGTATATATTGAGAAATGCATGGTTACAAAATGTTCTAACTTAGAAGGAAATACAACAAGATGAAATACACTATTCAAAAGGAAAATAATATTATTTCTTAACGTCTAAATATTTTACAAACCTCTTATTACCAAGTAATAATTAATATTTTTGACCTATTTATATAAAAGAAATACTCTAAAAATATGTGTATACGTGTAATACTATTATCAAGAAAATTCTTTTACTATTATCAAGAAAATTCTTTTTTATGTGTATACATGTAACTTATTTATTTTTATTTTATTCAAGATTTAACTCAAATACAAGTTCATAAGCTAGTATGAAGAAAGATTTTTTTTAAAACGACATGCAATCTACTCTTATTATCCATCTATATATGCAACTTTGCAGAATTTAAAACAGATAGAGGAGATACACTTACTACCCGGATTTCCCTTAGGAGACCTCTTGTAATTATGTTATGGTTTACAAAAAAATTTACATTGAATTACATACAGTTAAAATATAACATACCCTCTATGAGACATAAAACCAACATAATAATGTAGAATACTCGTGATTTAATGGTCTAGTGATATAGTGTTTGTTTTCTAGAGTGATGTAAATTTAAATCCTTACAAGTACAAGATAAGTAAATTGATGCTCCAAATAAACTAGAATTAATACACAAAACAATTATAAAGGACTAAGTATGAGATCATTGCATATCCTTAAACACTAAAACATTATTATGAAAAATTATTTTTATAAGGACTACTTTAGGTTGCTTATGTGTTTTCTCAAGTAAATTAATTAGGTTAAACTTGAAAGTAATCAAACACAATATATTAATGATACAAAATTAAAACCACTTGTTTGTAAAATCATCCAAAACATATAATGAGTCGTCTCTAAAGTTCAAGCATCTAAGTCCCACACTCTACTAATTCCTTTTCATTTTCGTCACTAGTTGAATTTGCAGATGTCGTAGTTTTAAGAAAGCAAGAAACACAATCACACACCAATTAATTTTTTTTTTTCATATAAAGCTTTTTTATCTACACCATTTTCACTTCTTTTCCTAACTTTTTGGCGTTGTAAGCACACTACTACTCCAATGAATATAAAAGTCCTTTTTATTATTGCAATGTTCGTCAAAGATTCATTTCAATTTGACCAAAAGATTCATTCCTTCACTCAATATGCATCTTTAAGTTCAATCATGCAATGCAATTGCAACCTTTGTAGCTTTTTTGCTTTACATCTTATTCAAGGAACTGATAACATGATCAAAATGTTGTTACTTTTGGAAGAAAGCAATGTTGAAAGGTCCAATCACTGCTCAATGTTTATTATATCCCACAAGAAAGACCTTCTCGTTATCAAATTCTATAGGGGCAAGTCATTGTTGATTTCCTTCCAACTTCTTTTTATTTATATTGTTATTTTTATTTTTAAATTTAAGCCTAAAGCATTCAAAAATAAACAGAGGTATTTATAAGTTAACTCAATGCTAACCATAATAAGAACAAGTGGCCATGTAATTTGACCAATCTAAGATAAATATATAATGGCTAAAGTTAATTATAATCCGATTTCATAGTTATAACACTATTTGTTGCAATAATTATATGTATAATGATTGCACGAGTGAATTATAACTTAATATCTAGATTCAATCAACTCTAGCTTTTATGGTTGGACCATAATAGTGAGTTATACGGTTTCTCTTCTTTTTAATACGTCATTTTTCTTTCTATTATCATCAAAAGCTTCTAATTTTAGTTTATTTTTTCGAATTTGTGTTATCTTATTGTACTTATAATTAATATTTCATACAAACTAAAAGCACAATATTTCCTATATTTACCATACTTATAGAGTAAATTGTACAAAATAATGATTAACTAATGACATATTCCACTTAAAAAGAATTATTTTACTGTTCCACTAAAATAACCCGTGTTTTTTTTCGAACTAACAAACAATATTAAAATAAAAACTGAGTTAACAATTGTTTCTGCAATTTGAATTCTATATATGTTTTTTTCAGTAGCTAAATTGAACAAGGAAAGGCTTCGTCCTATAGGTAGCGTGCCTCGCTCCTCTTGTCCACTCGTGGTCAAACCCTTCCCTACATTCTTTTCTACGCTTTCTAACATTACCTTTGAATTGACAGCTTATATTTAACTATTAAATTTTAGTAAACCCGTGTATTGAATAAATATAATATCAATATAATTAATTTTTATTTAATTATAAAATAATATTTTAAAATAAGATATGATTTAAATTATATAGGAGTAAAAACTATAAGTAATAAAACAACGATATCAACTTTATAAAATATTTTTCAAAAAAAAATCAAACATTTTGTTTAAAAATATTATCATTTTTATAAATATCCTTATTACAACTCTCATTTTGAATTATTTTTGGTTATAAAGCATCTACTTTTTAAAAACACTAAATTTAAAATATTTCATATTTTTAAATAAGTTTGATGTTTTAAAAAAATAATTTTATAAAAATTTATTTTTTTAAAAATAACATCAATAAAAAGATATCTTTCTTAATTTATTAGAAAACCATTTTTAATCTAAAAAAGACTTGAATAATATTATTTGTAATTAAGGTAATTATTTAATAGGAGAGAGAAGCGAGAAAATTTTTGTAAGAATGAATGTGGTGTTGTCACGTGTCCTTTATAGTTACCCTTTTATTAGAGTAGAAGGATATAAGTGACATGTTTTGTGTTTGGTTCAGTTCTAGTTTTCATTATTTGTTGTTTTAGTTACCTTCTCACATTTAGAAATTATATAACCTTCTATCTACAGTATAATCAAATATTATAAATATTAATTTTCGAACTAAATGAATAGAAGATTTTAGGGTTTTTTAAAATCGGACACAAGATTTTTTTTTTAGTTTTTGACCCCGTTTGATGTTGGGTTTAACAAAAATAAGTTTTTTACCCTGTTGAATTAAATATTGGTTTCAAAATGCGTCAGAGCAATTGTAATCCATACTTTATCAGGGTACATATGACACCACCGCACATGCTTATTTTTATGTACATTTTAATTTTGTCTATGTTTTAACGTAAATTGTCTTTGTAGTCATGTGATATTTATATTACTTTTTTGATCGTCTGTATAAATTCTAATTATTATACGTGTCGATGTAAATTTAGTTCGAAAATTAGTTGGGTCGATTTTAGTATATGTTTTATCTCGCCACGTACGTCGCCGTCGCAACGCGCGACTGCTAAAATGACTAGTACTATTTATAGTTAAATTTGATTCACTTCTTAAGAGTTGATAAAAATAAAGATTTTTCTAATTTGATTCACTTCATATGAGTTGATAAAAATAAACATTTTTCTTTCTAAGTTCAAATATGTCAATTTCAGTTCAAATGTTTTATTATTTATTTTAATTTCGGTTCAAAATTTTTATCATTTGAATGTAAACTCAACGATAAATACTGGATCATGAAATTTACCATGATACGTAAAACGTAGTCCCCCGCCTAAAAGAGTGTTATTGCAAAACTTATCTACCGCTGATTTAATAGTGATTTAATAGTATCTATTAATGTATAATAGTGTTTAATTTAGTTGTGATATTTAAGAAAAATCTCACTTACTAGTAATATTTATTTGGATGAACCTAAAACCATTGTTGAAAAGATAAAACCAACATCATACCAAGATAGTGTGTTGTAAAATATCGTCGGGTTCTTATATGCATTGTTTTAAAAACCGAACCAGACCGGACCCTAATCCAGTTCGGTTTGGTGCTTAAAATCGGTTTGGCGTTGAATCGCTGGTTGGGTTGGTCGGACTGGACCCTGGTCTGGTCGAACCGGTCTTTTATATATATATTTTTATTTTTTCTGTATTTTTATATATATTCATTAAATTTCTTTATAATTTTATTCGATTCTTGTAGCCGGTCCGACTGATCGAACCAATCCGACCCACGGACCAGCAAAACGTCCAGTTTACTGTTTGATCCGGTTTTAAAAACATTGGTTATATGATCGATTTAACAAGTAGATTCAGTGTAAAGCGCCTCCTGATCCCCACATATTCCATACTATCAATAAATCTTATCTGTGGACCAAATTGAAGCGTTTGTAATCTTCCACCTTCTTCATTGGCTTCATTTTCTACCCACCCGCAAATAACAATTTTTAATAAATTCATAATGGAGTCACAGTAGATTAACCAATCCATGGATTAAAAACATAAACAAATACACCCACATATATATACAAACATGCGTTAAAATGTAAACCATAAAAACTTCAATATTGTGTGTAACCTCACATGTCACTAGGGAAGATTAAGATGATAATGAAAAAAGCTAAAACCCATTATATCGTTAATGATAAATCAAATCCGCGTGTGATTCAAATGTGAACAGCCTTGTTCATTTACATGTGAACATATCATACAACATGTGAATTCAAATGTAGTTTTGTGAGTTTTAACATTTTTTCTTCTCTCATTTTGATTAATTTTATTAATGGTCACAAGTGAATCGAGTAATTTATAACGGTGTTTAGTAATTTTTGTTGTTCATTTAATTCATATACTATATAAAAGAGAGGCTAAATGAAAATCATGTTTATAATTGAAAACCATAAAAAGTATCAGCAACCAATAAAAAATGTTCTTTTAATTTTTTAAATTTCTATTTAGAAGGTTAAAAAAGTATTTTCACATCCTTTTAGTTTTAGTATGCTTTTAAATCCTGATTCATCTTCTTATTTAACTAACTTATTAATTAATTATCTTATTATCTTTATCATCTCTCTACACAAAAAAAACTCAACCACTGATGTGTGCGGTGTATATGTATTTTTAATAATGATTTTCCATACCATTTGATTTAAATAATTATCAAACCAAATCAAGCTAAGATGAGTTGTATAATGTTAGATTCTTCCTCAAAGTGTTTGATCTTCAATCTTGGATTCTAATATTATGAAATTCCTATAAAATGAAGCTCAATGTTTGAGAGAACTAGGGCTTTTTTCCTTTTAATTTTCGAGCTTCAATGATATGGGAAAAAGAAAGGCTAAAAAGGGGGCATGATGTATGTTATGGTCATGACAGAATTAGTCATGGTCATAATATGCAGGAAAGGGGGACCTGAGGCTTGTTATGGTCATGATAGAATCAGTCATGACCATAACAGCCTCTAAATTTCTAAAATCTTCATGAATTTCTTGTTTTTTTTAAAAATCACCAAACAACCATCTAAAACTACAAAATCAAATTAATCACAATTAAGTATTAAGAAAGATAAATTTGTAACAAAAAAAACACTTAAAATAAAGAAAGATGTGCATTATTAACATGTATATTTATTCACATATCAAAAACTCATACTCGTACATAATCACGAAGAGTTGACAGGAAAAAAACATGAAGATAATCATTATGTAACTTGCGCCACATATACGTAACTTGGGATTAAGGTAACTCAAGAACCAAAATAATGGAATGGAGGCATTACGTATTGGAGGAAGAATGATGATAATAAGATAACAAGAAGATGCAAAATGATGGTTACGTATATGTAACTGGCATGAGTTACATATTTGTAACTTATATTGTTACATATTTGTAACGTATATCGGTACATATATGTAACTTGTTTGAAATACATATATGTAAATTGAGTTACACATATGTAACGAATAAAAGAAAGATTCCATATTATTTATTCGGTTTGAAGAATCATAACAAATGTGGTTATCTATATGTAACAAGTAATGCAAATAGTTTACATTGTCGGGTTTCTTAATATGTTCACAAAGCTAATATCTTATTCATTCATCTTTTCTTTTGTGTTTATGTTAAAAATCACCTAATACGTATGTGTGTGTATATATGTAAAACAATAGTAGGGTTATGTATGCGTATCTGAAGTTATGCATACCCAAATTAAGTTACATATATGTAGTTATAAATGTACAGGAACAATCTTTGTGTCAACAAGAAAAGAAACACGGCTAACATATATTTATAAATTATATACAATTCAAAGTTTTTTTTTTGTAAACTTACAATTTATAAATTACACAAAATTAAGGTATTTAAATATTGCTTTATATAAAATATGAGAGAGGATGGAAGAGTAATGAGAGTGAATTTGGGAATATTCTAAATTATAAGTTATGGTTAACTGCCTTAACTATTTTGTTTGTTCCTACTTTACCCATAAGTCCTTATTAAACACTCACAGTGATTAATTTAATTACTAGAGCACCAAAAATTAATCTTAATCATAGATAAAAAGATTTAAGGGTTATAAAATAATTTTATTGGTTTTCAATTATAAAGTGGTTTTAATGGAACCCTCTTCTATAAACACACACACAACAAAGGGCATGTAAATTAATGGTATCGAGGTGTTAAAATGATGTAAATCCATGTAATATGGATTCACATCCAATGGTCAACTTAGAAATTTTTTTCACTGGGGTCGAGAATTTTTAAAGTCAATTATCTATCACTAGATATTAGTTTATTTTGATATAGTACAATCAAGTTCAAGACGGGTAAGCTTGGGTCGCACAATAAGAAAATAAAACCAAATTAAATCAAATTATCTCATAATTGATCTATTAGCAAGTTGCAAGTTTCAAACTAGCATTAATATCTAACACCAAAGGTTTAAATGAGTTAAATCGACTCGTAAGCTACTCGAGATCTACTTGCCAAAAGATCGGATCAAGTTGAGCTTAAATGAGCCTAAGTTGAGCCAGAGTTTCATGTATCAAACTCGAGATGCCTTGTGAGTCTAAACGAATTTATTTATTAATATTAATCTTATTTAATATATTTAAAATATATTTTATATAAATAGTTGTAAGATACAAAATTATATATATTATTAATACGAAATGTCGGTTTATACATAAATATTTTAAATTGTTTAAATTTGATCACCAAACATTTATTAATTTACAAAAATGTGCTCATTTCATTTTTTATTTTATTGTCTATCTATATCAAAATTACACCAAATTCATCCAACAATAGAGTAGTGGTTGGTTATGTTTGGGATATTAGAATGATAGGAAGCTTCAACCAATTACAGATTAATTAAGAGGATACGTGGAGGATAGAGAGTCATTAGCGACCAATTAGATGTGAAATACGGTGGTTCGAGAGTTGTCGGCAACCCGATTAGATGCGAAATCAAGACAAATTTAGTGACGTGGCGGTGTTTATGTTTGTAGTTGCGTTAATGATATCCCTCGGTGGCCCACAAATTGAGATTTTACCAAGCAGTGGCAGGAAATATCAAACCGTTGATGGGAGAACACATGGAAGATCAAAATCGTGAATAAGAAAAGCAGTCTGCTACAAAAGAACCCTGCAACAATGCGCGTGGTTTAAATTCTAGTTATGATAAAAATATTCAAAAGATAAACAAGGAAGCCTGAGAGGAACTCAAGCTTGAAAATTTCTTACTAGCCAAGCTCGAGCCTTAGAATTAAAGACCCAAACTAGTAGAGCTCGAGCTCTCTTAAAACCAAACGAGTCATGCTGAAGCCTAAGCCTAGGCAAGCTTACGCTCGGCTCGGCTTGTCTACAATCATATTTACTACTTGTGGTAACATTCAAATAATCAAGCATGCACGTATATAATCGACTAATATATCAATAATCTAATCTAGGAATCTACTAATCAATAATCTGATATTAATCTAACAAATACTCAACTAGTATTGTAATGTGAACGAACAATTGTTTTAATTTCAATATTTTAATAGGTTCTAAAATTTATATAAATGATTAATTGGTAAAATGAGTTTAGTTAGATAAACTTAGCAAGTTAATAGTTAATCGAGGTTATGGCCTTAATACTTAATTGTTTATATTAGACTTAAATTTTCTAAAAGATTTTTTTTTAAAATGGGATTTATTATCCAAACTACTTGTTTTATACTTCTTTCAACGTTTCATCGGGGTCGATATAAAAATTTCATTGGTCGGTCGGGATTCAATCGTATATCATTAGAAATAGTTTTCATGGGGTACGGAAACCCAATACTTAACACTAGGTCCGCCAACGTTCAGATCCCATTGTAGGTAAATTATGTGAATTTAGGAGTATGCACATTGAGTGTGTTATTTTGCGTATCGACACCACCCGGAGCGTACAAAGTGAGTATGTAATTACACATTCTATTTTATAGTTATATATATAAAGGGGATGATAAAATAATACAAAACTATATTTAGAAAACACAACGATTAATGCGTCATTGTGTTTTACTGAAAACATTTGTATTTTTCTAAAATGATTAGTTTTGAAAAATTAATTAATGAAATAATATCACTGTGTACTTCTAATATGCAATCATAATGATAAAATAACAATAAGTTTATGATATATAAAAAAACAATAAAAAATAATATGAATTGATCTGGAACATAAAACACAATTTTAAAAAATATTAAGACAATGACCTGACGTATTTAAAATAATAACAAAATTGTTCTCCATTATAAAAACAATATAATAGTACTTGTTAAACTTAGAATCCTTCTAAATATTTTTAGATTAAATATATTTTTTATTATAACCTTATCCTATATAAAATGTAAAAATAGAAAAGAATATAATAGAACTTATGCTCCTACTAATTTCGAATATGATTTTTAATTTTTTTTGATGGAATCATATTCTATACTCCAATCTAACGATATCATAAATATTGAATAGATACAACTAAGTTCATACACACGTATCCAAATACAACGTTCCAACGATATCATGAAACATTACATCAAGCTTCCAAACGTCATCTAAAGAATCTACAAGTTAAAATTCCTTTCTATCACATTCGCATCTATACGAAATTCTTTAACCGTTAACCTTAATTATGTATTCACATTACAAGAAGCTTTAACTTATTTTTAAGAGTTAATTACATTGACGGTCTTTGTGGATTTGATAAAGTAACATATATGGGTACTAAACAAAAAATAAATAAATAAATAAATAAATAAAAAAAACATTAAGGTATTAACTTTTAATTTCATAACAAGTTTAGGTATTATAACTAAGTTTTCAATCTAATTTAACAGAACGTTCAACTTTTGCTAAAAATTTTAAATTACAAACATCTTACCATAATTTAACAAAAAAGTTTATCAAATTTTGTCTAAACACTTACACTCGTTATACACTTATAAGTTAGTACCCAAAGATTTTTCGTTATCTCACTTAGCACCTAGGAGTATTTTCTTGTGTAAGCCACATGAACTATTTCTGTTATTTACTCTTTTCTTTAAATGGGATGGTTTGATATTACCAGACCAAAAGAAATATTTTATTTTCGATACACCATAGTTTTCAATAGGGTAACTTTGTAAATATCAATCAAGTTTTAAAATTATTTCATCTAAGTAACTCAAGTTTAAAAAATATTTTAATTAAATCACTCAGTTTTCATGTTTTAATTAGATCACTCAGTTTTCATGTTTTATTTAACTTAGAAGTTTTAACATGTTTCAAATAGGAAATATTTTTTTCTTTTTTCGATGTTAAGTGAAAGAGTGGGTTAATTTCTAAGTAATTTTTTTTATTTTTTTGATATAATTAAAATGTTTTTTTTTATTTTTTTAAAATAATATCATATACTGAAAATTCTGACCCCTAAGTTTTTTTCTCCATTACTTTTTTGACATAAAAAAATTTAATGATGACTTGATTTGATGGCTTAGTAGTCCACTTTGAAAAAAATAAGTATGAGTAATCAAATTGAAACACTTTTAAAACGTGATTACTATTTTGTTATATTTTTCTAATTGAAACTTATACATAATAAAATAGAACTATATATGAAGATTGTTTTTAAAGTATCTTTTTATTTTAATAAAAAAGTAATTAAGGGGAACACATGGTAGTATTACAATTCACATCATCAAAAATTGTCGCTTCTCTCTCATATTAATTAATTATATTAATTATTAATAATTAGTTAGTAATTAATTCTTTTTTAGATTACAAATAGTTTTAAAATAAATTAAGAAACAGATCTATTTTTCTAAATAAAAAACCTTTTATAAAATAAGAAATTTTTTAAAACATTAAACTTTTTTTAAAAATATAAAATAGTTTAAAATTAGTGTTTATAAAAAGTAAATTTTTATGAACAAAAACTAATTAAATTTGCAAGTTATAATAATAATTTTTTTTTAAAATGATATTTTTACACGGTTTGTTTTGAAACAAAATATTTTTTTAAACAACAAAACAAGTTTAAAATTATTTTATTACTTACATATTTACTCATATATAATTTCAATCATATTTTATTATAAAATATTATTTTATAATTAATAAATTTTATTTTATTTAATATTTTATTTATTCATCTCGTGTAATACACTGATTAGTATTACACTGGTTATTATAGCTAGTTAATTAAATCTTAGATATTATTAGTGATATATGAAACTTAAAGAAAGTTAAATATCTTATCTCAAACAGGGATTTCACTCAACTTTGAAGTCCAACCAACCCATATATCAAAATCTTCTTCTTACTCTAATAAAAAAATAACTAAATAGAGCACATGGCAACATTACATTCTTTCTTACTAAAATTTTTCCGATTCTCTCTTTTATTAAATAATCATAGTAATTACTATAATATTATTAAATTTTTTAGATTTAAATAGTTTTTTAATAAATTATAAAAAAAGATATTTTTATTAATGTTATTTCTAAATATACAAATTTTTATAAAATAAAATTGTTTGTAAAACATCAAACTTTTAAAAAAATACGAAATATTTTATACTGATGTTTTTAAAAAGTAAAATATATACAAACAAAAAATAGTTATTGGCAATTATAATAAGAAAATTTTTAAAAATGATATTTTTTAAACATTTGTTCTGAAACAAAATTTTCATTCTGTTTAGAATAAGGAAGATTTCAGTTAAATATTATCTTAAAATATCGTTTATAATTAATAAATTTTTATTATATTTATTATTGTTTTATTCAACCCGTGTATTTCACGGATTTACTAAAGCTAATTTAATATAAAAGACCCACTTGTCATTATGGATTTCAAATAAATAACATTAAAAAAAACTTCAACAGAAACATATAAAAAAAGTAAAACTATGTATCTACTTTTTGTAAAATATTAGATATTAAATATTGTTATAGATAACTATGTTATATGCTATATTTATTGTATATATCCTAATTACATTTTCGGTTTTACAAAATCTAAATAAAATGAATTTTATACGCTTTTAAGTCACAACATTCACACCCATTTCTTTAGAGTTATTCCTTTGTTATAGTTTTATTTATCATATCTCTTTTTTGAGTTTCTCTCTACCAGAAATATGCCCACTTAGATGATTCTTATGTAGTGGATTCCAAAGCTTAAATAAGTTTGTGTTTTCTATAATAACTGTCATGTTTAATTAAAATATAAATAATAAATATATCTTTAAAAAATAAAACTCTGCCGACCATGGAAAACAAAAGCTAACATGCATATCTTTCCTTTCCTTTCTTTTCCATTAGGATTTCATTTCGGATCAAGGCATGTTACTAACGGGCCACAGACCTGTTAATACCTTACTAACGTAAGTAGGTATGTATTTTATTTTTTTTGTTGAACATTATGTGCATGTAATACTAATATTAATTTAGTAATTTGATGAATTATTAATATTCTTGAGTTTTTCGCTTTCTAGCAATGAAATCAAATGGATATCAAATAAGTGAAAAATAAAAATACAATTATGACACTAACTTTAAAGTCACCTTAAAACTGTCAATCAAATCATATGAATCAGATTCAAGAATATCAAACAGTTTTTCTAATCGAATAGAAACAAAATATGCAAATCAAGTTGCAATATCATGAAACAAAATGGGCCAATATAAGGGATTTTAATAATTTATTTGCAAATTGGTACACATTCTCTTTTATTTTTTGGATAATTGAAAGAGATGACGTAAAATTCACTGATTGAGTTCGCAATATCACATAAAACTATAAAAGTGCTCTTGTCGACGTTTGATTTTCATGTCATTATATTTAAAGTAATCGATTTCCATTAAAACTATTTAGATTGCTTTGTTAGTGTTACTTACTTTTTATCATTTTAATATATAACTAAATTATTGGTGATTGCAAAATACTTTAAAAGAGATTTTTGTATCTTTTAGTAAATTATTGTCCTTCTTATTGTAGTGATCATGCATGTGAAAACAAAAAAAAGATTATATATGGATGCAGAACTAAGATTTTATCAATTATTGATATCATGTATTTATGTCTATTAGACTATTAGAGTATAGTAAGTGTCAGAAAATTTAGTAAAAATCTTGATTACAACGCATAAAAGTGTGCATGCGTGCATGCATTATACACTAAATTATGAAAATGTGCACCAATAAAAGTTTTTCATTAAATTTAGATACTACTATATGTTACTAATAACATTATTATTTGATGTGTTTATATTTAAGATATGAGAGGATCACAATGAATCACGTGTTTAAAATTGAGTTAAGGTGAATATAATATCGATACTCAAAATTGGATAGTTGAAAAATAAAACTATGAAAACTGAGTTTTTGTGGAACATGAGATATCCCACATTAGAAGAGTGACAAAATTTAAAAAGGTTTATAAGGGTGAACTTCTTCGAAAAAGTTTTCCTACATGGTTAGGAACACCTGATGGCTCCTAAATGGCCTAGCACATGCCCAGGACCATTGATATAATTCATTTGAAACTATTACTTCCTCATATAATATATATATATATATATATATATATATATATATATATATATATATATATATATATATATATATATATATAAATATATGATGAAAGATTGATTGAATTTTGATAATTTTTTTGTAAGTCACAAAACTACACTACTCCATATAAAAGAAAACTACACATTAGTACTTTTACATTCTAAATTTATCTCTTTCTTTGGTTCAATCTTTCAAGCCATCTTCGTTTCCGTTGTTACCTTAGGTGTCAGGACATCTCCATCAA
Source organism: Flaveria sonorensis (assembly GCA_025506505.1). Classification (NCBI taxonomy): domain Eukaryota; kingdom Viridiplantae; phylum Streptophyta; class Magnoliopsida; order Asterales; family Asteraceae; genus Flaveria; species Flaveria sonorensis. Next base: position 72,368,889 of record CM046423.1, read on the forward strand.
TACATTAGTGTTTTGGTTGTTGAACATCGAGAGACAAATGTGTTCGTTTAAGAAGAGTCGCGAAATATGTTTTAAGATACCATTGTTGAACAGAAATCCTCAACCAACATGTAACATTTTGGTTCGTTAATTGTTTCAAACATAAGGAAGCTGTAAAGAATCTCTACAATTTAAAGATTCAAGTGAAAAAAGTTATCTATAGAAAAACTGTGAAGAATCTCTACAATTAAAGATTCAAGTAAAAAAAGTTATCTTTGAAGATTATGGTTTGAGTTGGTTTCAATCCATATAATCTTTGCATTAGTTGCATTCAATCTGTATGCGGCATTTCAATTTTGTATTTCCCATTAATAGTGTGATTTATTTATTGTTGGTCCTCTCGATCGATATAACAGTGCAATTGATTAATAAACACAAACAAATTCCACTAAAAACACAAATATCAATGATATTTGTGTAAAATATAGATCAAATACAATAAAATATTAATGAACAATGATGAACACCTTAAGAACACTCAATAAACCCTTGTTTGATCTATATTGATTTGCATAAGATATTGTTTACATGAAAACCCTCAAATCAATGGCTCATTCAAGCTTTTTAACACACTAATAACTCTAGCTATATATAGTCTAATGACAATTAGACTTAATGACAATTAGCTCCCTAGACTATCATTAAAACATGATAATTATGAAATTACAATTAAGACACAAACTACACAAATAAAGATTAAATATATATTTTGTTGACAACAAAATAGATATTAACTCTAAAACCCGTGTTCTTTGTATCTTCAACGACTCACTACTAATCTTCGTTCCAAACGTGTCGTCTTGACTTTGCGTTGACTTTGACTTTAATGTTGACTTTTGTTGACTTTGTCTGCTTTGATAATATTAGACTATTTTTCAGACCCAACAATACTCCCCCTTAGTCTATTATTATCAACGTCTTTCATCGTGATCAGCATCGATAAGACAACTATATAATGATCTTCAATCTTCCCCTAGATTGATGATCAGGTACTGACAATCTTTCATCTTATAGGCTCCCCCTTTTTGAATACTCCCTCCTTTTGTGTGCATCATGAGAATGATCAGGAACAACATCTCCAACTCTTTATTCTTGAGTGCTTCAGAAGATGTAGGAGGAGGAATCCTAGCTCAGTATCATCTACAAACTTGAGAAACAGGTTCTCTGGTATGGTACTTTGCTCAGCTGATGATCGGCCATCATTTGAAGCAAAAATCTGTAACACAATCACAACCACAATCTACACAATTCTCGTTAGATCATTTCAACAATACAAATAAACCCGTGTTTATCTGAATGTGCAATTTCACGTGAAATGCATGTGAAAATGATAACATGTTAATAGTATAATATGAAAGACTTGAAAAATGATTTAAAATGTATATTTTATTTTATTTTTATCATATTACACCAAGAACTAATTTGATCATGAGATCACATCCTCAAGATATACAAAAGCATAAAGATGTATTTGAACATCGACAAGTTAGTGAGATCACACTGATACAGAGTCTGGTCATAATTTTAAATTTTTTGAAAGCCAAAAACAGTTCAAAAATGATTGTTGGTATATTTGTCCAATTTAAACCCATGCCTTATCCTTTTCAGCAAGTGATCTGCAACTGATTTTATCATGTTTTAGATTTAATTAGAGAAGCTCAGGTGATTTGGTTCCCATAGACATCCGGCAAAGAACTTATCCCATCATCAGGGCTTATTGAGTAATATGATTAACTCTGCTTGATTTTATTTTAAGTTTTCAACAATGATCTTAATTTAAGAATCACTATGCCTTTATTTGGGGAACAGATGATGAGAGCTCCAGGTCTATACTTACGTATAACAAAGGAGATGATTATCTGAGCGTGCTGATAAGAGCTTCAGGTCTATACTCATGTATAACAGAGAAGATCATCACTCCAGGTCAATGCTTCCGCATAGCAGAGGAGATAAGCACGAAAAGGATTCTGAAGAGCTTACAATAAGCATCAATTCAGAAACAAGGATGAGGGAATTTAGGAATAGAAGTAATCAAGGCAGAAGTCAGATACTCTCAACCCAATTTTGACGAGACTTATAACTTTGTGCAGGCCGAAATATCAGGAGAATAATCCTTATCACTGAGTTCTAAAGCTTTAGTTAGGCTACAAAATCACTGTTTACTTTGTTTTCAGGCTGAGCCTACCAAGCATATCATATAATCAAACTGTCTTTTTCAGATTTAGAATTTTAAATGATACAAACATCTACATTAGTTACTATCATTTCTCACAAAGTACAAGTCATACAAATAAGCATACCAAGAAGACATACTATCATTTCTCAATCATCCCAAATCAAGTTCTTAGTTCCCGTGAAATTTTTTTATTCTCCCCCAAAATTTCTTTTTAACTGCCATGAAACAAAAAAAAGAAATTCCCCCTTTTTTTAAGTATATAATAAACGGAATTGAAAAAAGAATTTTAGTAAAGAAAGTCTTTTAAATTATACTAGCAAAAATATAAGAAATGAAGTAACAAGAAAAATGCAGTGATTGTGAATGGTAGATAAGAATCCAAAATGTGAATGAGATACCATAACCTGTTTGTTTCGCCTCAAATTTGAATTAGAAACAATCTCAGTCAGTAAACCGGATTACTGATAGGCCTATTGAATTGTTCCTGCACTCATAAACAAATTAGTTAGAGAGGGGGACCCAGGCCATCGTGGTCCAGGGAGTTCCTTTTTCATCAGTGTATGTAACCTGTTTAAGCACACACTCATTTGAAAAATCATTTATTTCTTTATCCTTTTCTTTTTGTGTTACTTTCCAAATTTGTTTCTGTTCAATTACTTTTGATTTGAAAGAATTGAATTTGGAAATCATTTTCTGTTTAAGACCCGAAGATAGGGCTGCAAACGAACCGAACGAACACGAACAAGACCTTGTTCGTGTTCTTTCATTAAGAAATAAACATGTTCATGAACTGTTCACGAACACTTACCGAACGAGTTTCCTTGTTCGTGTTCGTTCATTAAGGAAATGAACATGTTCACGAACACTTACCAAACACAATCGAAAACAAACAAATGTTCATGAACATGACGAACACAAAAAAGTCCATGAATACAAACGAATACAGATGATCACATATTTATTTTAGAAATAAAATCAGCATATTCATCATAAAATTTACAAAAAATAAATAAATATGTAACATAAATATCCAAAAACACTTGACATACTTGTCATAAAAATAACTAACACAAAAATTAAGAACATAATCGAACATATTAACGAACATAAACGAACACATTATCGAACGTTCACGAACGGACATTAACGAACATAAACGAACACATTATCGAACGTTCACGAACATAAACGAACGAACGCGGCTTGTGTTCGTGTTCGTTTGTTTAATTAAACGAATGAAATTTTCTTGTTCGTGTTCGTTCATTTACTAAACAAACGAACATAAACGAACTTCCCGCCGAACAGTTCACGAACTGTTCGCTGAACGTTCAGTTCGTTTGCAGCCCTACCCGAAGGTAGAGATTTTAATTTTAAAACATTGGTCTTTTTCATCTTTGAATCATGTGAAACCGGCTTCACATGAGAAGGTTTGGATAGATTGTTCTTTATCCAACCATTCAAAGATATGTGCTTTTTATCTTTTGAACCCGAGAAGCAACCTGTGTTATCTTTACCTCCCGAACCTTGCCTTTGAACCTGAGGGCACTTCTTTAGCACATGACCTTCTTTTCCACATCTAAAGCAAGCCTTGAAAGGCTTTTGGTTCTTTATAGTCCCGTGGTTAATAGGAGAGGGTAGAGCCTGCTTTGAGGTTGATGCAGCTTGTTGACAACCTTGATGCTTCTTCTTTTAGATATATGGAAATTAAACCTTTTGAGGCTTTGTCAATGTGGATTTCGAACTGGGCTGTGATTTGATTTGTGATGTTTCGGGAGCTGAGATCTGAACATTCTTCTGAGTACACTTTTGTATGACTGGTGATTTGGTAGACTTGGAGGCAAATTTGTGGTGAGCTTGATGGATAGCAGATGAAGATGGTGAGTGCTTCTGCTGAGCTTTGGAGGAACTGCTGATTTGCTTAGCAGTTGGAGATGAGATCCGTATAGGTCTTGATTCAACTGTTGGAAGATTTTGATACTTGATAACTTCAGGTGACTTGATGATCTCTGGTTCATCATCAAAACTTGTCCAGTCCTGTATACATAAGTCAGCTTCCAATGGATCTTGATTGATGACTCTTGTTGTGTCGGTTTGTGTTGTTGAGTTCTGATTGCTTGATGATTCCACAGTGTTTCTTCTTTAACAACCTTGACATGAACAAATGAAGGGATGTACCCTGTCTTGAATTTGTTAAAGAAGTTACTGGAAACAACTGATACTGGTTTTGAAGCATCAGAGGTGGAATTATCATTTTGCAGATCAGATCCTTGCTTGATGAGCCCCAAACCTGCATGAAAATCATATTCATCTCGAACCTCTTTGTGATTAACGCTGCTTAAACCTGCATGTAAACTATTAGTATCTGCAGCTTCAATTAAATCATTAGATGGATGAGGTTGAGGCATAGGAGAGTAACAGTAAGTGCTAGGAGGAGGATAAACATATGAAGTTTCACCACATCCCACATCCGTTTTGATTCTAGCTCCCCTTTGCTTAGAGAATAGTTCTTCCTGTTTCATCCCTGATATCGTCCATTTATCAAGTTTAGTTTTAAGCTTGCTAGTCTCAAATTCTGCTAATGTGACTCGTTCGCTCAAAACATTAATCTCGACATTCTTTTCTAAAAGATTTCTTTTTAAAAGATCATTTTCTTTTAAAGCTTCTCTTAGTTTAATAAAATATTTGGACTTATTGATTTTAAGTTCTTTGTTTATTCGTTTTAATTCTTTTTCATTTTCTAACAATAATCTGTTAGCTTTATAAACCCCGAATAAACGAATTTTGCAGGGAGGAGAACACATGTCTTGAACTATCTCATAGGGGAGTCCCATAACTATCTTTTCAACAGCTAGGGCTTTTTCACATTGACATACTGGAGTGTTATTTTTTTACTCTTTCTCCTTAGCAGCTCTCTTCTTAGCTTCCTTAGCTTGATCTCCCTCTGGATTTCCTTCATACTGAACCTCCTGCTTCACTTCATCTGTTTCACTATCCTGTGCTTTTGAATTTTACACCAGCTTGCACAGGCATCAACATCACCAACACTCTCACCTTGAGTATCACAGCTGAATTCTTTGAAAGGATCAAACTCTTCAACAGAATCCTCATCACTGTTTACTACCTCAACAATCAATGCATGGTTGACTTCTTCTTTAGTTTCTTTGATCTCAGCACTTGAAGATACACCACTATACATGAATTGATTGTACTCTCTTCTTTTCAAATCCAAGTCAAATGACTTCAACTTGTTGATAACTTCCATGAGTTTATAGTCAACAAAATTCCTTTCCTGCTTTAACAATCTAACTTGTGGACTCCACTGTGGAGGAAGAGAGTCCAAAAGTTTTGTGACTTGTTCATGGTTCCCCAGTTGGTCATCATACTTCTTAAAGTTGCTTGCCACCATCAGAAATCGATCAACAAAATCAGATATCTTTTCATCTTTCATGGCAGCAAAAGAATCAAATCGACTTTGTGCCATTTTGGCGTTGTCTGATTCGAAATCGGCAAAAAGCGACATTTTCAGTTAAAAATATTAAAATTCACTTTAACACCCAAAACTAATATTATTTTTCCAAAAATTGTTGAATGATATTCTCCCCCTGAAAAAATACTTTTAATGTCAACTAAATGGTTTCTAAGCAACTGGGGTCAAGCTGAACTTTCAATAAATTTTTTTAGAAATGATCAGAGGCTAATTTCGCTGAACTTTCAATAATTTCGCTGGCAAGTTCGCTAGTAATTTCTCTCCTAATTTCGCAGGTAATTTCAGCAGCAGTTTCGCCCAGCAATGGCACACAGATGCTAGTTTCGCTGGATAGTTTCACCCGAAACTAGTTGAACTTTCATTCAGAGAACAATTTGGCAGCAATTTCGCTGGGTTTGGCACACAAACACAATGAACTTTCGTTCAACGCATGTACATTCGCTAGGACAAAGAAATCAGATCCAGAACCAAGAACTGTGTAATTTCGCTGAATGATCCCTAGTTTCGTATGGCGAAACTGTGTAGTTTCGCTGAATGATGCTGTAGTTTCACTGGACGATCTGTAAATTCGCCCAACGTATCTGGGCAACCTTTTTCAGCACGAAATCAGCTCAAACTCATCCAAATCTCAATGGATTTGAGATCTGATGATTCCTATAGCTTCCCACACAAAATCGAGAAATCCTCAATCAATTTCCATGTCCAAAACACGCAAATCAGATCGAAAATGAATGTAACAGTGAATTGTTTGAAAATACCTAAAAACTCAATCAATCAAGAGCACAAAGGCTCTGATACCAGATTGTTGGTCCTCTCGATCCATATAACAGTCAATTGATTAATAAACACAAACAAATCCCACTGAAAACACAAATATCAATGATATTTGTGTAAAATATAGATCAAACACAATAAAATATTGATGAACAATGATGAACACCTTAAGAACACTCAATAAACCCTTGTTTGATCTATATTGATTTGCATAAGATATTGTTTACATGGAAACCTTCAAATCAATGGCTCATTCAAGCTTTTTAACACACTAATAACTCTAGCTATATATAGTCTAATGACAATTAGACTTAATGACAATTAGCCCACTAGATTATCATTAAAACATGATAATTATGAAATTACAATTAAGACACAAACTAGACAAATAAAGATTAAATATATATTTTGTTGACAACAAAATATATATTAACTCTAAAACCCGTGTTCTTTGTATCTTCAACGACTCACTACTAATCTTCGTTCCAAACGTGTCGTCTTAACTTTGTTTTGACTTTGACTTTAATGTTGACTTTTGTTGATTTTGTCTGCGTTGATAATATTAGACTATTTTTCAAACCCAACATTTATTATTAATAAAATTGAACCTACGTCGTACAGTAAGTTTTTTTTGTCGCATGATGCTACGGGAAAACACATGTATTAAAAAGTAAACATTCATAAACATGCAATAGTATCATATTTCATAGAAAGGTTGTATGAGATTTAATTACACATAAACGGTCTCGTACAATTAAAACATAAAACCATGATCAACCCTCATTTATTGTTTAAAAATAATAGAGTTAAATATAAAATATTTAAAATAATTTTAGCGTAACCGAAAATTAATGGACATGATGCTTGACGAGTGACGGAAGACCATGGTTCGTGTAATGATAGCTTAAGTATATCGAGCCCGGGTCTGGCCTGGATACAATGACTAAAAGCCAGGTTAGACAAGGGCAGCGTGACGTTCCCAAGGAGAAGAGGTGTTGCCAGAATAGAACCATGATGGACCCATCACTATAAAGCAGGTCAAACATGGGGAATCATAAAAAGAAGGTCGGCCAAAAGGAGAAATCAACAGCTTATACCAAAAAGGAATAAAACCCAATACAAATGAAAGATAGAGGAAAGGAGGAAAAGATCTTTGCCTCAAAGGGAAAAGGAGGATTCCCCAGGACCGACCCTGGGGGATTATAAATAGGAAAGCCCCATTCAAAGGTAAGCATCCTACACCCAGATACTCCATTTGTTGATTAAAGCCTCGGAACCCTTGACTGATTCTCATGCAGGAGGAACCCTCATGCGGTGAGCCTAACGGTGTTTTCTTGTTTCTTTCTTACCAGCCAGGATCACCCAACTACCTCCCTTGATTCCTTTGTAGCAACAAGTGACACCCACCGTGGGGCTCGCTAAAGTACAAAAAGCCACTTGAAGCGACGCCCTTATCATCCTTGTTCATACTCTTTTGGCTTATTATTCGAGGAACCATGGTAGGAGAAGGAGTCCCGACCACAGAAGGCCAGACGTCTTATCATTCGCCAGATTCACCGCCTTTCATTGCTGATATGATTGAGCTCACTTCTGAAGAAGTGCGAGAAAATTTTGAGAGGTTACAAGAACTGATAAGCAACTACGTTCAGGAAGAGTGCCTTAGGGGTATGAGGGTACATTTAGCATACGATGAGGAGCCTAGCATTGTGCTGACTCCTGTCCCACTACTCCTGCGAGGGCATGCTCAGATTCCTCAGAGCACTAAAGTACCGACAACAGAACTCACCCACTGGATGACTAATATACAAGTAACATCAGGCAGTTAGTATCCTATGGTTGAACCAATCTCAACCGTAAACCCATATGCGATACCATACCTGTCTTCATCAATGATCGGACCTACATTGCCCTTGACAAACCCAGTACAAGCGTTGTCTTGGAAACTCCCCACATCTACCACCCAAGCATTTGTGTGGTCGGGGTCTATAAGATCATCTGAAGATTATGAGGCTGATGCAACCAACAAGCCAGAGCAACCAAGTCTTCCATGCATGCACTAAGGAACAAAGATGAACTAGCTTTGGAAGTCTTACACTCTCAAATGTGTCTAAGTGTAAGATCTTCCGAAGCTAACAGTTCAGAAGGAGTTACTTCAGAAGTTTCACACTCAAACAGAAAAATATTCTAAGTGTGAAATCTTCCGAAGCCAAAGACCAGCATCTTTCGAAGCTAGAGATGAAATCTTTCGAAGCTTTAGAGACAAAGTCTTCCCAAGCTGTAAAGACTGATTTATTCAGAGGACAGAGAAAATATGCTTTCTCTGAATCAACTTTTGATAAAGCTGACACACTCTCCGCTGCCTGCTCTGGTGGTTCACCTACTTTACACAACTTGGTGAAACTTCCATGCTTTATCAAAAAGTAGGAATGGTCTTTGTCTGTAACTTACCTTACTTGTTTCTGTAGACTTTTTTGTATTAGGAAAAGTCAGTAAGCTATGGCATGTCATAGTCACTAGTCAAAAGGCAATCTGCCTTTTGACTGTAGATTGATCTTGTTGTCTAGATTAGTCAAATCCCAACTGTCTTTACATGTAAGTGACGGTTGTAGGTTGTAGTATAAAAGTGTCTCAGGTCCTTGTAATTTCTAAATGCTTTGTAACACTTGTAAAAGAACTTGAGATCAATATAAACATCCTTGAAAACCAATCTTGTGTTGTTCTTAGTTCTATCTCTTTTTTTTTACTTGTGTTCTTAGTATCATCTGTCTCTAGTTACCAGTTCCCTATTTAAATTGTTAAATGATCTAAGATCTCTCCTCAGTGTGAAACTAAGTGTTAAGTACCCTTAACCGGTCTTGCAATTGGTATCAGAGCATTCCAGGCTCTTGATTGTAAGATCTCACCATCTTTAATCCTCTTAGCTTCACACATCACTTAACTCTTCAAATGGCAGCTATCTCTAAGGCTGATATGGAAACTAGAACTATGACAAAGTCCCCAATGATCACTCCTGAGGATTTTGACACTTGGTGACAAAGAATGGAAGGCTTCATCAAGTCTCAGGATTCCAGGATGTGGGAGTCTGTTGTCGATGGACCTCATGTACCATGCACCTCTTCAGCTGCTGGTGGTGGTGGCATGATACCGAAGGAGAGGGCTGACTTTTCTGATGAAGACTGGAAAAGGATTGATATTGATCAGAAAGCCATGACAGCCCTCCAAACTACTCTTCCAAACTCCATCTACAGAGGTTTCAAGAAGTGCAAGACAGCTAAACAGCTATGGGATGCACTGAAACTGATGTATGAGGGGTCCAATGAAGCCAAGGAGAACAAGAAGGACCTCCTAAAGCAACAGTTTGAAAACTTCACCTTCAAGACAGGTGAAACCATGACTCAATACTATTTCAGGTATGTTGAGATTATGGATACTCTGGCTGATGTTGGAGTAACTATTGAGAATAGGGATATTGTTAGGAAGTTCATGTCCTCTCTTCCCAGACAATGGACACAATACTGTGTGGTCATTAAGAGGACTGAAAACCTCAAGACCCTTACTCTCACTGAGTTGTATGGGATACTCAGTGGATACCAGATGAAGATGAACATGCAAAATTCATCTGGTAACTCCAATACTCACCAGAGTTCAGCCCTTCATGTGGGTGAAAGGGATAGTAGAGAACCACAACATCATCTTATCTGCTACCCTAAAACTTCACAAAAGGGTCCTTTCATCACCTTCCCAGAGACACCCAGAGAGAGCTACATCCAAGGAAGTCCCTTTCAAGAGACAAGCACCTCTCAAGCCTTTGTCTCTACTGATGAAAGTTCAGGAAACTTTCTCTTCACTCTTGAAGACCTGGACTGTATCCATCCAGATGATCTGGAATATATGGAGATAGTCCAGCAGATGGCTCTTCTCACTCACAGAGCCCAGAAGTTTTACAAGAGGACCGGGAGAAGGTTTCCTAGCAATGCAGCCAGTGGCAAGTTTGGGCTGGACAAAAGCAAAGTAAAGTGTTACAACTGTAACCAAATGGGACACTTTGCCAGAGAATGCAAGGCACCTAAGTCAAAGGGTGGCCAAGCATCATCCAGACCAAACTACACTGAAGGAGGGCACCAGAATGAGAAGCCAAGACAGCAAGCTGTAGTTGCTGTTGAAGAAGGAGGCTTTGACTGGAGCTTCCAAGCTGAAGATGCTTCTCCAAATCAAGCACTCATGCTGACCATGATGAAGCCAAGGTATTAGAACATCTTTGCTTTCCTAAATGTATTGCTAAAGTTAACAGATACAGGTCCTACAACTTAGAAATGTGATATGATATTGAGTCTTTAAACATTTTAAAAGCTAATTTTAAGAGAGCTAAAAATGATTATAAGCTTAAAATAGAAGATCTAGAGAAAACAATTTCAACTATTAAACATGAGCAAACAAACTACAAGACTCAAATAAAAGATCTTGTTACTAAGTTGACTGAATGCCAGGCTGAGCTTGTGATTAGCAAAGCCAGGGCAGAAAAATGTGTTCTTAAAGAAAAGACCTTCAAGAACATAATATCTTCATCTCTGCATGCAAAAGTTTGTTATCAGAATAAGTAGGGACTGGGATCTTGTGAGATAGCTCCTCCACATACCCTATTATCTGTAAGATCTCCAAGGTATGGAACTGGTGAAGATGAGCTTCCCTTAATAGACCCTGGTGTTGAAGAGGATGAAGAGTATGTTGATTATTAGTTGTGATTATATGATTTAAATGTTTATTGTAAATTTTATCGCATAACGTGGAAACGTGTGTATTTAATTCGTGTATTGTGTGACTAGTAAAGATAAAGCATATAATTGTTATTATTAGTTCATATGTTTATTATTTTGGTTAAAAATATCTTAAAAGGGTGTTAAAAGCTTAATTTTATAAAAATACAAATTATAAGGGTTAAAAGGGTAATTATGATTAATTAAATAAAAAAAACCCAACCCTAGCCCCCCACACCATTCTCGGCCGCGACTCACCTTCACACACACAAACCTTGTGACAATCGACCAAGAACAAGCAAGAAACCATCGGATTTGGATCGATTACAAGCATACAACACGTTAGAAACATCAAATCTTGTCCGTTACACGTTTAAAGGTCAGTTTCTTTGTGGTTTTTATGGATTTTTAGTCTTGGCCAAAACCCTAGTCGATCTTGATGTTCAAAATGTCGATTACATGTTGTTTGGTGATGTTAATATGTTAGTTGGATTGTATATATGCTAGTTAACGTTGATTATGCAAGAAAGCTATGATTTTGATACATTGTTCATAGGTTACTAAGAATAGTAACTTTATTTTGCATGAATTGATGATTGGATGATGAATTGGTGTTATGGATATGCTTATGATGATGATTAGATGCTAGATGGTTGATATGAATGTTAGAAACCTTGGATTGAATGTTGTAGTTCATACCTTGCCAAAAATGGAAACTTTTGGGTATGAAAGTTGATGTAACATGATGGTTAGATGTTGTTGATCATGTTTAGTTATTATCATGAGCTTGAATTGGTATGCAATTGGTAAATTCATGAATGTAATATGAGTTTGATGAATTTGGGATGTACTTTCCCAAAAGGGAAACTTTATTTGTGCAAATCCTTGAATAGGATGATTTGAGCATGTTTAGGACATTAGGACCATGCTAGTGTGTTCATGGATGGTTTCTAAGGTGATTAAATGTGTTGTTTAGGTTATATGAATGTTGATTTGGTTTGTTACCTGTTTTGGTCTGTTTGTGGAAAAATCATGGTATGCGTCATATAGGTAAGCTAGGACTTTTGTTGATTGATGGTTGATGAAGAATGAACATTTTGGATGATATGAGCTATGGAAAATTGGTATGTTAATGATCATCATACACACGTGCGAATCTGAGGCCCCTACTTAGTAGGATTGGCAGGGTTTAGGGTGTGAAGTCATGAGTGGCTTCACATGGCATGTGATGCGTGCTTTGATCCTTGTATGGTGTATTATTTGTGTTATAGATGTTATGAGCATGATAATAGTTTGAGATTCGCATGACTTGTATGATATCTGGCTGTATGATGATCTAATTAGTACATGTGGTTAATGAAGTGTTATATGTAATCAGTTTGTATGTTAATCATGTATGATAGGCTGTTATGCTTGTTTGAATGGAATTTCACCTATAATGTCACCAACAGGTCAAACGGGTCAAATGTGTCTTGTCTTCTAAAACTTTGAGTTCCTTGGTTTGTAAAGCACTTAGGGTTTCAATATGATTCTGTGTACACGTACTTATGTACTCTTGTGTTCTAGGTAACCTTTGAAGGGTTGTCTTTGCACCTATCACTAGTTCTTTTTAGTCATTATCTTTACACACCAGGTGAGTTCATGCCCCTCTATTTTTATAAACCTTCTTCTTGGGGGAGGTAGCATACTTGTACTCAAACACTATTTTATTATTATAAGTTGTGTATGTTTTAACATAGTGCTTAATACCTTGAAAGTCCTCACACTTTCAGATCATTAATAATGGTAACTAGCGGGAAATCTTGGGTAGTACTACTGGGTCTGACGAGCCCCACCTGTGCTACTCGAGGTCAAACAGGTGCAATATTGTCCTAGACACAAATATCATCACGACCTGGTAAGTCGTGACGGGAGGCAACAAACGCAACACAGTCAGCTTCGATCGCAAAATCACTATGGTTATTACTTGTGAATATAGACTAGCTATCTATTTCAAGGCACTTCTTATGTTATGCAAATGTTATTGTTTATGTTAAACGCAAACTCTTGAACTCACCAACCATTGTGTTGACATTTTAGTATGCTATTCTCAGGTTGTTAACTCTGCTTGCCATTAGGAGCACCACACGGGTCCAGCATGCATTCTAAGACTCTATTTTAAAGACATATTTGTTGGTATCTATTTATGAGTGTTTAAATATTTGGGTTGGTGCATGTTTTGCCAAATATGCATTTTTATATTTTGGGTTTGTCTTATTTACAAAACGCTTCCGCATGGTTTTAAAGTTTGAACTTTGGTTGGTTTTATTTTTAATGTGGCATATAGTGTCGTTCTAAGTAACTATTGACTGTGATCCTGGTTTGTTCACACGCCTCGCGGTAAAACTCCGCACGTGGATTTTGAGGGTGTGACACCGTGTGACTGAAGATTCTTCATCAACAACAACAAATGATCCTCAGAGCCTGAACATAGGATCAACTACTGTTTCATTGCCTTCAACTCATTTTAACAAGCCCAAGACCTATGAGGCTTGGGTTTCCAAATATAACTAAATCATCTCCTTTGTGCAGGGACAGCCAAAGGCAAACAGAAATATGTGGATCATTGATAGTGGCTACTCCAGGCACATGACAGGCAATGAGTCCTTACTTCAAAACTTTGAAAGATTTGATGGAGGACCAGTTGCTTTTGGAGGAGATACAGGAGGTTACATTACTGGCAGGGGCAAGGTTATAAATGGTAAGCTCAGCATTAAGAAGGTAAACTTTGTCAAGGAGCTTGGATACAATCTTCTGAGAGTGTCGTAATTTTGTGACCAAAAACATCACATGCTCTTTACTGAGCATGAGTGCATTGTTCTCAAGCCCGGGGTTGATATTCCTCAAGAGCATATTCTGCTCAGAGCCCCCAGGAGAGGGAACATGTACAAGATGGATCTGCAGGAAACATCTCCCTCTGGAGAAGTTTCTTGCTTTCTATCTAAAGCAAATAGTGATGAGTCTTTTCTTTGGCATAAAAGAATGTGTCATGTAAACTTTAAAAACATGAATAAATTGATTAAGAATGATTTGGTAACTGGAATACCAAAGAAAGAGTTTACAAGTGATGACCACTGTGTTGCATGCCTGAAAGGGAAGCAACACAAAGTGTCTCACAAGCCAAAGGAAATGAACTCTATCACTACTCCCCTACACTTGTTACATATGGATCTGTTTGGCCCCACTAGTGTAATGAGTCTAGGAAGGACCTCTTACTGTTTAGTGATCACAGATGATTTCACAAGATTCACTTGGGTGTTTTTCCTTAGAACTAAGGATGAAACCCCTAAAATCTTAAAGAACTTCATTCTGAAAATTGAGAATCAATCTGATCACAAGGTCAAGACCATAAGATGTGATCAAGGAACTGAATTTAAAAACCAAATCGTTGATACATTTTGTGATGAAAATGGTATTTCAAGACAATATAGTGCTCCTAGGACTCCTCAGCAAAATGGTGTTGCTGAGAGGAGAAACAAGACACTTATTGAAGCTGCTAGAACCATGTTGTCTAACTCTAAACTGCCTATCACCTTCTGGGCAGAGGCTGTCAACACAGCCTGCTATGTGCAGAACAGAGTTTTAGTGGTTAAGACACATGGTAAGACTCCTTATGAACTGTGGCATAAAAGGAGACCATTCATTGGTTTTCTCAGAACATTTGGATGTCCTTGCACCATCTTGAATACCATAGATCAAATTTTCAAGTTTGCTGAGAAATCAGATGATGGACACTTTGTTGGATACTCTTCTCAAGCTAAGGCTTATAGAGTATACAATCTCAGAACTAGAATCATTAAGGAGTCAGCCAATGTGACTTTCAATGAACACACACCCTGTGTGAAAGGTTTTGGTCCGGATTAGCTGTTTGATCTTGATTTAGTTACCAACTGTTTTAACAAGTCTTGTGAGAATGTTTCAGGATCTACAAATAACAGATCAACAGAAGATCCTGATCCAAGATTTGAGCTGAGAAGACCACCCAAGAAGACTACTTCAGCTCTAGTGGTGACTAACCCTGTAATTGAGGCTCCTATCAGTACAAGCATGACAAATACTGCTGATTCAACTGAATTGCCTTCAAATTCTAGCTCAGAGGCTCAGAATTCAGGAGAAGGAACTTCTAATGCAGGAGGAACTGGAGGTGGTGACAGTGATCAAGAATTTCTTGATGCTGATAACCACTCCATTGAAGACAAATTGAATGATGTCACACACTCATTGGATCAAGTTTCTCTTGATAAGTGTGCTGATGTGGTGGGAGACACCTTATTGCCAGAACAGAATTTCTCTAATTTCGATCTCTCCAACCAACTTGCTGTGATCCCTCAACTTCGGATCCACAAATCACATCCCACCACAAACATCATTGGAAATGTTGACTCAGGGGTAAGAACAAGAGGACAAACTCATGACAGCCATGTTTGTCTACATTCTTGTTTCTTATCGCAGATTGAGCCGAAGAAAGTTGATGAGGCTTTGAAGGATGGAAGCTGGATTGAGGCTACGCAAGATGAGCTGCTTCAAATCAGAAGACAGAAGGTGTGGAACTTATGCCCTCTTCCTCAAGGGAAGATTATCATAGGTACCAAATGGGTATTTAGGAACAAGAAGGATGATAGAGGGATTACTATCAAGAACAAGGCTAGACTGGTTTTCCAAGGATACACTCAAGAAGAAGGGATTGATTACACTGATGTTTTTGCTCTAGTTGCGAGACTTGAAGCTGTAAGAATATTCCTGGCTTATGCTGCATCTAAGGATTTCAAGGTCTACCAACTTGATGTGAAATGTGATTTTCTCTATGGGGTGATTGATGAAGAAGTTTATATTAAACAACCACCTGGCTTTGCAGACCCAGATCATCTTGATTATGTCTGCAAGCTTGATAAGGCTCTATATGGACTGCATCAAGCTCCAAGAAAGTGGTATGAGACACTATCAACATACCTCTGTCATCATGGATACAAAAGAGGTACTATTGATGGGACTTTCTTCATCAAAGAAATAGGGAATGACACACTGCTAGTTCAAATATATGTAGATGACATCATTTTTGGTTCAACTAATACAAAGCTCTGCAAAGACTTTGAGATGCTGATGAAGAATATATTTGAAATGAGTGCCATGGGGGAATTCAGTTTCTTTCTAGGAATTCAAGTGAAGCAGGTTGAAGATGGCATCTTTATTAGTCAGTCAAAGTATGTAAAGGACATACTTATAAGATTCAAGATGACTGACTGTAAGGTTGCAAAGACACCTATAGCCAGAAACCACTCCCTTGGTCCTGATCTTGAGGGGGAGTGTGTTGATGAACATCTCTATAGGGCTATGATTGGGTCACTTATGTACCTTACTGCTAGCAGGCCTGATATTATGTTTGCCATATGTATATGTGCAAGATATCAAGCCAACCCCAAGATGTCACACTTAATCACTATCAAAAGGATTCTTAGATACCTCAAAGGTGCTTCAAATCTAGGCCTTTGGTATCCAAAGAATTCAGACTTTAATCTATATGATTATACAAATAGTGATTATGGTGGCTGCAACATGACTGCAAAGTCCACATCCGGGGGATGTCAATTCCTTGGTGGAAGGATAGTCTCTTGGCAATGCAAGAAGCAATACTGTGTGTCTGCATCAACTGCTAAAGTTGAATACATTACTGTTGCAAGCTGTTGTGCTTAAGTGCTCTGGATTCAGAATCAGATGCTAGACTATGGGTTCAACTTCAAGGAGACTCCCATTCACATAGACAAAAACAGTGCCATCTCCATTACAGAAAATCCTGTGCAGCACTCAAGGACCAAACACATCAACATCAGGTATCATCTGATTAGGGATAATTTTGAAAAGGGATTGATCAAACTAATCAATGTTAACACAAATGAACAATATGCTGATCTATTCACAAAGGCATTTGATGAACAGAGATTTAAATATCTTGTATCAGCTATTGGGATGATTAACTTTGAATAGATTTTCCTTAATAACTTAATCAACTTTATTTCCTAAAACTATGTGTCCTAAGTTCTCTATTAGATCACCTCATAAGCCCAGTTCTCTTTGGAAGAAAACTAACTTTTAACTGATATTCCTCAGATTTGTGAAAATTTACCTTCGGAAGAACTCAAATTGCCTTCGGAAGAAATTTATGTCTTTAAGTCATTTAATAGCTTATCTAAGATTTACCTTCGGAAGAGATTCTTGGAGTATCTTCTGAAGCTTAAATTTGTATATAAGCACTTAAATGTATTCAAAGAACAAATATCTTCCGAAAGCAACTAAGTCTCGGAAGACTTGTTCACTTCTTCTGAAGCCAAATTTTCAAAATTCTTTGAAATATCATCCAAAGCAAAACTTACCTTCGGAAGCTTTTCTAGAAAGCTTCCGAAGCCAAAATTGCCTTCGGAAGTTTTACAACTTCCAAGAAAACTAACTTTTTGGGCGCACTTTTTCAGAAGAAGGACCCGCTTGTGGATTTTAAAGTTTATCTTTTTGTTATAACTTTGTCTCAAATTCACGACATATATCTTCCAAATGGTTCTATTTCGTCTCTCTACTCTCACTGATCCTTACCCTAAATTTACCCCCAAATTTCATCTTCTTCTTCCTTTCTTCACTGCAAAAGCTTTCTCAAATGGCCAACATTGATCGTCGCAACGACCCAGATTTTTCCATGCACCTACACAGGCAACACAATCAGGTTGCCCTGTTACACTATGAAAAGGATCCAATCTTCTCAGATGTGTGTAGGTACCTTTCTTCGTCACACTACTTCACTTCCCTTACAATTGATCCTCCTCTCTATGAGGATCAGTTGCTTGAGTTCTGGAGGACCTGTCAAGAGGTCACCATGGACGGAGAGAAGGCACTGTCTGCTACAGTGCAGGGGAGGACAATTTTCATCACTCCGGCCATCATAAACACCTATTTGCAGCTGGATGATGAAGCAGGTGAGCTGTCTTTTCCCAAATCTATTGTCAACCACTCCTTTCAGCAAATGGGCTATGAAGGTGACTTCTTAGTCAAAACCTTCAGGAAGGGGAAGGTCTCATCTCAATGGATATATCTCCTCCATGTTGTCATTCACAGCCTTTCTAACAAGCATGAAGGATGGGATCAAGTTCCAGAAGATCTCTCCTTTATAGCCCATGGGATGGTACAAGGGGTCAAGTTCAGGTACTCTCAGTTTGTATATACTAATTTACTTGCAAACTTGGACTCCTTAGAGTACTACATGTTCCCTAGGTATGTTCAACACATTCTCAACTCTGAGTTGGAACCACAGTTGAGGGGAACACGTAATATTCTTAAAATAGGACAAATGAGGTCCGGCATCTTCAAAATCTTGAAGAAGCCAACTGTTGGCTTCTCTGGGGTAGAAACAGCCCTTGTCCCAGAAATGTTTGAGCTCATTGCTCAGGGTGAAAACCTAGCAGCACCAGCTAGTGTTGAACCAACGCCCTCCACCTCTCAACCACCTCAAACACAGCCTACCATCATCATCACCTATAAAAGAAAATCCCAACGAACCCCTGCACTTGCTACTGAGCATGTGTAGGCCCCCATATCAGAACCTATACAGGAGGAAGTGGAATCTCGAGCTCCCACTTCCCCTGAGAGCAGACCACTCCCATCTTTCAACCAATCAGTGCTAAGGTTCCTCATGCTCAGCCTGATGAGTTCACAACCCCACAAACAGCCTTAAGCTATCACGTTGAGTCTCAATACTCTAGTGATCAACCTTCTGGGGAAAGCTACCATCCCTAACCTCTTGATCTAAAACGCCCCATTCCCATCCTTGACTTCTATTCTGATGAAGATTTGGGCTTCAGTGAGTACCATGAGTCTCTCCTCTCCTCCCACACTCAAGGAAAGATGAGTACTCCTGCTTCCCCCATTTCTAGCCCACATCAGCAACCCTCTACTGAGGTGGATAATCCTGAACTTATTCAGGAAATCCATATGGTAGAGGCTATCACCTTTGCAAGTGATAACATTACTAGGACCTCTACCATGGCAACCCAGCCTCTTGACACTTCTCTGGAAGTTGTCATTAGGCAGGGGAAATCCAGCAGCCAAGAAACCTATGCTGGTGGTGAGGAAGAAGACTTAGGTCCAATTCTCTCATCCCCCAATGATTCTTCATCTGAAGATGAGGGGAGTCTACAACAAAAGGTGCATAAACTATCACATCTCTACACCTATTTTGTTTCAAAGATAGCTCACCTGGAATCTCAGGTGACTATCTTACAGAAGAGGGTCAATGACCAGCAACTTGAGTTCACCAATCTCAAGGGCAAGTTGGCTGAGAGACCCATGAGGACAACTCATCCGGGTCCACAAGAATCTGTGGATGTCATGGATCAATCTCCCAGCTCACCTATGCAAGAGGGTGATACTACCAAAAAGGGGGAGGAAATTCTGACAATCACAGAACCAGGGAGTTCTTCCCAGAGTATGGACATAGAGGAATCACCATCCTCTCTTGCAGTTGTTCATACTCAGCAACCTCCTCTAGATAGTGATCTGAACTTGCTCATCCAACAATTGTTTGAGGAGGGAAAACCAAGAGCAATGTCTACCCCTTCTGAGAACCCAATCTGGGGTTGGGGGTATGACAGCAATTGGAGAGCTCTTGTGATCTCTAGAGCTCAGGGTCAACTAGAAGTTCTCAACATTTCACACCTGAGTTTCTATAAGAGTATCAACTTGGTAGATCTACCACTTGTCAACCCAATCAATAACAGACAAGCAGCAAAATTGGCATAAAGAATCCAAGACAGGGTGCTAGAGGAGTTTAAATTGAGATCAAAATTATATAGACAGAGGCTAGCAGGTGAGATCTTTGGTCAACTGAATGTTGAGGTAGACCCAGAGATTAGCTTCGAAGGGAAAACCTTGACTGAAGGCCTAGAGGTTGAACCTGTGAACCTTGAGAAGGGATCTACCTCTGTACCCATTACCCTCAGTGAAACACCAGCTGGCGATGGTGTTTCACAACCTTTCTCTGGCCAGAGCTTGATAGCTGAACCAAGCAATGAAGGCCAAAGCTCTTTCCAGCCTGAGTCACCAAAGCCTGTGGAAGACAAAGGCAAAAGGAAAATGACTCCTGAGGAGATTGAGGAGGAGAAGAGAGAAAGGAAGAGGAAGCTAAGGGGAGAGAGTTCAAGTGGTTCCCCAGGGTTTATGGAAGCTGCAATCAGGACTGCCCCCAGGCTAAACACTCAGGAAGATGAGTTAAGGGTAGCCAGGCTAAACTACATAGGAACCAGAAACTATAATGTTGATGAACTCATCTCTCTCCCCTTAGATGAATTGAATGAACTGGTTGACACAGAGTTGTCAAAGGAGAGGAAGGAAGCAGAGGATACAGCATGCTCCTCAAGAACAAGGAAGAAATGAGGCTGAAAAGACTCTACAAGAACATTCCTTTCCTCTCCCCAGTTCAAGAAAGTCCTGAGCCAGAGACTGTGGCCACTGAACAACCTCAGGTAGCAACTGAAGAAGAACGACTAAAGATGATCAGCTACCTGAGTGCCACAGGTCTCTATCAGGCAGATGCACTTCTTCCCTTACCATCTGAATACATATTGTTTGAATACAATAAGTAGATGGAAGAAAAAGCTAAAAGAGAAAAACAAGCTGAAAAGAAAAGATTAATGGAAGAAGCTGCAAGGTCAAGGGCCATCATCCACAAAATCCAAAAGAAGTCTGCTGACAGACAAAGGATGATGAGCTTCTTGAAGCTGTATGGATTCTCCGGAAGGAGGCTTGGCCCCATGTCTCTATCCATAATGGATGAGCATATCAGGGTAATCAAGCAGAAGATAAAGAAGGGAGAGCTGGTAGACTTGCATTCTCCACCAAGTCCAGCTCAACCTGAATTTGAGGTGAAGGTTGAACCCACTGAGACAACACAACATGAACCTGGAGATGCATCTCAGCCAACTTCATCTTCTGATCCACAGCAGGGTCCTCCTCTCTCTCCTTCTGAACCTGTGAGAGAGGAGATCCCAACTGAGGGGGACTCAACTGAAAAACCTGGTACTCAAGATCAGTCCCCTCAGTTAAAATCATCAGGGAGAAGAAAAAGGATGGCCAGAAGATCAACCTCAAAGAGAAAAACAAGAAACGCATCCACCTCCCAACCTCAGGAAAGTTTCACACTCAAACAGAAAAAGATTCCAAGTGTGAAATCTTTCGAAGCCAAAGACCAGCATCTTTTGAAGCCAAAGATGAAATCTTCCGAAGCTTTAGAGACAAAGTCTATCGAAGCTGTGAAGACTGATTTCTTCAGAGGACAGAGAAAATATGCTTTCTCTTAATCAACTTTTGATAAAGCTGACACACTCTCTGCTCCCTACTCTGGTGGTTCACCTACTTTACACAAGTTGGTGAAACTTCCATGTTTTATCAAAAAGTAGGAATGGTCTTTGTCTGTAACTTACCTTACTTGTTTCTGTAGATTTTTTTGTATTAGGAAAAGTCAGTGAGCTATGGCATGTCATAGTCACTAGTCAAAAGGCAATCTGGCTTTTGACTGTAGATTGATCTTGTTGTCTAGATTAGTCAAATCCCAACTGTCTTTACATGTAAGTGACGGTTGTAGGTTGTAGTATAAAAGTGTCTCAGGTCCTTGTAATTTCTAAATGCTTTGTAACACTTGTAAAAGAACTTAAGATCAATATACAACATCCTTGAAAATCAATCTTGTGTTGTTCTTAGTTCTGTCTCTTTTTTTTACTTGTGTTCTTAGTATCATCTGTCTCTAGTTACCAGATCCTATTTGAATTGTTAAGTGATCTAAGATCTCTCCTCAGTGTGAAACTGAGTGTTAAGTACCCTTACCCGGTTCTGCAGGGTCGCAACACACGTAGACCACATGGACTTCCTTGGCAGCACCCATGACATATTACCCTTACTTGTACCCCTTTTCAAACCCAACTTACCAAACTACCCATCAGATCGTACAAAATTTACTAATAGAATCACAAACTTCAAATTCCCACCTAAAACCAAAATTCCAGCCAACATACGAACTTACGACAGCCTGGGAGATCCAGATGATCATTTGGAGTTATTCTCAGGTGTGGCGAAGGTGGAAAGATGGTCTATGCCAGTGTGGTGCCATATGTTTCTCCAAACCTTGGTAGGACCGGCACGACTATGGTTCAACAGCCTTCCCGCCGTTAGTATTGATTCCTTTGAAAGTCTTAGTAAAAGCTTTCTGGGAAATTTTAGGCAACAAAAAAAAGAGAGGACGACGACCTCCGAGCATTCATGGAAAGATACAAGGTGGTGGGACTGAGCATTACTGTTGAAATAGAGCAAATGTGGGTATCGAGTTTCATACACGTCGTAAGGCCAAGACAGCTCATAGAAGAATTAAGCAGAAAAGTACCAAAGATAATGGAGGAAGCAATGGAGCAGGCCAAAGCTTTCCTGAGGGGAAAAGAAGCCGCATAGGGTCTAGACAGTAGCAAGAAAGTGATGTCCTCCGAATGGAAAGGAAACCAGCCACCTACCCGAAATCACCACCCCTGCCTCCAGCCATTCATGGAAAGTCGAGGCTCACACACCACATATGAGCCAAGAAGACCTTACGAGAAGATGTCGCAACAAAGACACAGGTACAATGACCATCATAAGGAAAAGGCCCGGTCAGTCTAATTCACTACTCTCACATAGTCCCCACAAGAGATCTTGGCTACAAAAGAAGCATGGTTTTAGCTTCCAACCGCCAAAGCCTATTCATAGGTAGCCAGGAAAGAAAGTCTCTCACAAGTTATGTGACTTCCATCAAGACGTAGGCCATCACACTAATGATTGTTTTCAACTAAAGAAAAAAACTAAATCAGCGGTCAAGTCTGGTGAGCTGTCCCATCTGATAAAAGATATAAAAGGGAGGAAGCCCGATCACAGAAGACACGATAAAGATAAGGAAAGGAAAGGAAAGTAGATACCAATCCGAAGTTGGTCAAAAAAGGAGATCAAGTTCCCTCCCATCCAAAGACGAAGGGCCGCGACAGCACCTATGGTCATTAGCGCCAATACCGAAGGTCAGGAGGTCCGAAGAATATATCTAGATAGAGGAAGTGCTAGCGAGATCATGTACGAACATTGTTTCCTGAAGCTAGCAGAGAACACTAGAAGGAGGTTGAGTACTTCACATACACCTTTGATAGGTTTCTCGGGCAAAAAAGTACACCCGATTAGAGAGATCACCCTGGTGGTCCAGCTAGGCAAAGGAGAATTAACAAGATGCGAAAGTTTGACCTTTTTGGTGATTCGGTCCCCTTCAAGGTACAATGTAATCCTGGGAAAGCTAGGAATCAGCGCGTTCGGGGCAATAGTCTCAACTGCACATGCAATGATGCGGTTTCCTATAAGGAACGGGGTGGCGACAGTGTTTCCCTCCCAGACCCATGAATTAGTAGCAATTATGGAGACAGAAGAGGGCGAAGGTAGTGATGAAAAACTGAGTATAAATGAAGAACACCCGAAACAGATGATCAGTATAGGAGGGGGATTGTCCCCAAGGGGGTGGAAGAAGCTAGTCGCTCTACTAAAAAGAAGCAAGGATGTCTTTGCCTGAACCACACAAGACATGATCGGGGTACCACATCATATAATAGAGCATTCCCTGAGCATCTCCCCAAAGGCACTCCCAGTGGCTCAAAAGAAACGAAGCCTTGGACCCAAGCGAAATTGCGTTGTCTTAGCAGAGGTCACAAAGCTTGTGGACACAGGAATATTAAGAGAAATGAAGTATCACACTTGGAAGCCAACCTAGTTATGGTGAAAAAAGCATATGGCAGCTGGAGCCTGGAGGATGTGTGTGGACTTCAAAGACCTCAATAAAGCTTGCCCCAAGGATTGCTATGGACTGCCTAAAATAGATTTCAAAGTAGACTCTTTAGCGGGTTTCTCTTTAAAATGTTTCCTGGACGCCTATAAAGGATACCATCAAGTACAAATGAGCAAGGAAGACAAAGAGAAGACGACTTTTCACACGACACAAGACATATTTTGCTACAGGAAAATGCCTTTTGGCCTCAGGAACGCAGGAGCAACATACCAAAGGCTGATAGACAAAGCCTTTATAAACTAGCTGGGGAGGAACATGGAAGCTTATGTGGATGACCTGGTCATCAAGAGCCACAACGAAGAACAGATTCTAGATGACATTGAAGAAACATTCAAGAATCTGAGGGGAATAAATATGAAGCTCAACCCGGCAAAATGCTCATTTGGTTTCGAAGAGGGAAGATTCTTGGGGCACGTAGTTAGCGAAAGGGACATCAAGGCAAACCCAAACAAGGTAGCCGCTTTTATGAAGCTAAAGTCACCAAAGACCAGGAAGGATGTGCAGAGCCTTAATGGAAAACTAGCAGCACTCCATCAGTTCCTATCTAAATTGGCAGAACACTCTCCTTTTCTTCAAAACACTAAAGAAAAGCTCAATCAAGGATGAGTTTGCATGGACGCCAGAGGCAGAGCAGGCATTCCAAGACATGAAGGCTTACAAAGCAAGAATCCCGGCCATGGTCGTTAGGGAGGGAGGCTGTTAGTAGTGTTCTAATATTAAAGAGACAAGTGTGCTAGTTCCCTATGTACTTCATCACTTGAGCTTTGAAAGAAGCATAGATGAGGTACTCAGGAATTGAAAAGTCGGCATTAGCCCTAGTCCATAAAATCAGGAGCCTACGAAGATACTTCCAAGCACATCATGTTCAGGTCCTTACCAACCTCCTGATCAAAGAAGTGTTGTCAAGACCTGAAATATCAGGAAGAATGCCCAAGTGGACCATTAAATTAGGTGAGCATGGGCGGCAATACTCTCCAAGAACAGCAATCAAGGGGCAAGTCCTGGCAGATTTTGTTTTGGAAACAGAAGACGACGAAAATGAAGTTAACGAAATAACTCCAGATGAAGAGGAAATTAATCCAGAGGAATGGGCTCTTCACATAGATGGAGCTTCAAGATCGGAAGGGTCAGGTGTAGGTTTAATCTTCACAAGCCCTGATGGTGCCGAACTCACATATGCGATTAGGCTCAATTTCAAAAGTAGTAACAGCAAAGCCGAATATGAAGCCCTCCTAGCAGGACTACAAATAGCCAAAGAACTACAAGTAGGTATATAAAGGTTTTCGTAGACTCTCTACTAGTGGCCAGCCAAATCAATGGAGATTAAGAGGCAAATGAACATTCTATGAAGCTGTATCTAGAACAAGCCAAGCGCCTAAAAGCAGCATTCAAAGCGTGCAGAATCAAACAAATATCAAGAAGCCATAATAAGAAAGAAGATGCCTTGAGCAAACTGGCTTCCTTGGTATTCGCACACCTACCCAAGAAAGTGTTGGTAGAAGTGTTGGAAGAAAAGTCGATTAAATAAAAATAGGTACATGATGTAATCTAGGAAGAAGAGCCAAACTGGATGACACCAATCAGAGAATACCTGACCATGAACGTTCTACCAGAAGACAAAGTGGACGTAAGAAGGTTGCAGGTCAAGTCCGCCTAGTATGTTATGGGAACGGAAAGTTGTACAAGAAGTTGTATCTGGCTCCGTTGCTTCTGTGCATAGGGCTAGTTCAGAGCAACTACGTCATCCGGGAACTACACATGGGCATATGCGGAGCCCAGGCTGGGCCCAAGTCAGTAGTGGCCAAAATAATGAATTTGGGGTATTACTGGCCTTCCATGCATAAGGATGCAGTCGCAGAGATAAGGAAGTGCAGATCTTACCAGATGCACGCACCAATACCCGCCGTTCCCAAGCACGACCTAGTAACAATTTCATCAGCATGACCTTTCTACAAATGAGGTATGGATATCGTAGGACCATTCCCCAAAGCACCAGGAAGTGTTAAGTTCCTCTTGGTAGCGGTGGATTATTTCGCAAAATGGCCGGAAGTCAAGCCACTGGCATCAATAACAGGCAAACAAGTGATCAAGTTTCTTTGGGAAAACATAATCTGGTGTTTTGGCTTACCAGGAGAAATCATAACGGATAATAGAAAGCAAATTGCAGAGGAACCATTCAAGGGATGGTGCAAGGAGCTTCACATCAAACAAACATTCACCTCTGTAGCCATCCACAAGTAAACGGACAAGTCGAAGGCATGAACAAAAGCATCGTAGAAGGATTGAAAACAAGGCTAGGAGGCTGTGGAAAGGCATGGATTGAAGAATTTCCAAGCATATTATGGGAGATTCAAACCACTTCTAAAACAAGCCACAGCAGGACCCCCTTCAGCATGACCTTTGGATCCGAGGCCATGATACCAGCCGAAATTGGAGTAACCTTGCATAGGAGAAGCTCATTTCAAGAACAAGCAAATGAGGCAAAAGTATCTCTTACCCTTGACCTCCTCGAAGAAGTGTGAGAACAGGCAAGAATAATAAAGGCACGGTACAAGCAACAGATGGAGAAATAGTACAACACTCGAGTCAAGCATATGAGCTTCAGGCCAGGAGACTTGGTGCTAAGGAAGAATTAAGCGAGCAGGCAACATCAAGTAGGGAAAATGATCCCCAGATGGGAGGGACCCTACAAAGTAACAAAGGCTTATAAAGGAGGTTGTTACAAACTCAAGGATATGGATGGTAAGGCTATTCCACACCATTAGAACACCATGAACCTGCGAAGGTTCTACGTTTGAAAATATTGTTCATGGTCGAAACATGGTCACAACAATAGGCATTTGGAAGGATCAATGATGCCTTCGTAGTTAGACCTTTTGTGTACTCTTGTTGTATCCCACTATGTAACCTATCAGGTTCTTCAGAGAAATGAAATATTTCTATTTTGTCAAAGATATCTGGATGAGACACATCTATAAAAACAAATAAGCAGTAGTATAATAAGGCTCCATGGGTTCCGACCTTGACCTTCCCATTAAAAGTGTGAGCTCCTAAACCAATAACGCTTCATGAGATCCGGCCTTGACCTACTCATGTCACAAGGGCAATTCATCACACTTAATCGTGTACATAGAAAGCCCAAGCGATATGTTTTCAACAAAAATCACTTAAACCACAAGCATAATAACACAACAACAGACAAATAGTCTTAACAAAAGTTAGCTTGGGATCAACAAACATAAACACACATAATACACGTCACCATACGATAGAAACATAAAGAAACCATAACAAGTCTAAGCGTCATCACCATAGTTCAACAGACAAAGAAAGCATTAAAATGTCATTACATAAATAAAAGAAAGCCATAAAAGGCATTCAACCTTGAGTTTTCTTGACAGGACCATTGTGGTCAGTACGATTAGAGACTGGAAAGATTACAGCCTGAAAATTCGGGCTCTCCGATGGAAGATTAGAAGGGGTAGAACTGCCAGCCTTGGAGGACGGCTCACCACAAGAAGTTGTCCCCAAGCTAAGGCGAGTGTGGCTGGCTTGACCACTCTATGCCTGGCCAGTAAGCTGCCCTCTTTTCTTCTCCACCACGCTAGAAGGTTCCAGTGCCTAAAGAACACTTAACGACCCATCGACACACCCTTCTAAGGTCTCCAGGAAGCGATACTTGGTCTGCTAAAAAATAGCAACTGCTTCAGAAAGAAGCTGTTTGGCATTCGGATAATAATAAGGCATGGAATCCAACACTTTTCCCTGCTGACAACCCTGATAACTAGCTTTCAACCTAACAAACAAACCAAGCCGGTGAGCGGCCTTTTGAACCTCAGCCATCGATTTTAGAATTCTTCACTTTGGTGCAACAAACCCACAACATGCTCAAACCCTTTTCTAATCAACCACCTCTTCTCCATTGTGACCTTATGCAAATCTCGGCGAAACCCCTGATTGGCTTCAAACAGCCGATCGATTGTCTCCTTACGTTTTACCTATTCCACCTTCAGATTTTTCCTCTCTTCCGCAAGGGCAGCCTGACGTTGCTCAAGAGCAGCTTTACCTTCCTTTACTTCAAACTAGATTGATGACAGAGATTCTAACAACTCTCTCTCCTTGTTTGCATATTACAGCTCCAACTCCCCAACGCGCTGCACAAGCATCTGGTTCTCCTCTGACAATTGGTTTACCTTCTTCTCCAATTCAAACATAACCAACCCATTATCTTTTACCCTCTTTGACAAAATGGAGATCTTCTTCCTATTTCGCTCAAACACCGATACACAAGCCCCCCAACGGGACTTAACCTCAACAAGGAAGCTATCAAGTTAAGCTCAAGATGAACACATCTTCCCAGCAAGTTCCAAATCATCCATTAAACAAGTCACTAGCTTCTTCCCAGGAGTGACCACACCATCAACCAGCTTCACACTCACAACCAAGTCCGCAAAACACATCACCATTAAGTATATCCCATCAAGTCGAAAGGCCATCTCAACCAACTCAGGATCCAGAGAAACAACATCTTCATCAAGAAGATTGGTAGAAGATACCTCATCTTGGCTACTGTCAACTTTAGTAACAGGATTAGGGTTCAGGGAAGATGTCGGGTTGGAACAGGCAGGAAGCCTAGGCAGGTCGCCTTTTCCAGTACCTCGAGATGATCCAGAAATAGCCAACTTACCTTTCCCAAAGCAAGTGCGAGGACGTTTTCCCTCACCTTGAAAATGATCAATGGCCTTGTCTTTTTAATCGTTGGGTTAGAAGGATGAACACACTGAGGCGAAGGCTCCTTCCTCCTCTGAATAGTAAGCCAGTCACCATTCTTGGCAAGATGAAAATACTTACGAAACAAACAGATCAAAGTAGGAATTCCTAGAGCCTTACAAACCATTTCAAAATGAGTAATTTTGCTGACACCAAAAGGGGCAAGTTGAGCAAGATTCAACTAATAAAACTCGAGCAAATGTAAGCAAAAGCGAAGAGTGGAAGACACAGGTTGAAGAACTCAAAGAATCAGGCATATAAAGGGATGAATTCAGGGGGACAATCCCAGATGCTGTCTGTAGGTTTTGGAAGGGTGGGAAGAAACTCAAGCGTAATTTTGAATCAAGAACAGAACGAAACAAAATCAGCCTCACTCATCTTACTCTTGCAAGAAAGCATATTAAAACAATTAGCCATGAAGAAAATGACGAAAGAAAGGAGAGAAACTAACCCGAATCAAAGGGGGGGGAAGAGGAAACCGCTCGAAGGAAGTTGTGAAGAAGATGGAAAATTAAAAATGAAAGGAAGTTAATATTTAAGAAGGGGTTAAACGTGCTCCGTTTTTAACAAAACTTAGGTGGACTTGTAGAGAAAAATAAGCTCGTCCTAATAACATATTTGAAAATTTATAGACCGTTATATTTTAGAAATTATAAGAGAAAAACAAAGTAAGCAGGTAAATTAATTATAATGATATAATAATAATATTATTAAACAAAAAAATCTTATGCAGAAGAATCGAAGAAAGAAAGAAACCAAGCAAGCAACTAAACCACATCTCATATCGCCTGTATGAAGAATTCACCTGCCTGCTTGCTTCCTTATAAATAGAAGTCTTAGAATTAAATTTAGAGTATAAGTTTTCTTGGGAACGCTCTAATATAAAGAGAATCCCGAGTAATCGATACCCCATTGGGTATTATTATTAGTCGTTTTTAAAGCTCGGGTAGGAGCGCGAGTAGGGAGACTCTACATCAGATTGTCGTATATAGTTTTAAGATATGTTCTCGTTTAAGTTTATATCAAGTTAATTATTATTTATTTTAGATTATTATTATTATTAGGAGTAGTTTTAGTATTATTAGTATATTATTTTTAGGCGTTAGGGTTATTGTTAGGGGTGGGTATTGGGTGGCCTAGCCTTAGTTAGGAATGGACTGATCAACCATGCTTAAACAAGGCAGCGTAAACCAATATCCAACTATTACAATAACTAGTTAGTTGTATCATTACCTAACTTAGGATTATTTAAACTGTATCAGGACCTAGAGATATTACCAGATTGTACTAGAAAAGGTTATCAACTGTTAGGCAACTGCTAAACAGGTGAGTTCCTTTGAATTGTTTTCTAAAACGGGATGTGATGTTTTGATAACTGGTAATAATTGAAGAATTGACTATCAATAGCATCTGTGATATGTGGCAATGCTTGATAGGATGCGTGAGGGCTGCTTGTATGGTTCTGTTTTAGCCAGTGGAGTTTATATACATAGCCTGGTTATGTGAATTTATACTGTGCTTACTCTGTTCCCATCTGTTTTCCATGGTTGTATCTGCTTGATGCAATAGTCAATATCAATATGGTTTGAATTTTGAAGAATGCTATGTTTATGAACTCACAAGCTTTATGCTGAGTCTCAAATCTTTTCTTTTTGGACACACATCCTAGGTGCCAAATGATTGCAGCACGTGGAGATTACGAGCTAGCTTATGAGAAAATAGAGGTCTAGAGAAGTAATTGAAGATTTGGATCTCCAGTTAAATTGATGTAATGAATTATCTAGTATGCAGATGTACAGTATGCTATGATGTTAATCAAAGTTAGACTTTCGCTGTGAATTTGGATTACTATGTGTTCTGTATATATCAGATGCGTAACTCTCCCCAGGGTGTGCCCTGGGAGGCGGGCGTGACAAGTTGGTATCAGAGCCATAGTTTAAGCGAATTAGGCATTATCAGTTAGTGTCTAAACTTAAACTAATATTAAGAAGACTACCTAGATTTCCAAGCGAGTCAAGTAATGTGATGATAGATGAAAAGAGTTAGATATGTGTTAAGCATATAGTGGAAGATAATTAGAATACGTAAATAATGTAAAAGGTCAATAGCAGTTAGCTAATGTTATTAAGGATTTACATTCGTAAATTGTGTTTTGGTTTGTTATCAGTTATGTTTACCTAAACATAAGAAGTAGATTAATAGCATTGATCAGGAATTGTAGAAGACGTGCACCTCTACGGATAGTCTTATGTCAATTAGTCTAATTAACAAAAGTGACTAGGCAAGACAAGTCACGATTAGTAATAGTCAAATATATTATAAAATAGAATGTTCAGGAAAACAAGCGAACATGAATGCTCAATAAGGATGAAATTCATATTCAGACATTCATATTGATACATAATGAAGGAAAGCTAGAATATTCATGTGAGGTAAGTTGATGATTATGTTTGGATCCACATAATGGTGAATTTATAATGAAAAGAGTATCCTAGTAAGATTCTAACATATTGATTAGTGCCTATGTTTTAGTGGTGAAGTGATAGCTCCATATGACAAGGATTAGTGGTGTAATGGAATATGAACATATGGGCTAGATGTACATTATCAAATATTCAAATGTTGTATTAGTATTTATCAAGAGTGTCAATTGATAAGATAAGATAAAATATAAAGTGATGAATAGTATGTTGAGAAAGGATAATACCCTAAAAAGTTGGAATTAGTACCAAGTAACCGAAAGCAAGATAGATTGTCAAAGGTGATCGTGGATGTAGAACGGATATAAAGAACTTTGAAAAGTACAATTAGATAACAAGGGAAATACAAAACTTTATCTTTAAGATGTCAAGATTATTGCTGCCACTCAACCAAAAATTAATCCGGAGAAAATAGAAAGCAAATTATAGAAAAGATTCTCATTATCGAGAACTAAGATTGTAAACCAAGAAAATAAAAGAGTAAGTACAAGAGTGTGCGTACAAGTCCTTCATGACGTGCAACCCTCCAACCTTTGGTAACAAGGTATCTATAGAGGCACATGAGTGCTGAAATAAAATGAAAGTTATCTTAAACATTTATGACTACATGTAACCAACTAGATCTAGTTCACAGTATATTCATTTCAATAAAAAAGATTACATTGGTGTGAACAAAAGCTTAGTATCATCTGTCTTTAAGCCATATATGAATTAAGAAACTCAAACCTAACACCATACCTTTATAAGTAGAATAACTAATGGGAGACAAAAGACAATAGTTGACATCATTAAGAATTGTATGATAAGCTTGAATGGTAACTTGATTCCTATTGACTTGATACCTATGGAAACCCAAAGAATTTGAGGTCGTCAAAGTAATTGACTAGTAAACCTTTAACTAAGTATAAGTCACGTCTGAAAAAAAGAATGGTGTAACTTAGATTGCTTAAAAAAATGGTAGTATCTGATGCCTGAGCAGAAAACATTATCACTATGACTTAGGTCCATAAACTTTTAAGAAAATGATACATTATTGTTCTAACATATGCCATGAATACTATGAAGAAACAGAAAGTTTGAAGCATTTTAGAACAAGATATAATCATTATGAATTATTGGTGATCTACTCGAATTCACCAATGCATCAGGGATATTCATGGAGCATATGATAAAGTTTATAAGCACTATTTGGATAAATTCATCACTGTTTGAAGGACATCCTGATATATTCGAAAGACTAAAGAGACCACGAGAATCATGTTAGAGAAATTCTAGAATTACGCAAGAAAGAAAAACCTTGCACCAAATTCTAGGAATATAAATTTTAAATATGTAAAGTTCAATTCTTAGGCCATATGTTTAATGAGCAAGACAAACAAGTAACACATGTTAAGAAAAACAATTAAGAAATAAAAAAAATCTCACATGATTTTAAAGATTTTGGGATTTGAAGATTATTATTGAAGATTTATTTAAGCTTTTCTAAACACTAGTGAAAATGAAAGGAATTGTTAAGTAACTACAACTGTTATATACGATACCATTCAGAGAAAAAAAAAAGAAAAGTTAATCGCCAGTGCACTTTATAAACAAAAATGGGCCCAATCATTAAAATTTGAATATCTACAAATAATACTAAGATAAACCTCTTAAACTAAATTGAAATGCACAAGAAAAATCTTTGATGGAAAATCACATTAAGAAGCACTGAAGGATTGGTAGACAAAAATTATTAAGATATAGAAGTGACAGCATCTTAAGACTCCACAATCATATATGAGTATCGAGTCTTAGCATATTACAAGATACGATACTAAATGAAGTCCATAAATCAAAATATAAAGCAAACACAAGTAGTAATAACATGTAATATGATTTAAGAATTATTATTGGTATTCAGGAATCAAAGATAAATCACAAGGCGTGTAGGGAAATTTCTTTATCTACTTAAGGATTATGGTGAAACATTAGAAATTGTCTAACTAGATACAACAATCTTAAATCTCGTAATGTAAATGAAAGATAACCAATAGACTTTGTTAAATTCATGATTAAATTATGGAAATGACACCATCTAGCTAGTGGATAATAGGCTTACAAAATTAGTACACCCTCTACCTATCTATCAAACTATAAGATAGAAATGTTAACCAAATGCTATTAGTCTCATATTAAGATGTGCCTATCTTACTATATCTGATAGAGTTTATCATTTCACTTCAAAGTTATAATAGGATATCCAGAAAAACATTAAGAACTTGAGTAAATTAGAGAACCTTATGATTAAAGAAAAAAACTACCGAGGCACAATAGTAGTAGACTTTCCTTGAGAATTAAAACCCTAAGAAATATAATGTAGAAATATATTAAGAGTTCGCATAACGAGAGTTTGATATGATTTGATCACTTTTGCGCTATAGGAAATTCTAAGAAATGAAGATACGGTGGTTAACGTAACAAGTTATTAATCATACAATGTAGAAATCTTAGCTCAAAAGATAATTCCATTAGTATTGGTCGAGTGATAAGGTTAGCAAAGAGTCTGAGAAGACTTAGGGATTTCCAGAAGAAATAAAAGCCAAATATCCTCAACTCTTTAGGTAACCTTCGAATTTCAAGGACGAAATTCTTTTGAGGGAAGAAAGTAACATCCCTAGTTCCAGGGTCAAATGTAATAGTTAAAATAAAAGAAATATGAACTTTACATCTTGTATATTGTTAAACGAGCAAGTAATGAGTGAAATGACTATTTTAAATTTAAAGTTTTAGACGAGTTTTAGTGTCGTAAGAGAGCGTTTTAATATATATAAATATAATAATATATTATATTTAAACGTGCTCCGTTTTTAACGAAACTTAGGTGGACTTGTAGAGAAAAATAAGTTCGTCACAACAACATATTTGAAATTTTATAGACCCTTATATTTTAGAAATTATAAGAGAAAAACGAAGTAAGCAGCTAATTAATTATAATGATATAATCATAATATTATTAAAAATAATCTTATGCAGAAGAATCGAAGAAAGAAAGCAACCAAGCAAGCAGCTAAACCACATCCCATGTCGCCTGTATGAATAATTCACCTGTCTGCTTGCTTCCTTATAAATAGAAGCCTTAGGATTAAATTTAGAGTATAAGTTTTCTTGGGAACGCTCTAATATAAAGAGAATCCCGAGTAATCGATACCCCATTGGGTATTATTATTAGTCGTTTTTAAAGCTCGGGTAGGAGCGCGAGTAGGGAGACTTTACATCAGATTGCTGTAGATAGTTTTAAGGTATGTTCTCGTTTAAGTTTATGCCAAGTTAATTATTATTTATTTTAGATTATTATTATTATTAGGAGTAGTTTTATTATTATTAGTATATTATTTTTAGGCTTTAGGGTTATTGTTAGGGGTGGGTATGGGTAGCCTAGCCTTAGTTAGACGTGGACTGATCACCAATGCTTAAACAAGGCAGAGTAAACCAATATCCAACCATTACAATAACTAGTTAGTTGTATCATTACCTAACTTAGGATTACTTAAACTGTATCAGGACCTAGAGATATTACCAGATTGTACTAGAAAAGGTTATCAACTGTTGGGCAAATGCTAAACAGGTGAGTTCCTCTGAACTGTTTTCTAAAACAGGATGTGATGTTTTGATAACTGGTAATAATTGAAAATTTGACTATCAATAGCATCTGTGATATGTGACAATGCTTGATAGGATACGTGAGGGCTGCTTGTATGATTCTGCTTTAGCCAGTGGAGTTTGTATACATAGCTTGGTTATGTGAATTTATACTGTGCTTACTCTGTTCTTATCTGTTTGCCATGGTTGTATCTGCTTGATGCAATAGTCTATATCAATATGTTTTTAATTTTGAACAATGCTATGTTCATGAACTCACAAGCTTTATGCTGAGTCCCAAATCTTTTCTTTTTGGACACACATCCTAGGTGCCAAATGATTGCAGTACGTGGAGATTACGGGCTAGCTTATGAGAAAAAGTAATTGAAGATTTGAATCTCAAGTTAAATTGATGTAATGTATTATCTAGTATGCCAGATGTACAGTATGCTATGATATTAATCAAAGTTAGACTTCAGCTGGGAATTTGGATTACTATGTTTTCTGGTTATATCTGATATGTAACGCTCCCCAGGGTGTGCCCTGGGAGGCGGGCGTTACACTACAAGTTCAATTTATCAACATCGTGCAATTTACTTAAACACTTGAAGTAGGAAACGTTCCCCATTTAGCATCCGTGTCTAAACTGTTGTGTTCTCATACGCATACATTAAAATGACATGGCATTTTCTGGTTTTTTTGCTGGGTCATGCTAAACGTACCTCCACCTCTCCATTTTTACTTGTTGCATGATACGTTTATCATAACCCTTTAGCATAAAATCTTTTTATGTTTTGTAAAAGTAAGATGGATATTATCATTATTAATATGCCAAATTAAAGTAAATTCTTATAAATCTATGTATTTACAATGTTGTCTTTAATAAATATAATAAAAAATAAAAGAACATCTTTGGTACTAATGTCTAGAGGATTGTTGGCACAATGGATCGAACATATTCGACAAGAATAACGAAATACAGAAACTGTTCAGGAACGACGACGTTTTATCCGATAGAAAATGACGTTATTTGGGTCCCATCCTAGGGTTTGGTGGGCCCCGCCACTAGCATATAAAGAAGATGGGCCCATTTGCATCAGAGTTCCATTAATTTGAATATAGGTTGCCACAAATAAACTTTTACCCCCAATTGAAGCCACGTAGAGATCCATAAAATAAAAATGGTTTATGTATTCGTAAGAATGTAGAATACAATAGTAATAATACTTATAACATTGGTTTTGAATAAAATATCCATGTATTTGGTGTTTGTATCAAACATGTGCTTAGATCTTACATTAACATGTCGTTAATTAGAAGATAAATTATGTGTTACTTACGTACGGACTCCTCATATTCTCCCCTAGTTTCGTCACTGGCTAAGCTTTTTAGGTGGCGGAACTCAGTGGCGGAGCTTGAACCACGGCTTAGGGGGGGCGGGGGTAAAAGTAAACTATTTTAAGGGGGGCGAACACTATATTTATTAAAACAATTTCACTACCGGACCGAAAATTTACACTGCCGAGCCGAAAATTAACACTACTGACGGAAAAAAAGAGGGGGCGCCCCCCCCCCCCCCCCCCGGCTCCTAAAAAGCTTCGGCAGTGCTTCTTATATACTCTTATTCTTTTCTCTTAACAATTATATAGTAATCGAAATCTAAAACAAAACCTATGGTTACAAGTTTTTCAGCTAGATGATGGCACTTAATGATGACACACGTGGTTTTATTTATCTAATCATTTATTAACCATTTCAAGATAGCCTAGCGGTAGGCGACTTGGGCTCTCTAGTTGAGACGCGGGTTCGATCCTTCATGGGTAAACACCTTCGAGTGGTTAACCCATGGCAATGATAAGGAGGCCAGACCAAGGTCAGAACATAATGCCATGTAGGAGTATGGCTTTGCATAACCCCGTGGGACGCATTGCCTCTGGTGAATTTATGGAGCCAGGGTGCCATAATAACTTAACGAGTTCGATAACAATGGTATATAACAATCATTTATTTTTCAAAACGCATACTAATATCTAAGCAATCTGGTTATAACAATCGTAAAATTTGTTAAGAAATGATGGAACAAAATTATACTAATACTTAAAGAGAAAGGTCGGTGGCATTCCACCAGCCATTTCTTCCCCTCAACTTTTAATATTTTCAATTTTATCATAAAAACTTTATAAAATATCACTTTTACCCCCCCCCCCCCTTAAATTTCCAAAGTTTCGTGATCACCCCTGTACAATTTTACTTAAAAAAACTAATTTCTTACGTTTGTATTTTTATGTGCGTGTCAATATAAATTCGACTTCATCTACGCTTTGACGTAAAAAAAATTTTGAAACAAGTCGGGTAAAAAATTGAAAGTTTTCATGTTATTTTTATATACATTTTAAGATGGTGGATGTCTCAACGTTCGTTTACATTTTAAAGTAAATTTTGTTGAGAAATAAATCAGGTCAAATATAAAGTATTTCCAACCTTATTTTTATATATGCTTTGAGTCATCCTACATTTTGACATGAGGTCAAATGTAATATCATGGAATAGGTCCTTTCGAAAAATGATTCTCACTCAATGTCTTTTTTTACAAAAAGTTCTTACGTAATACGTTTTTTTTGCTAACTTGGGTTAAATAATTCTATTAAGTCAAGGGTATTATTGTCATTTTATTCATAAAGGATTACTTTTGTAAGTGTTAAAGTTTCTTTTTATTCTTTAATTATATTAATTTTTTTTCTTTTATTATCTTTATTAATTGATTATCTAGCTTATTTAACTTATATAATATATAAATTATTTATTTTATTTATTTTCATTATATATATATATATATATATATATATATATATATGTATATATATATATATATGTAACACATAAAATGTCACTAATGTTTATTAAACTACTTTAACTCTAATTAAATAGTTTTAATTAATTTAAAGTCATTTTTCAAACATCTAGCTTTTTAACGGCATATCGAATACATTGAATAGTTTTTTCATCTCATTCAATAGTTTTTTTAAACATTGAATAGTTTTTTTAAACATCTAATTAAATAGTTAAAAATACATTGAATACCATAATGTATTATTCATCTCATTCATCTTTAGTTTTTTTAAAAACCCTAAATGGCATATTGATATGATAACATTTTTTAATCACGTTTATAGTACTCATTGAGTCATTTCGATCCATTAAAGATAACTCGACACATGAAGATGCTAATTGGAGCCTATAATTTACCAAAAAATTAACATTTATAATCACTCGTTTAATTCTTTGTTTGTGTTATTTGATTTTTTTATGTAATTTTAATTTTTAGTATATTTAATTCTTAGTTTGTGTATTTTGAAAATGAATTGTTTAATTTTCACTTTTAGTTAAAATGATAGCATACTTAAAGATAATATTACAACATCATAACTCCAAACTAATAGTTGTTGAATAAAGTTAGCATCAAAAACTTAAACTATGGAAATAAAAATACTTCAATCGTGTGAAAGAGTGAACAATATTTTTCAATAAATAAATAAAAGAAGTTGATCATAATATTAATCGTAGATATTAAAAAAAATTAATAGAAATATTGTTTTGGTTGCAAAAATTAAAAGAGACTACATGAAGTTTCCAAGAAAAGTTAAATAGTATTTGCAAAAATGATTAACAATCCTTAGAGAAATAAAAACATAAGTCAATCACAAATGAATGAGAAAAAACTAAGTAAAAAGTAAGTATATAAAATAAAACAATTAAAATAGTTTCAAATAATAAAAAAAAATTCTAATCAAAGAAATGAAAACAAATAAATTTTATTAAAAATTGTTTCGATCTGTAATATGTTTTAATATAAACCATAAGCCAAACTATTTGACAAAGTTGAAAATTTTATACCCAAATGGTATTAAAATTTTTATACCATAAGCCAAACTGTTTTTAATTTTTCTTTAACCAAAATGGTAATAAAAAAGCGACGATGAAATAAAACCGATTACTAGTTTAAATTATATAGCATAAAAAATATATATTTTAAACCTTCTAATTTGTATTCGTACAATTAGAAAAGTAGATAACTAAATTTTAAAAACAAAAGTATATATATATAATAAATTAAAAAACTATTAATAAAAGTATATTTTATAAAAATTTAAAATAATTAAGTAATAATATTTAAGATTATAAAATAAAAAGTGTATTAAAAAATATAAAGTAAATAACATAAAAAAGAGTAGTGAAAAATAACAGATTTCGTCTTTTAAGTAATAAGAGAAAAATGGTTATTTACATAAAACTAACAGAAAAAGTTAACTTTTGTTAGAAGAAAGGACATAAAGCTTGATAAATTTTTAAATAAAGGACACTCAGTGTAATTATTAAACCTTAAGGACAAGATCCATAATTTTAATTATACTTAAAGGATAAAATTTATAATTTACTCTT
This sequence comes from Flaveria sonorensis, assembly GCA_025506505.1. NCBI lineage: Eukaryota > Viridiplantae > Streptophyta > Magnoliopsida > Asterales > Asteraceae > Flaveria > Flaveria sonorensis. The sequence continues at coordinate 72,408,343 of CM046423.1, forward strand.
TCAATTTTACCATTTAATACTTTTTAAAAACTTTATAAAATAGCACTTTTACCCCCCTCAAAATTCCAAAGTTCTAGGATCACCCCTGTACAATTTACTTAAAAAAACTAATTTCTTACGTTTGTATTTTTATGTGTCTGTCAATATAAATTCGATTTATTCTACGTTTTGACGTAAAATTTGTTTTGAAACAAGTTGGGTAAAAAATAAAACGTTTCCATGCTATTTTTATATACACTTTAAGATGGTCGACGTCTCAAAGTTCGTTTACATTTTAAATTAAATTTTGTTAAGAAATGAGTCAGATCAAATATAAAGCATTCCAACCTTATTTTAATGTATGCTTTGAGTCATTCTACATTTCGACATGAGGTCAAATGTAGTATGTTATAGTTTGACTATAGAAATCCGAGTTATTTTATGTTTCGATGTAAATTCGTTCGAAAACGATTTGGTACGATTGTAGTTTATACTTTATCACGTTGCATAAGACGACATGTACTACATATGCTTTTTTATACGTTTTAAGTTGGAATATGTTTCGCCGTAAATTTTGTTTAGAAAAGAGTCGGTTCAAATATAATACATATTCATTAAACAGTATAAAATCGAGTTACTCTATATTCAGCTTGAGTTTAGTTCTAAAACGAGTTTGGTCGATTGTATTTTATATTTTATCACGCAGTATACGATGTCGTTGCAACTTAGGGCGTGTTAAAAAAAAACTATTTATTCTATTTAAGCTATACATTAGGGAGAAAATATTTGAATAAAGATGTGGATATCTACCATGCATACTTTCCACTATCTAAACAAGAATATTCATTAGAATGAAGTCACACGCACCACGCGTATCACATTTCAACTCTTTTGGAAGCAAAGCAGCTATCTAGCCATATACACTACCCACCCCCACCCCCACCCCCACTCAACTGCCTATAAATATGCTCCTATGGAACACCCCTTTTACCTAGGACAACACACAACCATTTGTTTTCCTCTCATTTGAAACACTTTTCTACCTACAAAATCTTACACTTCTCACTTTAATTCAACAACAAAGCAATGGAAGGAAAATTGGGATGTTTTGCCAGGTTTTTCCTTACGGCGAAACCGTATGTCGCCATGATTTGCTTACAATTTGGATATGCAGGCATGAATATTATCACCAAAGTCTCATTAAACCGCGGCATGAGCCACTATGTCCTTGTTGTTTATCGCCATGCATTCGCAACTGCTTCTATTGCCCCATTCGCCATTTACCTCGAAAGGTAACCATTCATAATCAAGATAGTTCATATTATCAAGATACCCCATCTTGTTCATCATATTTTAATAATGTATTCGACTTTTGTGATTGTAGGAATACAAGACCAAAGATCACATTCTCAATATTCATGCAAATGTTTGTCTTGGGACTTCTCGGGCCAGTGATCGATCAAAACTTCTACTATGCTGGATTGAAGTTAACATCACCCACCTTCTCTTGTGCTATGAGCAACATGCTTCCTGCAATGACCTTTGTTATGGCTGTCCTCTGCAGGTATATATTTACCAAGATATATAATCATGTTAATATAGAACATTAATTACATAAATTACAAAGTGTGTTTGTCTAATAATTAAGTTGGATTCTTTTCAATTAAGGATGGAGAAATTGGACATCAAGAAGGTTAGATGTCAAGCAAAGGTGATTGGAACCATAGTGACAGTAGCAGGAGCCATGTTGATGACACTTTACAAGGGTAATGTGGTTGAATTGATTTGGACTAAACATGTGCACCCTCACTACGCCGAGACAACTACCGCGGCATCGGGCTCTTCGGATAAAGACTGGGTTGTGGGATCCATTCTGCTTATTATTGCTACTTTTGCATGGGCTTCTTTCTTCATTCTGCAGGTATTACAAATATCTATATCTAATCATTATGACACAAGTTGTATTTTCATGCAAAGTGTTTGTACTTAATTAGGGTTTGATTGGTTTTGCAGAATGTGACAATGAGGAGATACAAAGCACCTCTTTCTCTCACTTGTTTGGTGTGCTTTATTGGCACTTTACAGTCCATTGCTGTTACTTTTGTAATGGAACACAAGCCTAATGTTTGGAGTATTGGTTGGGATATGAACCTTCTTGCTGCTGCCTATGCTGTAAGCATATCTCTCTCTTTCTCTTTATACATACATACATACATATGTATGTATGTATGTATGTATGTATGTATGTATGTATGTATGTATGTATGTATGTATGTATGTATGTATGTATGTATGTATGTATGTATGTATGTATGTATGTATGTATGCAAGCATGTATGTGTATCTCATTCTTCTAACATGTTGAATGAATGTTTAATAGGGAATTGTGTCATCAAGCATTGCATACTATGTGCAAGGACTAGTAATGGAAAAGAGAGGGCCAGTTTTTGTGACTGCTTTTAGTCCTCTAATGATGATCATTGTTGCAATCATGGGTTCTTTTATTTTAGCTGAGAAGATCTACATGGGAGGGTAAGCACTTAACTAATCATGTCCTTTTCACTCTTTAGTAGATGATTTATGCGAAAGCGTGTGAATCTCTTATTAACAAACGTGATTTTTTACAGTGTGATGGGCGCGATACTGATAGTGATTGGGTTGTACTCGGTCCTTTGGGGCAAATACAAGGAACACAAGGAGAAAGAGTTGGAAGAAGAGATCTTGGACCCAGTAAAAGCAACTTCAGGAAATAACAACAACAATAACGATAATAATAACATGATGATGTTCGATGATGTGGCAACTGACATTGAGATGCAGAAGAATGAGATGAACAAATCATCTCTGCCAATGATCGCAATCAGTTCACCGATCCCGACACCACCAATGATAGCGGTGCAAGCACCAAAAGTGTAACTAGGAAGTGAACTAATTAATTGAGAGTGTGGGAAAGAAAAAGAAAAAGAAAGAATAATAATAATTATGAAGGATTAAATATGTACAAGTACAATAGATCGGGGGGTTGGATGGAAAAACATGGGCTTTTTTCCTGTAATTTTGGTTTTTCTGAATTAATGTTTTTTTTTAGTTTTACTTTGTGGAAGATTAATGAAAGATTCCACAGATTGCAATGAAATCTGAATCTTTGTTTGAGAACACATTGTGTCGTTTTCGCTTACGTCTTATTCGTATCCCACTTAGTTGTTAGTGTTTGATGTTTGTAACTCCATTTGTCGTATAACATGGACCCTACAAATTTCAGAAAAGAAAAAAAAAAAATTTATATTTTTTTTTCGAAAGGCAAAAAAAAAATGTTTATCTAATATTCAATTTGTTGCAAATCAATCAATATATAGTAAAATATTCGTAAAACATGAGAGACATGTTATATATTGTTATTCCAACAATTTCTTTTATAGTTTTGCTATAATTAATCATTAAATATTATCTAAAATAACATTTACAGTTAATAGGAAGGTTGCAACTAATAGTTCCTTATGTAAAATTCTTTTAAAAGGTTCAGTCCGAGCAACAATAATCGGCTTACTCCACTCGGTCTCATTATATGAGAGATAACTTAATCTTATAGAGCGGTCCAAACATTCAATTAAATTAATCTGGTATGTAACACATGTGAAATATGGTGAACCATTTTATTGTGTTTGTGGGTTTTATAAATAAATTTTCTATTAGTATATAATTTTTTTCCTAATAATAGGTTTTTCATAATATCATTAAAGTCATGTGTACAATCTAAATGTTATAGATATATATCATACAACCTTTTACCAACGTAACGCGTTTATTGATTGTAATTAACATTTCCTTCTCGTGAATGTAAAACTAGATATGATTCTCGACCTAAATAATGATATCTTTTAAGTGGATTTATTTGTTGCATATCTTTATGAATCAACAGACTTTTGAACCTGTTATTTGTTTATGATGTAGCAATGGGACTTAACTATATCTTAGTTCCTTTGAATCCCTCTTTTTCTATCTACATCCTTCAAGTTTTAAACTTTGCACTTACCAATGGGCTAAAATCCTTCCATCACAAGTTCTTTTCAAGAGAATAACATTTTTCATAACCAAATTAATTTGGTCTTTGACCAAATCAAACAAGCGAATGCAACATTTATTGTTCGTCTTTAGTCACCACAACTTACGACCCTTCCTAGTTCTTTAACTAAAAGTTTATGTTAACATAGCAAAATCCTTCGACACTATGCACATGACTTAACGAACTTCAATGTTTCAGTATTAGTGAAAAAGTAACATGGTTAAGACTTAAAAGCAGTTAGGCTGAGACATGATTAGACTATAATGAAACCAGAGAACTCATTCTATACTTGAAACCTATAACCAGATCGTGTAAAGGTTTGGTATAATATATTTTTCATTCTATATTAATTTGACACGAATTATCACTTATAAATAAAGCAAAAGAAAATTGAGAAGCTTAATTTAAAAAATTTAAATACTATTAGTTGAAATTAGTTGCTTATATCATATAGTTGAGTTTAACTTAGATGAAAAAAAAATTTAAAAATGTGTGTATAATCAAATAATCTCTTTTTTTAATATTATTTAGAGAAACATACATAATGGTTCCTGTGATATGATCTGTTTGCAAGTTTGATCCCTACAATTAAAAATTATAAAGTCAGTTCAAATTTTTATTTGCATGTTTGATCCCCAGATATTTAAAAGTTACAAAGTTAATTAACCTTTTGTGTGTATGTTGCACGATAGGTCCCCGCCGTTAAATCCCTTCAGTTTGTGTGAAATGCATAAAAACTAATAGGATTTAACGTTGGAGACCAAACACACAATGCACATACAAAAGTATGAACTAACTTTATTATTTTAAAATTTAAAGACCAAACATACAATAAGAATAAACCATAGGGACTATTTATGTAATTTTCTTTTAATAAATATATAAGTACAGTAATGTTGATCGTGATTATTCCCATACCACTTACATCCTATTTGTATCATATATTTAATCAACGATACTTATTAATTATGGATATGAAAACGTGTTTTGTTTGGACTTTAAAGAATGAAACTTCGGCAACATAACCACATTAAAGAACACATCGACATCAAAAAGAATATTATTATAAAGAATAGAAAATAGAGTAGTTTAATTACAATTCATGAGTTTTATATTTGAAAAATAAAAAACTTTATTTAAGAATTTCTTTTTGTTTATATTTATACGTAATTAATATTATATCAGGTATACATCTTTATGTTATATCATATGTGTCTTCAAATATCCAAGCAACGTTAAGTATTCATTTTCTTATCATACATATAACATGTATTAATTAGTGAATCTACTTTATTCTCATGAATTTTATTCACGTATCTATTAACCACATATATAAATATTGTTTTTATTTACATAAATATAGTTGAAATTATTTATTCTTCGATCATGACATTCTTTCTTATTTGTATGAAAGCAATAAGCGAATCGATAGACGGTTTACTCTATTGGAAAACACTTCATCTATTCGATATTCCAATTGTTGGATTCATACACCATACCATTCATAACACATTGGCATCTCTCTCACTTGTCTAATTTAATGTAGAATCTTGAATTCATGTAACCCTTTAACAAGGCATACATACAAAGAAACAAGTTCTTAGAATTTATGCTCATTTGCATCATTTCAAGAATACACTGTAATATTTTAATGCCTCTACAAATAATGTATTTACTCATCAATTTATTTAAAAAACAATGTATTCTTTGATGCATGAAAATGCATTCACTAGTAAATAAAAGGGTATTCCAAGGTTTTTTAAATATTTAAGAGTCCTTATAATATTTATATGTATCTATAATTTATACTTGGGTAAACTTCTATCAACACAAATGGTATCCAGACAAATAACAACACATATTTCTTTTATTATTGTTTTTTTCTACCATTCAAACACGCACTTGTTTACTAAATAGAGTTTGCACTGAGTGGAAGAATGCAAGTAGATTGGTGCATGTCCTATTCGCATTGATTTAATTGTGTAGAAATTTTTATAAAAAACGCTTTTGGAATGTGGTTAACCTGTAAGTATGTCACTAAAAGGGTGGTTGTTTTTTCTGAGAACCGCTTCCTGACCTTTTTTGTTTGCACCGCGTAGACCACGCGTAGACGTTGAGGTCTACAGATTGTTTGTTTTTTAAAAGACTTTTCATTAAAAAATATCTTCCTAAGATCTGCGTGAAAAATACCTAACATATTCACTTTTAACCTCTTCTCAATCTTCAGATACAAAACAAAAGCAGCCATTGCCTTCTACCCTCCTCCTTCCCCTCACCAAAGCAAACTCCAGCAACAATCGCCGGCCCCGCAGCCTTCCCCGTCGCCACCCTCCACGTCGCCGCCCTCCTTCACGGTCGCCGCCCTCCTTCACGGTCCCTGCCTTCTCCGTCTCCTTCACAATCACTTTCCACCAGCACCGCTGTCGTCTCTAACGTCGAATCTCTCCACTATCAGAACTCTAATTTCTCAGAACAAGCGTTGACCACCCTGACTCCCACCTGACCACCGCTTCCTCCGCCAAGCGCCGCCTCCACTGCCTCCCACCTGACCGGCAAGGGGAGTGGTGGAATACTGCAGGTGCCGGTGGTGTGTAGGTTGCTAGCTGGTGGTTATCAAATTAGGTCTATGCTTGGAAGAGGAGGGAAGATTATTGAGAAGATTAGGGTTGATAGTGGTGCTCAGTTAGGGTTTTACCCAAGGATCAAGTTCCAGATTATGCATTACCTGGAGATGAGTATGAAGATGGTTGCAGAAGGTTATGGAAGATGGTGATCGGAGAGTTGATTGATTACCTTTGTGTTTGTGGAATCACGGGGAATGAGACGGCTGCGGCGGCGGCGGCGGCGGTGGCGGTGGTGGTGGTGGTGGTGGTGGTGCTGGTGCTGGTGCTGGATGAATTTGATATTTTTAATTACAGATTATTTTTGTAATCTGCAGATATTAAAAATCAAACAGACTTTTTCTTGCAGACTGCAGACGTTTGGTCCAGCTCTTCTCCTGCAGATTTCTGTAGATGTGGTCCGCAAATTACAGATATTTTACTATAAAAAAAGCACAAAAGTATATCCAATTTCTGTGTTCACAATAAAAGTACATATACACTTGTGCATAAATCAGAGGTTATGACATTTATGATTAAAGTCGGTCACCTTTTATAGTTTTCTTAAATTTAGAAATATTTATTCAAATAATACAAATAAAGCTATATATTATTAGGCTTTGTGTTATATTTTCGAGCACATTTTCATAAACGTGTTCAAAAAATGTTGTTGAGTAAATGTTATGTCGGCAATGAGTGTGGTCATACTCATATTTATTAAACATGTGTTATGGTTTAATAATCAATGTAACCAATCTTGTAATATTACTTTAACTGATTGAGTTAGAAGTTATGTATTACGTGGAGAGAAAACAAATTTTAGTTTTCATCAAAATTTGTCACGTGTCATCTCTTGATATTCATTAATTATATAGTATAGATTATTATTATTAGTTATATAAATATATATATATATATATATAAACATATATATAACAAGATATAATTAAAAAAACATAAGTAAAATAATAATATTAAATGAAAAATTAAGCATTACCTAATTATCGATCTATATAAAAGTTGAAGCTCGGCTATAGTGATCTAATTGTTATAATAGAAAAGCACAATAAAATTATAACAAAATTACTTGTTTTGTCTTCTCGACATATTCACGGTTATTCCCATCAAATGATCAATATTAGCCTAATGTAATCTCATATTGTAGTGTTTTTTCTTTTCTTTTTTTCACATAGTAAAATTGATGTGTAGGAGATGAGAATTGTTATATGAAATTATATAAATTTTTGTGGCATTTATAAGGTGTTTTTTTAACTTACTTATAAAAGATTAATTTATACATATTAATTTTTTTAAACCTGAAAAGTGAAAGTTTAATTAGTATTTAATTTATTTTACTTACTATTGAATGGATTGTTATCTTTTCGTGATGTTCAAGAACCTTATTCTAACTTTTAGTTATGTAGTTGTAACGACAAGTTATCATTATTATGGGTTTGATCTCATATGAATCGAATACACAGATGTCAAGTTAAGAGATATCTGAGCACCGAAAAATCAATCCTGATAAAAAAAACTTGAGTCAGTCACTGATGGGTGGTGTCAATGTGTTGGTGGTGGTGGTCCTAACTGTTGCTCTATACAAATACTTTTTTAGTATATATAAGTATTGAAACATATTTATATATCAGTTTAGTAATTACGTCTATATAATGCATTACTAGTTATTAATAACCAACAAATCCTTAGTTGGTTATCTTGGGAAATGAAAATTAACACTTTATACTCCGAGCAAAGTGCTGGATAAAATTATAATCTTTATATTATTCAATTATGTAACGAAAACCGTTTTTATTTTAAGGACAATTTCTATTATTAACAAAATAATCATTAAACGTTTACAAGGCAAGATTTTAAACCCATAAATCATGTATCATGTGATGTAACTACAACGAATGAACTTTATCTAATAGTAAAGAGATGGGGATGTATTGTATATATCTAATTCTAGGTGGTGAAAAATGAAAGATTTAAGGTTATAAATAGAGTTTGTAGAAATATCAGTACGTGAGATGGAAGCTCTTCCCTTCAAGACTTTAAGGTAATCTTGGTTAGTTAATTTATAGTTCTTTAGAAAACGAGTAATGGTGAAATAACAATGGGTTATGGATTTATTATGACAAAGAAAAATCATTGAAGTCGGGAGAATAGTAGTATAGTTCTTTTTTTACTTATTATAATATATGAGTTCGTTTTATTAACTACGATAATATATTTCATTTTTCTTTATTAATCATAGCTACTTAATTTATCTTATAGTTGTTACCGATAACAAATAAAGAATTGTTGCTAGTTTTATCATTTTCCAAAATATTTTTTATGGGTGAGGTTATTCTACAAATTGTATTTTTGCTACAAAGTGTGAGAAGACACAATGAGGCTAAAAAATTCACAAAAAATTATATCTCACAATCTATACGCACAGTACATGGACGTTTTTTTTTAAATGTTGTTTTTTAAATAAAAAGTATAACAATACTATACTCATATTAAAGAGGATAAAATGCTTGTTTTTATGGTGTATTTTTTTTTAAATAATGTCATATAAAAAAGTTATATTTGTTTAAAAAAATGGGGGGAATTTAAAAAAATCAGCAATTGTAGGCTATTTCCAATTCTACCCCTCCAGACACATTCCCTTGCATGATTATTTTATTTTAAATTTGTACCGTTTATCTCTTAAATCAATGGTATTCGTTATTCCGTACCCTTCGCACGAATCATGGGTTTTGTACCGTAAACTTTCCCTACTTATACATACATACATACATACATACATACATACATACATACATATATACATATATATATATATATATGTGTGTGTGTGTGTGTGTGTGTGTGTGTATTTTGGGAGAATTCATGAAGAGACACTATATACTGTGAGAATACACAGAATAAAACCAAGCATCTATTATTCTAGTTTTAAAAAATCTATAAATAAAGAAAATGATATAATTATATTGTTTTTAACCTTCTGTCCTCGAATTTAGAAGAAGAATTGAATAAACTGGTTCGATAGTTTATTATATGTATACATTATATTATCTAAACATGTATAGTTAAGTTATACAAATTAGAAAACATATGAAAAACTTTATTAGTTTGATGGTTAAGTTATATGTTTGTACGAAACATAGATTTTATAATTAAAAGAAATACATATTATCTAACCATATGAAAAACATATTATCTAACCATGTGTTTGTAAGAAACATAAAACTTAATATATACTTTCCCTTAAAAGAAAAAGTTAAATGATATAGATTCATTTATTTTTGCTCTCGTAACAATATAGCGTTTTAAAAAGATATTTATTCTATATACATTTATTAAAGAGTTATTTTTTAGATGCATCTTTAGGCACTTGGTTAAGCAACAGACCCTAGACTATGCATATTACGATCACATGATCCGTGTAGATTAACTTTGTTATAAAATAATCAATAAGGATCGGTAAAAGATAGGAATTTAATTTATTATGTTAAATCAATAATCAATAACTTTTAATCTATCTATACTAATAAAAGAAGGTTTTTGTATGTCGCTTGTTATAATTTTAAAGCCCTTAAATTTTATTTTTTCGTGTCTCTCTCCTAATAAATATCACATTAACTACAAAAGATATTATTTAATTCTTTTTATATTAAAAATATCTTTTTATTAAATTAAAAAATAGATCTTTCTACAAATGCAATTTGTAAAGAAATAATTTTTTTTATAAAATAAGAAACTTTTTCAAAGAAATATCAAAATTTTAAAAAACACAATATATTTTAAAAACTGTAGCTTTTGAAAAAAAATTCTTAAGAAACAAAATAATTAAATTTCAAAGTTATAATAAAGAAATTATTAAAAATGAGACTTTTTAAAAAAAAATTGTTTTGAAACAATTTGTTTAAAACCAACTTTTTTTGAGAAAAACAAAAAAAATAAACAAAAGTTTAAAAGATGATATCGTCATTTTATCAGTCGTACTTAATGCCAAACTTATCTTATATCAAAAGATCGTTTTATAGTTCATTACTTTTTATGAATAATTATTTAATATTTTATTTATTCAACTTGTGTAATACACATGATACTAACCTAGTATTATATAATATGTACCGCTATTTCCTACGTTGTCTTTAATTGATAATTATTTATTAATTCGATCATTGAATGCTTCCATCATACCCACCCGTTCTATATTAGTGTGTTATATATGTATGTTGGAAAACTAACAAGACTCAACTCGTGGGTCTACATCATGAAGGACTTTAGCAATTTAAATTTACATGCAAGCATGTTTACAAATTACTATTTTGGCCCCTGGGGTTAGGGTCATTTAACCCTGTCAGCCCAAAAATGAACCTTTTGACATATCAACCCCTAACGTTTCGTTTCTTAACTGTTTTTGTCCCTGACACTAACTCAGTTAACTTTTTTTCTGTTAAGTATAAGGGTATTATGGTCATTTTACACCTTAAGGATTGTTTATGTTAATTTTAAATCTTTAGGATTATTTATGTACATTTAGAAAATAAATAGTCAGTTAAGAATCGAAACATTAAGCTTTCTTTGACATCCACAGCCACCACCACCACCATAACACCGGCACCACCACCACCATGACTGCAACCACAACACCACCGCCCCTAAAACCACAACATCACCACCACAAACCACCCTAACAATATCACTACCACTGTCACCACAAGCCACCGCCTCTAACACCACCACCACTACCACCACAAACCACCGCCCCTAACAACACCACCGCTACTGCCACCACAAACCACCGCCCCCAAAACCACCACCACAATCGCCATCACCACCCACATTTGAAATTAAAGATTCAAACCACCACCACCATGTCGTCGTCGTCGTCGTCGCCGCGGCCGCCACCGGACTTCCTTTACACCGGCATAACCACGTACTGGCATAACCACGTACCAGCATAACTAGCATCACACCACCACCATATACATCAGAACCATCAGAAAATCAAAAATCCTAACAACAATCCAGCCAAAATTGAATCTGGTTATGCCCAAATTCATATCTTTGTATTCTAGATTCAAACCTTAAATCCCATTCTTCAACCTTGGATTGAAGTTTCTGGTTTGTGATTTTCAGATCTCTTCACCTTTTGCACACCTTAATCGAAACCCTGATTAGGGTTTTTGAGATGCTTCTTCTTTTGGTAGACTGCGATGGTGGGTGGCGAGAAAAAGAGAAAGAGTGTGAGAGTGAGGGTGGCTAGTGGTGGAGGCAGGTGACCGGTGGTGGAGCAGTGATAGACGGTGGAGCAGTGACCGGCGGTGGGAGGTCTGGTAGATGGTGGTTTGAGATGTTAGGTGGTAGTGTGGTGGTTGCATTGTTTATTTTCTAAATATACATAAATAATTCTAAAGATTTAAAGTTGACATAAACAATCCTTAAGGTGTAAAATGATCATAATACACTTATACTTAACATAAAAAAGTTAACAGAGTTAGTGTCATGAGCCAAAATAGTTAAGAAACGAAACGTTAGGTGTTGATATGTCAAAAGATTCTTTTTTGGGCTGATAGGGTTAAATGACCCTAACCCCAGGGGCCAAAATAATAATTTACTCTAATATTTGTTTAAAATGTTTAGTTTGAAAATTGCTTATTAAAACTTCTTTTTAAATACTAAATAGTCGACTTAAAACAATCAAGTATACACAAATGATACTTCAGTAATATGTTTTATGCTAGTAACAATATAGGATTAAGAAAATACTTTTTGCATTTATTTGTTAATTATGGAACAAACGAAAATCTAGAGTGAAAGGTCGTAATCTATCACCTCTAATAAAGCAAGATTTTTTAGGGACACATGGTGATCAGCAAGGTTTTCTAGAGACACGTGGCAATCAACGAGAGCCTACACAATTGAGTTTTCCCGCCTAAATTTTATCAAATTGTGATTATATTTAATTTTGGAAGCTATAATTTTTAATTTAAAAAATGCCTTTATTAATCATTTTAAAAAACAATCAACGGTTATTATAATTAACATTTTAATAGTTTTCATATTAGAAATTGATATAATTTAAGTTTTAAGTTGTTTTCATATTAATATTTAAGTCAAAGACAATTTATAATCAAAATTATACGATAAATTATCATTCGTTATAAACAATTTATGTCATAAAATGGCTAATTGCTTTACAAACAAAATTCAATGATTTATAACAAAAGATATTAAAAAATTGATACTATAGTAATCTTCAGATTTAAACATTATTTAAAAGAATTGATATAAATATTATCAAAATCATCTTTGTATTTTTGAATGAATAATTCAAAAAGATGAGTTATAGACTTAAAGATAAATTACTACTTTTGTTTACTCATATTGTTTTATGAAATTACTTCCCAAAAAAATAGAATTAAAAAGTTTTATTTTTTTGAATGATGTTAACATGAAAAAATATGACTGTCCAATTATAGTAAGAATAGTTAGACTTCAAAAAAAATTTAATGTTCACAAGCCAGTTAAAATATATTTATTGATAAGCAGATGCATTTTAATTTAATTTAATTATTTATTATATCTATTCTTACAAGTTTTAATACTTAACTTTGTAATTAAAATATTTTTATTGTAGTTCCAAGATATCAAAATACAACCCAACGTATGGAACATAATATTTTATAATGTTTAGAAACGATCTACATGAAAATAAATATTTTTTATTCATAAGTCACTGCTTAATGAAAAATATTTAAAATTTAAGCATTTTGATAATGATCATATACTATGCCTAAATTTTGAAATAACGATTACAAAACGTATCAACTTTATTGGCTTCAAATATGATTTTGAATTCACTACCTTTCAATCTATTTTAGATCGTTTCATGTCTCAAATATCTAGAATTATTTGTTTTCTAATCTCAAATTAATTATAATAATTATATTAATTTTTAAATTTCTTACACTAACAATATGTAATTATAGAGTCGATGTATATATACATCTTACTATGTAAACATAAAAAGTCAATCTAAATTTAAATTTGAAATCTTATAATATATTATTTTTATCAGCCGTGTAGTACATGGGTTCTAACCTAATAATATATATAAAGCAACAAAAGACATAGGAAATAATTAGTTTTTTTAGTTCCTAATATCTATATGATCATCAAATTCAGATATATGATCATGAGATACTTCATTTTATGATCAATATATTATATTCATATATCACCTTTAAATCTAAAAATAATACATAAACATTGAATTAAGCCGTGATCGATATATCAATTCGGTTCGTGTAAATTTATTATAAAACATGAAAATACATGCATGCTTAGGGATAAGTAAGTATAAGAAAAATGGATACTTATATCTGATTTATGTAGCATGTTATTTATATGGTATATTTTTTTATGTATTATCATACCTAAAGGTTGATACACAAATAAAAGTATATAGGCAGCCAAAACAATATGTATCTTATGACTTTATATATAACATTACTCAGACATATATCCGATCATACAATCAAAACTAGATACTTTTGTGATATTTTAAGGGGCATTTACATATTGTATATTTTTAAAAGTACAACTCTAAATACAAAAGTTTAAAAATTTTATTTCAAAACAATAATCAAAGTTATGTTTTCAAATACAAAACACGATTGTCAAAGTTCTAAAGAATTATACTAACAAAATATCAAATAAGATAAAATAGTTATTTGATAGGTTAACTTTAATGAAATGGATAAACATCTAATATATATTTATTAGAAAAAGGAAATATGTAATTGATTTTATAGTTTGAAGAAATATGTAAATTATGGTCTTAAAAATAGAAAATATGTATATTCTTTTTCTAAGGATGGGTTTAAATTAGAGAGAAAGGTTTAAATAATAAGTCTTCAAAATCTAAAAAGTGTAAAAATTAATCTCAATCATTAATATTTTTAATCAATAGTTGAGATCAAATTATTAAAAAAAATATTTGTTAGATGGTTATTTCAGGAATACTCACTTTTTTTTGACTTTTTACAAGTTTTCCCCATTTTTTTAAATGCTTATAACTTATATGTACGGCATTATTTTTTTATAAAAATTACACCATAAAAATATGCGTTTTTTTCTCTTTAAAACAAGTAAAGTATTATATTTTTTACGTTTTTAAACTCATATCTCGTCATTGTGTATTTTTGTTGGTAATTATGTTTTCTTGAATACTATTGTGTTTTTCTAAAATAATAAATCTAACAAATATATAATGATGGAATAAAATTATTGTGTATCTTTAATATGTATAACACCATAATAAATAAACAACCAATTAATCTAATACATTAAAAACAATAATAAAATAACACAATATCTTATTGTGTCGTTATTGTTTACAAACCTGTTGTTGGTGGTGGGTTACAAACCCGTATGCAAACCGCCGGTTCGTGTCGGGTTAAGAACTGGTTTTGCTCAAACCGGTTTTTTTCAAACCAGCTTGATTTTTTTTCAAACCGGTTTTTTTGTTCACCTCTAGTTTAGAACATCCATGATCTTGTTATTTATTATATTTATATATTTTATGTACAAACGTTAACTACGTGAAATTGTGATTTTAAGTTTATTATAACTCCATTGACGATCTGCTATTGTAATTTATATTGAAATTAAACATCTTATCTTTTGAATATATATATTATTGTAATTTATATTGAAATTCAACATCTTAAGTTTTGCATATCTTATTATTTTTTGCATATCAATCTTTATTATTATAGATTATTTTGTTCTTCATTGTAATTTCACAACATATTTTAAGATATCTAACACAAGTTTTAACATGTAAGGTATAATTTATCAGAAAATTTTACGGTACAAAGTATTGTTTTTGTGCGAATTCTAAGAAGTAATCACAACCGTTAATATAAGAAATTAACGATTCAGTTTAGAGATCTGAATAATCACGCAAGAAAAGGTTGGAGAGCTAGATTTGGAAATAGCCACAATTGTTGTTTTTTCAAAATCCCCTAATTTTTATAAACGCGTATAACTTTTTAATACAAGAATTATTTTTTCTAAAAAATTACACCATAAATCAAGCATTTTATTCTATTTAACCTGAGTATAGTATTGCTATACTTTTTACTTAAAAAATAATATTTTTGAAAAACGTTTAATTTGTTGTGTATAACTTGCGTGATTATTAACTGCGTAATTATTAACATAACTTGCGTATTATTATTTATAACTTGAGTAATTTTAACCTACGATATTATGAATATAACTTGCATAATTATCCACCTTATATGCGTAATTATGACACTGACGAAATTACTCATCTCATAAACGACACGTGTCATGTCATAGTTACTTCGTACGCTCCGCACGAAAATTATACTTTTTATAGTAACCGGCCCCATAATTTATCAATGTATGAAAATGATATCTTCTAATTTTACCCTTATTTATTGCATGTAAAACTTATTAATTTTATTCATTTATAACATGTAAACCTTTTATTTTATAATTAATTTAAAAAAACCTAAAATAGCATCAAATGATAAATAAATTAAGAGGTGAAATATGATATTTTAACATAAAATATTTATAATTGTAATTATAAGAAATATATATTAATTAAGTTTGATTTTATAACTTTAGGGTCAATTTTCTAAAACAAACAAAAGGGATTAATTTACATTTTACCTATTAATATAAATACTTATGTGAAAATAAATCAAATCATGAGGGTTTAATTTGTATTTTAACTATTAATATAATGGTTTAGGTTAAAATTTCACCTCACGATCAAGGGTGGCGTTCCCGGATGTGGAAAATTTGATTTTAGAAAAAAAAAAGTTACGCAAAACATGTGTTACGTTTTGCTCTTTCTTGTATAATGTTTTCATTGAGAAGTTTTTAACAAAATAAAAAATGATATGTAGCATGCATGTTAAGTTTTCACTGAGAAGTGTATGGAATATTTTCTTAACAAAAAAGGTTATATTTATTGAGAACACAACAATACTTGCTGTAAAATACTTTTTAATAAGAGATTGTAAATACGGCACATATCTTCTTGAAATTTTAAAATGATTATTAAAAATAAATTTTCAATTTAAATGTTAGTTTTAAAAAATAGTGTTATTAAAAGCAAATGACTTGAATCGCGTTTGAAAAAAGCTCACTTGAAAGTGTACCATTTGTAAACCACTCGACAATGAACTAACACCGGACATGATGTCGTCTCAGATTTCCCAAAAACTAAATTATTTTGAACTAATCTAAACTTATATGTAAAAATATTTTACTTAATTTAAAAAAAACTAAAATAACATCAAATAATAAATAAATTAAAAGGTTAAATATGGTAATTTTAAACCTATATATTTAAAATAGTTTGACTAATTTAAGAAAAAACCTAAAATAACATCAAATATTAAACAAATCAATAAATAATAATAATTATAGTTACAATAAAATTATCTGAATTAAGTTTGTTTTATACTTTAGGGTGAGATTTATTTTAAAACAAATAGGAGAGTTTAATTTGTGTTTTACCTACTAATGTAAAGACCTTAGTAAAACAAATCAAATCAAGAAGGTTTAATATGTATTTTAACTATTAATTAAAATGAACATAAATATATTAAAATGAAGAAAAGCCAATTTCACCATTATTTTCATAATAATTAGATTTTTTTATTCTGTTTTGTTAATAATAGATATATTAAGGGATGTGTACGTTTAAGTTTTTAGTATACTTTATAAATCACTTTGGATATTAAATAACTTTTTATTGTAGACTTTTTATATTAACATTGTTAGTACAATATTGTACCTGCGTCATGCAACAAAATTATTGTGTGTGAAACAACTAATATTTGGAAGATCTTGAGGAAATCGGTAATCTCATTATGCTTGCAAAAGTAGCATCAACAATTCTACGATATCTAAATCTATTTTTGGATAACGATTTCTTGATTACATCATATTCTTATAATTAAATTTATGCATACATCCACTCACCTATCAAGTGGAAAATTATTAGCTTCTACACAATATTTTTAACTTAATTTATGAATATTTGCCATTTATTATTGACATTATATGATGTCCATATTAGATACTTATCTACTTAGTTGAATCGTATACTATTTATTGAGATGGATCCATCATCCCACCAAGTAAAAGTTATTAGCTTTATGTATGTTGGATAACTAATAAGATTCAACTTGTGACATGCATCTAAACTATAAAAAATGAATGGTTGTTGTAATCAAAAACTTTTATTTCTTATATTTCTTGCTGTTGTAATCAAAACCTTTAGTTCTTTTACTTCTTTATGTTGTACGTTTCTAACATTTTATAACATGTAAAATTGGTAATATACCTTCGGTTACTAGTATCTAACGACTTGTATGGATGTCAATGTAACAAAAGTTACCTGTTACGAGCTCTTTTTCGAATCTTTTAAGAGTATTTAGATGCTCCACACAATTACTAGTTTTAGAGCTGTTTTAACACTAATTTATTAGATCTTTTTTCGAATCAATCAAGAGCATTTAATGCTCCAAACGGTTACTTTATAAAACTTTTTTATAAGGATTTGCTTTTATATAAACTCAAAAGGTTAAGCTCTTAAAAGCTTCAAAAAGTTCCTAAAGCTTATTACCAAACAAAGGCAACAGCAATTCATGTAAATTGTATAGTAAGATAAGTGTTCATGTTATATCAAATTATAAACTTTCATTGAGATTATAATTTTATGTAATGAACTATAAAACTTACTTGTAATAAACTTTCATTTAGTTGTTAGCATCTTACTAGAAGGCATGTGTTAGCGGTTAACAATTAAATTTAATACATGCATTCAGTTGCATCAAATAGAAGATATTTTTAGTCTCGTGATCATGTCTCTGATTCTGACAAGTAACACGCCTTTGATTTTTACTAAATAGCATTAAACTTACTACTAAATATAAAAAAAGGTAATTTTGTAAAATAGTAACCAAATTTTACAAAGTGAGAAAATTAGGTAACTCAAGTTTAATAAGTGTTCCAATTAGGTCACACAACTTTCATGTTTTATTAAAATTACAAGTTTTAATATGTTTTTTAGTATGTTTTTCGTTTTGTTTAAATTAGGAGATATTTTTTTCTTTTTTGTATACTGATGTAGAACAGTGGTGTGAATTTTAAATACTTTTTTATGTTTTTATATAATTAACATGTTTTTTTATTATATAATATGATTTCATTTATTGAAAATTCCAACCCTCACATTTTCTCCTTCATTACTTTCTTGACATAAGAGAAATTCGATTATGACTCGATTTGATGGTTTAGTGGTCTAGGGAAAAATATTCATGAGTCATTAAATTATAACAATTTTGAAACCTAATTACTATTATATGACATTTTTCATATAAAAAAAATTATCTTATTTGGGCCATTAATTAAAGATCAATTCGTGGGCCAATTGACAATACATTTTAGCATGTTCATTATCTGTCTAAAAGCAAGATGGTCTAGACTGTTAGACCCAGTTGACCCAGCACGCCTGATTTAAGCCCAATAAGTATTTGATATGTTTCAAGGAGAGCCTAACTTGATTCAATTCAAATTGCTTAAGTTTAAATTTAAATAGTAGATTAGAATAGAGGTGGGCAAATCGGGTATTGGGCTGTACCCGTGCCCGGGTACAAACCGGGTATGGCCCAATCGGGTTTTTTTTGTATCCGGATACAAGTGAAACCGGGTCCGGGTCGGGTACACCATAATGAAAACCCTACCCGGACCTACCCTAGGTTAGGGTAGGTCCGGGTCGGGTACAATCAGGGTTTTTTTCCCCTCTAAAGGTAGTAACTGGGTAGTACCCGGGTACAATCGGGTCCGGTCCGGGTCGGGTACGGGAAATTTTCCAAAAGCTAGGGTCCTAACCGGGTACACCCCTCTCGGGTCCTACCCGTACCCGGGTCCGAGTCGGGTACACCGGGTCGGGTTCGTACCCGGTTATAATGCCCACCTCTAGATTAGAAGAACTAATAAATTTATACTCCCAAGAGGACATCCATATAAATAAGTGCTATTTCGGATGACTAAAAGATTTGAAGCTCAAAGAAAAATTTTAAATTATTCTTAAAAGAGTAATAAATTTATAATTCACCTTTAGTTCGTGTTAGGTAACAAATCAAAATCGATATGCTTAACTTCAATGAACATTTTAAAATGCTAGATTGAGTTAGGTTAATCTGTAATTACTTTTTCATTGAGCTCTTTCTTTTTTGAATTTTAAGAGTAAATAATATATCACAATTATTATTTATTCAAAGTGTTGAATGAAGATTTCTTTTAGTTTCAGCGTCATATACGTTGCAACATGTGACACTGACCACATGATCAAAATTGATGCATCTTACTCTATGTGATTGGGGCCTGAGCCAACATTCTGCCTCTCCATCACACTCTAACACCAAAATCTGAAAACACAATTAACCATGTAGATGTTGAAGGTGTAACCATAACCACCTTTAGAACAAAATGATGTCGTAACCTTATCAACACTAAGAATTGATGTGGTGAATTAAAAAACATAAAATTATTAGAAGCATGATCCTTGGTTGTTTTAGAAACTGAGCTACAAGTAAATTTTGTTAGTAATGTTACAAGGATTGTTTGAGAAGAACAATAAGATGATTAGTGTTATAAAATCTTCTTAAACTGGATAGATATTGAATATCGTTGGTCTTGTAACGTTGGTCTTGATTTTTAGATAGCTCGTCACATTGTTTGAAATTATGCATATATTGATGCACGAAGAGATTTTACATTCAGATGATAATGAGTCATAATTGAGTTGCTCGTAATTATTACAAGCCTACAAAAGATTGTTAATTGTGCTTGTATCGCCTAAATTGAACCTTCATTTTTTTATACAAATATGTAGCAATCCACTAACCTGTGTTGGAAAAGTGGCCAAAGCTTTATTGGGTTCTAAACATGATGGATAATACGTTTTCAAAATTATTAAAGAAGTATTACATTAGAAGCGATGCGAAGACGCATACACAAATGTAATTATTCTTGACATTTAAATTATGCAGCCTACGATTTCTCAAGCTAGCAGCACCAACCTTATTTTTCGGTTTTCATACACCAATACTAAATGGAAAGATTGAAACCACGAAATTGAAAAGTTATATTCGTTCATATTCAAAAAGTTAAACAAGAACCTGAATCTTGATACCAAGTTATCCGATACATGTATTAGAACACCCAAAACACCAACTTATACTCCCTCACACATGTTCATGTCCAAGAAAACTACTTGGAGAATTCAATCTTATTGATGATGGTGTTGATAATCCAAGGATCACTACAGGAATTATCAATTTGATTTTAACAAGTATTGATCGCGGAATTATCAATACCTGTTGTTTAATGGATTGTTTATCAAAAGTTGAAATCGATGAACAAGAAGAACAAATAGAAAAACTAAACGTAATAATGCAATACACAGATTGTTTTCAATTGCTCTTCATTCAAAATCAATCGATTACAATTGATTATAATGCTATATGTTATTGATGCTTGATCTTGCTATATTGTTAATGTACTGTGTATTGATATCTGTTATTGTTCTATTGATATATAGAGATCTTGTTTCTATTCTGTTCCTAAATCATTGCTGATATTTCGCTATTTTGTTGCTATACATAAGCTAACTTCCTCTAACTATACGAATTCTTGCCTTGTTTATCGGCATAGGAGTTCACAATTTACAATGGAAATTATATTTTACAAAATAGAATGTTGTTGATGTGACGTGGAATATTCGCTTGAATTAAATATCTTCCGCCGCCACTGACTCGATGTTATTGCTCTGACATGTTGACTTGTTGACTATGTTGCGTACTTGATGATGTGAAATCAATACAAGTTTGTTAATCTTCCGTAGAAATTGGTCTTCCGTAGGAAGTTATTCTTCCGCAGCAATTAGTCTTTCGTAGCAACACTTTGTCTTCAGCATTTGTTCTTCAGTGGTTGTGCTTCCGCAGGAGTTCTTGTTCTTCAGCAGCAAGCTCTCCTTCAGCAGCTCCACTTGATATTTGGTCTTGTTCAGCAGTTGTTGTTCTTCCGTAGGAGATCTACGGAAGCACAAACTTCAGTTATGCTCCTGAGAACATCTATGGAAGAACACTTATTCATCCGTAGGTTGTTCTAACACTTAGTTAATTCTTCCAAATTGACCAAGTCTGATGTTTCTTGTAATAACATAAACTAACACACACAATAATATGGGTTACCATATAATTCATGCATTACATTATATTATCAAAAAGAGAATTACAATGATTAATTACAAGAGTTGACAAGCAACTAAACCTATACATTTGATCTAGTTCTAACAATACTCCCCCTATAGGTTTAGCCTCTTGTAATCAGCTGTTCAAGTCTCTCAATTCTTGAACTCTTGTCAAAATTTTGGTATTGAAGTATCCCATAGTATTCTTTTGATCTTCATACTGATACTTTATCTTCATTCTCCCTATTCTCTTTAATGTTTTGTATTTCAAGCCCAGAACGTCCTCTTTAGTGGTTAATGGTGCAACAACACTATTATTAGACACCACTTTCAACTCATCCTGTTCTGAAATTCTCAGTTCTGTTATTGGCTCTATCTTTGCTCCCATCAGCTGCCTAGCTTTAAACTTCCTTCTCTTGTGAGCCTCGGCATGGAGCTTGTCAATAACTTGAATGATGTGTACATACAAGCACAAGTCATTTTAAGCAGATTGATCATTGAGCTTAGGAAAATACTTGTCATGTAGATATGAGGTATAGCTCGGATGAAGCAGCTTGATCTCCATTGGGTCAAATAGCCTTATGCTAGGACCTTTATTCAGTGGATCATTTCTCTGCAACACCAACTCTTTCTTCCTTTCTACGTATCCCCATTCTGTGATAGAGCAAGAGTACTGATTTCCCTCAATAACTTTGATTGATGCTTCAGATCTGTCTTCATATCCAATTCTTTGTAAAAATTCATCATCCACCTGTTGAGAATTGGAATAAGACCTTTTCTATTTTAGCTTTCTTTTGTTGTGTTTTGTATCTTCTCTCTTGGCTTCTTTAAGTACATCTCCCTTGAACCTATGACTCAGTTTAGCCACAAGTCCAGAGAAGTCTCTTCCCCGTGGACTGATTGGGAAGTTTGTGATGGGAATGTTTTGCAAAGTAGTGACGTCTGCATCTGGAAGTGTAAGGAGTGTTTCCACTCTTAGAAAGTATTAAATCATTCCAGATGTTCTCTTCAGCACAACACAATCCCACTCTAAGTCATATTTCCAAGCAATGATTCTGTTTTCTTCTATTGATCTTGGAGTTGTCATGTTGTCAAACAACTGAATCATTGTGGTCTTTTGTTCAGTTATCTCTCTAACTGCAGTTCCCAGAGGCCAGACCTTGTTGGGAATCACATCCCTAGGCTCTCTTATCAACTTTTCTTTACCTCTCTACATGTCTCTGCTCTGCACTATAGTTGGTTCAGCAGGAGTTTGTTTTGCTTGTTGTTTGTATGCAGGATTGGGAGCTCCAGTCCTGAATCTTACTCCTGTGTCTAGCTCCACCTTCATTACATGCTCCATCATTTCCCTTAGCTCACTTATTGATCTTCCTTTAAGCTCATAGGCCTTATAGTTATGACTCTGCAACCAGCAAGTCATGTTGTACATGGTCAACTTCTTAGTTTCATAATGACCCAAATCCTTCTTGATTTTCTCCATATATTTGTATTTTGAATATCATAATTGCATATGGGTAGCATCAGCCTTGCAGCATCGAATTCCTTCAAAACTTCAATCATCTCATTCATGTTCATTCGTTCAACCATATCATAAGGGAACCCGTTACTTATTAAGTCCATGAACATGGAAAATTGAGCTCTTTTTTTCAAAATATCTTCAATTGATAGCATGCCAGATTCTTCTTCAGTTAGCTTCTTCAACTCATCATCACTTTCTTCTTTGATGATGTCAATTTGCTGATAAGCTGCAGGATCAGCTGATGGAGTGTGAATTGGGGAGACCTTTTTTGATTTCTTCTGTTGATCTTTTGATTCAGCACCTTCATCTTGAGTTTTGCCCATATATTTTCTTTTCCTGTTGTAAAAGATTGTGGGTTCCTTTTCCTTCATTTTTTAACTCACATCAGCTTCTTTTTTTTTGCTCTCTTCTTGTTCAGACAACCTTTTCTTTAAATTCTCAAGCTCATCATCTTTTGCTTTTAGTTGTTCTGATTGTTCAGAGATTAGCTCATTCAATGCATCAATTACCTCGTTATCAGTCTCAATATCTTCTCTCAGCCTTTTGATTCGTCCTTCCAGTTGAGTGATTGTAGCATCTTTCTCAGCTATCAATCTGTCTTTCTCTATCAGCTCCTTCTTTATTTTCCTCAACTTTTCTAGCTTTCTGTTGCTTTTAATGATCAAATTGTTGTATTTTGCTACCAGGTAGCTCTTACTCACATCAATCTCTTCTTCATTCAAGTCATCCTCTTTATAAGCAATGATGTCAACATAACTACCCTCTTCTTGTTCAACTTCTTCATCTTTCTCCCTTTCAACCTCTAGACATATCTCCTCAGTATCACTATCATTAACAGCTTCATGTTCATACTCGTCAAGGTTGAGTTTCTTAGTATATGTTGGGCTATCAATGGGTTCAGTAGGTGTGGGTGAGGTGGTTGGTTCGGTTTGAAGTGGAGGTGTAGATGTTTGAGTGAGAAGTGGTGAAATGGGTTCTGTTGCACCAGAGTGCAGTGATGATTGAGATTGGATGGGTAAGATAGGTTGGGTATGCTCACTGGAAGATGATTCTGATAATTCTATCATAGTGGCTGGTGATGTAAAGTATGGTTCATGTTGAGATAATGGTTATGGTGGTTATTGTTGTGGTGATGGTTGATGGATTTGATCAAGTGTCACTACTTCAATTGAAGCAGAGTTTATTGATGTTTGAGAAAGTGTAGGTGATAAAGGTTGGGTGTGTTCACTTGGTGGTGAAGGAGGAATGGGTTCATGATACGGTGATTCATGTGATTCGGTTGAAGGTGTTTGTTGTTGTGGTTGTTCAGGGAATATGAGTTCCTGAGGTATGTCAGCAGTCTCATCCATCACATGTGGGAACATCTTCGCCTCTTCTCCTTGATACTACCCAGTCAATTTGTTGAGTAGAGATCTTCCTAGGTGAGTTTGCACACACACATCACCCTCTCTTTCAACATTGGGCATACATTCGTTTATGATCAGCTGGATGAATCTTGGGAACATGTACATCTTGTTGTCTTTCTGCATTCTTATATGGTCACATAGGCAACTAAGAATGTACTTGGAGTAGTTGTACTTTCTTCCCTCAAAGATGCCAATGATTCCCGATGAGATGTGCCTCGAGAATATGTCCAATCCGGACTTCCTGTTGGAGATGCACTTGAGATAGGTGTGGCATAGGAATCTATACGGCTTGCACAATCTTCCCTTTTTAATCTCACCGTGTTGATAGTCTCCGTCATACCCTATTAACAGAAAAACTTTCTGAATGTATTCGTGATCAAATACATCAGGGTGACCTACTTCACTTTCTCCGAACTCCAACGCCCTTCTTATTGTTTGTTCATCTATCCTCAATTGTTCGTTTCTGATTGTGGCATGAATCACCCGCTCACCATCTTCTTCTTCAATCCTCGCAGATTCCCAGAAATCTATGATGTGAGATTGATAGATAATGGGATCCGCAGATAGTGCATAAAACAATCATGATCTTCTCAAATAGCGGATGATGTCTCTGCATCCATCTTCCACTTCTAGATTCAGGAATGCGCACATGTTATGATCCTTAACAAATCTATTTGCCATACTGGCTGTGATGTTCGAATGGTGTGAGGATTAGTTGTGTGGAACAATCGATTTCAATGAAGATGAAGGGGGTTTTTGGGTGAGAGGAATTCTAGGTCTGGAAAGGTTTTTTGTGAGTGGATAGAAAGGCCAACGGTCGAGGTGTCCTATTATACTTTTCCAGACAATTTAAATCTTATTTTAATGATGTGGGATCCATCTACCCTTTTTACCCTACCGAGGTTGTTTTTATAATTCTTCCGCAGAACTTCTACGGAAGGCAAAAACCTTGGTTCCAGTTTGTATCTTCCGCAGAACATCTACGGAAGACAGACGCGTGTTTCAAGTTACTCTTTCGAAGATAAAATTTTCTTCCGAAGCAAATGTTTGTTTTTCTTCCGAAGTTAATGTTTGTTTTTCTTCCAAAGTTAATTTTGATAAAAATTTTGTTCCGAAGCAAATGTTTGGTTTTCTTCCGAAGCAAATGTTTGGTTTTCTTCCAAAGCAAATGTTTGTTTTTCTTTCAAAGTTAATGTTTGTTTTTCTTCCGAAGTTAATTTTGATAAAAAAAATTCTTCCAAAGCAAATGTTTGTTTTTCTTCCGAAGTTAATTTTGATAGAAATTTTCTTCCGAAGCAAATGTTTTTGATGTATGATACTAACATATTGTTACATCATTTGTTGTTTGTTGTTGGACCTTGTTAACTCTGCTTTATGGCAAATGTGTAAAATAGATATTTAGTTAAAAACTTCAGATATCCTGCAGCCAAGTTAGTGCTCAAGATCCAACTTTCTTCATTTAAAAATAAAACACATTAAGCTCATATTTTCATGCTGATTACTACTCTCCCTAAATTTATGATTAATGACTAACTTATGCATTTATCAAAAAATTATTAAGAGAATAGCATGAAAAGCAATTATCGTCCAACTTATTGGCAAAGAATAGAACAAAACTATTTACAAGCATTTGCATCATACAATGGGATCATACTATGACACTAAGCAACTTCCTGAACCAGTTTTGTTTAATGACAGTATACATAGACCTAGTGTTGATTGCAAGTATTATGATCTACATAAATTCAAGCAAGAGTGTAGTTTCAACTTGTCATGCTATTTATCATGTTTTGGTATTGATTAATGATAGACAAATATGGACTCCACATTGAATTCACATTAGAGTTTGTCCTCCGTTTGTGAGTCAATTTATCATTTTTTCACACTTAAAACTATGTTCTTTAAGTTATAAGCTCTATCTTAAGATTTCTTTGAAATCTTATTAATGCTTATATGATTTGTAAGCTCTAAATTAATATACAGTTGATCGTATTGGATTCTTTTAGAGCTGTTCCTTTATGGAATCTTTTTATCATCATCAACAGGACATCAGGTCTTTACTTACATAAAGCAGAGGTGCTTGTGAACCCAGGTCTTTGTTTACACAAAACAAAGGGTCCATGATGTGCAAAGATAGAGGTTATAAAGTGTCACAACATAGTGTGCTTAGGTGAATAAGTTGATCACAACAGGATAAGACTTACTTACTTGTTCCTTAAAATGGAATTGTCCACAATTAGTTACCTTGGCATTATGTTATGCATGAACTTGTATAGTTTCCACTCAAGCTGAACCTACTCACATATCAAATCAAATCTGATCAGTCTTTATTATGATAAAATTCAGGAAATTAAGCAAAGGTATAGTGTACTATCATGTCTCATGATATGAACTGCTTATTCAAGAAAACATGAAACTAAGACAATATTTATTGGAATTTTATATGTTTTATGAATGTTTTTGCCTTTTTCATATTAAGAAATTTAAGGACAGGTCATGTTTTTCTTTGTGTTGATTAATTAATCTAATTTGATCATGCTCAAAGACTCAATTAAGAAATTAAATCTCACTGAGTCAAAGGCTTTAGTGAATAAATCAGCAAGCTGATTTGTTGTATCCACTTTGATCAACTTGATTAAACCTTTTTCTGAACAATCTCTCAAAAAATGATATCTGATTTCTATGTGTTTTGTTTTACTATGTTGCACTGGATTAGCAGTGATGAACATAGCAGCTGAGTTATCAATGTGTATTGGTGTTTGAAGAAAGTTGTAATCATAATCAAGTAATTGGTTTTGCAACCATAAAACTTGAGAGCAACCAGCTAGAGCAGCTATATACTCAGCCTCAGCTATGGATACTGATACAGTTGTTTGCTTTTTGCACTGCCAAGAAACAAGTCTTGGTCCTATGAATTGACAACCTCCAGTTGTTGATTTTCTGTTGTTGTTGCACCCTCCAAAGTCACTATCTGAATATGAGTAGAGTTTAAAGTCTCCTTTGGGATACCAAAGTCCAAGAGCTAGTTTCCCTTTAAGGTATCTGAAAATTCACTTCACTGCATTCAAGTGTGACTCCTTAAGGTCTGATTGGTACCTAGCACAAACACACACAGCAAACATTATGTCAGGTCTGCTGGCAGTTAAATACATTAATGATCCTATCATAGATCTATATAATCTTTGATCAACAGACTTCCCTGTAGGATCTGGTACAATCTTATCTATTGTTGATGCTAGTGTTTTGCATGAAGATGAATCAGCAAGGTTGTACTTCTTCAGAATTTGATTCACATACTTCTCCTGATTGATAAAGATGCCATCTGGTTTCTGATGAACTTGCAAACCAAGGAAAAATGTTAGTTCTCACATGGAACTCATTTTAAATTCAGATTTCATCAGACATTCAAACTCTTCACACAATCTTTTGTTTGTTGATCCAAATGTGATATCATCTACATATACTTGGACAACTAAGACATCTTGATGTTCATGTTTCAGGAAGAGGGTCTGATCAATTGTTCCCCTTTTGTAACCATGCTTGAGTAAGAAAGATGACAATGTTTCATACCACTTTCTTGGGGCCTGATAAAGTCCATACAAAGATTTGTCAAGCTTGTATACCCTGTGTGGATAATCAGGATCTTCAAGCCTGGTGGCTGAGCAACATAGACTTCTTCATCAATTTTACCATATATGAAGGCATATTTTACATCCATCTGGTAAACTGTGAACTTCTTATGTGATGCATAGGCTCGAAAGACTCTAATGGCTTCAATCCTTGCAACAGGAGCAAATACTTCATCATAGTCTATCCCTTCTTCCTGAGTATAACCTTGTGCTATCAGCCTTGCTTTGTTTCTCACAATAATGCCTCTATCATCTAGTTTGTTCTTGAACAGCCACCTTGTGCCAATTGGATAATGGCCTTCAGGAAGATCAACTAGATTCTAGACTTTTTGTTTTCTGAATTGCTAAAGTTCTTCTTGCATTGCTTCAATCCAGTTGTTATCTTTCAATGCTGCAGTGATGTTGGGAGGAACCACTTGTGAAAGAAAGCAAGAGAACAGACAAATGTTGGCTGCTCCTCCTTGTCTTCTTGTAGTTCTATCATTAAGATCACCTATCATGTTTTCAATTGGATGATACCTATGAATTCTAGATGTTGGTATGGATTCAACTTGAATGGATGAATCCAAGTTAGTGATGTTGGTTGATGGAGATGGAGTCAGCTGGGATGGGGAATCCACAAAGTAGTCAAAATTCTCATGTGGCTGATCTTTTGATACTGAGTTAGGTTCATCTGTATCAGCTTGTACTTCTGCAGATGTATGCATAGCATCCGCAGTAGCTACAGGTACAACTACAGATGATGTGATTTGTTGAACTGCATTTGTGGGTGGTGGTTGTTGAATGTTTTCTGTTGAATTGTGAACTGAATGAAATGGGTCATCTCCAAAAGTAGTAATATCTAGGGATGTAGAAGGAACTTCTGCAGATGTAGAAGGAAATTCTAAAGATGTAGACCTATTGTTTCCATTAGGATGATCTTTTCTTGTTTGAATTGGAGGGCCAGGATTAGTAGCATTTTGAGTAAGTGACTGGACTACTCTTGGTGGATCAGCTGTCAATGGCACTTCACCCATGTTTGGAGGAACATAAGGATAACATGTATCCGCAGGACCTGCCACATTCAAATAACCTGAGTTAAATGAGTTTGCATCTATATCAAACAACCAAGAGGATCCTTTTACAGATTTTGGAAACAAGGATTCATTAAAAGATACATTAGGAGTTTCTTCCACAATGTTTTCATGTGGAACATAGACTCTGTATGATTTAGATGTTGATGAGTAACCAACAAAGAAACCATCATAGGCTTTTTCTGCAAACTTTCCTAATTGATCTTTTGTGTTTAAGATAGACACATGACACCCAAAAGCTATAAAATATCCTATGAACGGTGTTCTTTTAAACAAAAGTTCATATGGTGTTTTATTATGTTCTTTGACAATTAATGTCCTGTTTTGAACATTGCATGCTGTGTTCACAGCTTCTGCCCAGAATGTGATTGGCAACTGTGAATCAGCAAGCACTGTTCTTGCTGCTTCAATAAGAGTTTTATTTCTTCTTTCAGCAACTCCATTATGTTGTGGTGTTCTTGGTGCACTGAATTGTCTTGATATGCCTTTGTCCTTGCAAAAGGAATCTAAAATATGATTAACAAATTCAGATCCATTATCACTTCTTAAGATTTTCAATCTTAGTGATAAACTATATCAATGTTTTCGATGTTTCCTTTTTTATGTTTTAAGAAAAAGACCCATGTGAATCTAGTGAAATCATCAACAATCACCAAACAGTATTTCCTTTTTCCAATGCTCATGACATTGGTTGGACCAAAAAGATCCATGTGCAACAGTTTAAGTGGTGTTGTGTTTGTGTTAATTGTTTTGGATTTATGAGACACTCTATGTTGTTTTCCTTTGAAACATGATGAACCGTGATTAGAACAATAAAATTCTTTCTTTGGAAGGCCAATGACTAAGTCATTTTTGACCAACTTATTCATGTTCTTCAAGTTAGAGTGAACCATTCTTCTATGCCATAGTTGAGATCATCTTCTGATGACTTAGAAATCAGGCATGTTTCATTGCTTGTTATAGATGTGTTGTTCATATCCAAAACATATGTGTTGCCTTTTCGTAGTGCTTTAAGAAGGATCTAGTCTTTTGAAATTTTAAAACCTGGCTTAAGAATGTAACAATAGTTAGTATCAAAGAAAGTAGTATAGTTTTGATCATAAGTTTAAGAAACACTTAATAAATTGAATTGTAAATTTTCACAGAAGTTAACTTTCTCAAATTTTAGAACACCATTAGTTACCATTCCTTCACCAATGATTTTGCCTCCCTTCTTATCCCCACCAAATTCTACATAGGAATCATTTTTATGTTTGAAGTCATGCAGGAGGAAACAGTTTCCCGTCATGTGCCTGGAACAGCTACTGTCAACATACCACTTGTTGTCAGTCCTCCCTGGATGTTCCTACAAACATAATCAAATCAGTTAGTCCGTGGAGCCCAAGCCTTGATGGTCTTGGGCTTGCCATTGTTATCTAATATTGTTATTTTCTTATGAATGAGCCTAGATGACTCTAGATTGGTTTTAGATTCCATTAATTCATTATGTTTTGTTTTGGGTGAGGATGATTCTTTTGATGATGAATATGAAGCACTATCATCTTGATTCACGCTCACTTCTTCTTTCACTTCTTCTTTCATTAACTTTTTCTTTGAACTAGAGGCTGAGGCTCTTTCTGAAAAGGTTTTTGTATCCTTTGTCCTTGACTGTGGTACATGATTACCTTTTTCAAAGTGATCAAAGAAGGTATCATCTTCTTGTAACACAACCTTTTTATGAGGTGTCTTACTTTGAGATAGTTGTATCTCCTTTTTCTTTGATGAATTATAAGCATATGTTTTTGTTGTCTTTGCATTCTTTTGCTTTTGTTGCTGATTCTTTTGCTTTGGTATTTTTGATTCAACATTCTCTGAAGATTCTGAATTTGATTCAGAAGTCTCACCTTTTTGCTTTTTGGGGACCTTTAATTTGTTCTTTTTGTTGAAGAAACATTCTTGAGTGGAATGATTGTGCTTGTTGCAGATGGCACAATGCTTGTTGAAGTAACAATCTGAGGTCATATGATTGTACATATTGCAGATGGAGCAATAGCTGCTGAAGTAACACTCTTCTGAGCTGTGGTTGTGCATATCACACCATTTGCAATACTTCTCTTCAGCTTCACTATCAGAGTCAGCTTCTATCTTTGTCAGTTTCTTCATCAGTATCTTCTTTTGCTTCTTCAGTTCCTTCTTAATCTTTGCATCTGAAAGATCCTTTTGTTTACCTTTCTGGTTAGGAGTTGAATCCTCAGGTATTTTCTTCTTCTGTAGATCTTCTACGGATGTGTGTTTAGGTTCTTATGATTTCTTCTTCCGTGGATGTTCTACGGAAGACTGTTTTGCCTTCTTTCGTAGATCTTCTACAGCTGACACATTTTTCCTTTGCTTTTCTACGGATGTGTGAGAACCTGTCTTCTTCTTCCGCTGGTGATCTGCTGAAGTGAGACTATCTTCTTCCTCCGTAGTTCTTTTTGCTGCCTGACTTTTATGTTGTTTGTTGAGTTCATGAATGCCTTCATTTAACTGACCAATCCTTATGTAAATGGTCTTCAGCAGATTCATTTGTTTTGGTGGATAGGGCAACTTGATCTTATCAAGGATTTTAGGAGTTATAGAATCAATTACCACACATTTTCCCTTACCCAAACCATCACTTTCTTGTTTATTAGGCTCATCACTATCATCTAGGTTATCACAGTTATCAAGATCAAGTTCTGAGTCATTTTGTTTTGAGAATGTTGATTCAGATGAATTAGTTTCAATGGATTCAGAATCCTTGTCATTTATCACTTCATTATTTTCCACTTTTGACTCAGTTTTGGTGCTAGACATAAAATGATTTGTCAAACTGTTGGTCATGGTCTCAGGTAGGGTGGTGTAATTATCATTAATTGGTGGAGCAACAGTATGATATCCCAACCCAGACTTGTTCTTTGATTCAATATGAGAGTTTAACAGTTTCTCATACTGCTGTGATGATAGTTGGAATTTCTGAAGTTTTACTTCAGTTGATGCATGATCTGACATGGACTTGGTTAATGAGTTGGTCAAATGCTCAACTTATGCTGGTTAATGAGTTTGTCAAATGCTCAACTTGTGCTTTCAAATTATAATTTTCAAACATAAGTTTGTCTAAATCCTTTTGTAGTGAATTTATTTGGACTTGATAAAGTTTATGTTCTCTTTCATGAGATTTATTTAAAAGCATAGTTTCTTTGACTTTATCAGCCAATTGTTGAGCATGAGCCCTGTATCTCTCAACCTCATCAACACATAAGGAAGATCATAACCTTTCTCTTACCTCTCTGGCCATTGGTGAAACTTTATTTTCCATATTAGCCATCAAAGCCTGATTTTCTTCTAGTACTTCCTTCTCGTACATGCTCCAGTCACAAGTACCATCCTGTAAAATAATCAAACCAGTTTCTTTAGAATTATTGGTACCTGTTGAAGAGCCTGTGGCTGGTGGGGATGAGTTTGTTAGCTGTGGTTGCTCAAAGCTCCTCTGATTTGTTTGTCTTGTATCTGTTGTTAATTGCTGATTGTTGTTGCATTCCCTTGAGAAGTGACCATACAGATTACATTTGTAACACCTCACCTTGGATTTATCAACATTAATTTTTGTTGTTCTGCCTCCCACTGACAATCCCTTGTTTCTCTTCATGTACATTTTGGCTCTATAAGCAATCATGGCCATTTGCCATTGCAGATCCATCTCGTCTACTTCATCTGGATGAAGTTCTTCAAGGTCTTGCTGATAAAAGTAGGCAGGAGTCAACGTACTTCCCAAGTAGGCTTGAAAGCGTGAACTGAAAGCTGCAAAGGCTGCCTTCTGTTCTTCTGATTCCAGAACCACAGTAATTGGTTCTGTTTGATTGCTAGCTTTGTTGGATTTGGAGTCATCTGACTTTCCTTTTGATTTTTTGTTTTTATTGTTTTGAGAGTTCAACTTGGAGGGCTTGGCAGCATAGAAGCCAATTTCCTCTTCAGTATCACTTTCAACACAAGAGTTATCTTCATCATCATTAGAGATGAAGGCACTTCCAACACCCTTAGTTTCTTTGAATTGGTACGGTGCTATAGGTGCTTTAACACTCTTGTTTCTGGTTTTCTCGTCTAATTCCAAAGCTTCTACCTTTGCAACCAGAGTGTCCAATCCAATTGCCTTCAGATCAATAGTATTCTTGAACATGGACACAGTGTGTGTCCAACTTTCTAGTAATGAATGAAGCATCTTTTTGTTTAACTCCTCGTTGCTATAATTCAGTTCAAAGATATTCATCTCTGTAACAAGTTGCATAAACTTGTGGAGTTGTTGAGGAACAGACTCACCCACAATATGATGAAAAGTCTCATATTGTGAGCGAAGTGTATCCTTTTTTATGCTCCTTATCTCGTCGCTTCCTTCACACAAAGTGTGCAGGATTTTCCATAACTAGTTTGTTGTTTTATATGATTCACACCTGATCAAGAGATCTTCAGGCAAAGCCATAGTAAGCATACTATATGCTTTGATGTCAATCTTGACTCTCTTGGCATCATCAGGTGACAGATTTTTTAAACTTAAGGATTGATTGTTGTCTTTATAGTCCGGTCCTAAAGCAGGTGGAAAATAAGGACCTTCAGTAATCGACACCCATAACTCAGAATCAGTGTAATTAACATGATTTCTAAATCTGATTTTCCAAGTTTTAAAATCAGATTTATTTTCCAACTTTGGAGGTTGATAAGCGCCAACCACTGAATTGCTCATGTTAATTAACTTGATTAAATAAACACCAATTAAACAAATCAAACTGATAGATCAATTGATCTAGATCAATGAGCACGTGGCTCTGATACCACCTGATAATCCAAGGATCGTTGCAGGAATTATCAATTTGATTTTAAAAAGTATTGATCGCGAAATTATCAATACCTACTGTTTAATGGATTGTTTATCAAAAGTTGAAATCGATGAACAAGAAGAACAACTAGAAAAACTAAACGTAATAATGCAATACACAGATTGTTTTCAATTGCTCTTCATTCATAATCAATCGATTACAATTGATTATAATGCTATATGTTCTTGATGCTTGATCTTGCTATATTGTTAATGTTCTGTGTATTGATCTCTGTTATTGTTCTATTGATATATAGAGATCATGTTTCTATTCTGTTCCTAAATCATTGCTGATATTTTGCTATTTTGTTGCTATACTTAAGCTAACTTCCTCTAACTATACGAATCCTTGCCTTGTTTATCAGCATAGAAGTTCACAATT
This sequence comes from Flaveria sonorensis, assembly GCA_025506505.1. Lineage (NCBI taxonomy): Eukaryota > Viridiplantae > Streptophyta > Magnoliopsida > Asterales > Asteraceae > Flaveria > Flaveria sonorensis. The sequence goes on from CM046423.1 coordinate 72,443,174, forward strand.
TACAATGGAAATTATATTTTATAAAATAGAATGTTGTTGATGTGACGTGGAATATTCGCTTGAATTAAATATCTTCTGCCGCCATTGACTCAATGTTATTGCTCTGACATGTTGACTTGTTGACTATGTTACGTACTTGATGATGTGAAATCAATACAAGTTTGTTAATCTTCCGTAGAAATTGGTCTTTCGTAAGAAGTTATTCTTCCGCAGCAATTAGTCTTCCGCAGCAACACTTTGTCTTCAACATTTGTTCTTCAGTGGTTATGCTTCTGCAGGAGTTCTTGTTCTTTAGCAGCAAGCTCTCCTTCAGCAGTTCCACTTGATCTTTGGTCTTATTCAGCAGTTGTTGTTCTTTCGTAGGAGATCTACGGAAGCACAAACTTCAGTTATGCTCCTGAGAACATCTACAGAAGAACACTTATTCATCCGTAGGTTGTTCTAACACTTAGTCAATTCTTCCAAATTGACAAAGTCTGATGTTTCCTGTAATAACATAAACTAACACACACAATAATATGGGTTACCATATAATTCATGCATTACATTATATTATCAAAAAGAGAATTACAATGATTAATTACAATAGTTGACAAGTCAACTAAACCTATACATTTGATCTAGTTCTAACAGGTGTGATCTCAAACAGTCCGGTGTATTTTATATACTAATTAATACGTGTAATATATCATATAATTTTTTTTGTATAGACATCCAAAATGAAGATTTGAGCTTACAAATTATATTAATTTCTAATTAGTTTTTTATTTGAGTTAATTACATGAATGGTCCCTATGGTTTGCCTATATTGTAATATTGATCCCAGCTTTTAGGAAATTACAGGTTTGGTCCCAACTGTTTGCCAACTCGTAACACGATTGATCCCTGACACTAACTTTTGTTAAGTTTTTCAGTTAAGTGGAGGTGAAAAGTATAAAATACCCCTAAACTAAAAAAAGATTATTATTTAATGGGATCCAATTCTTTTATTACATATATAGGTCGGGATCTTTTCAGGACTCCTAAAGATCGTGAAAACTACGAGAACTCATCCTAGCCATTGATTAATATATTTTTTATATTTAATTTACTATATCATAAAGGGTATTAAGGTAAATTTACAATTATTTTATTTTCATGTTCCTTATTTATCTACTCATATTTTGGTAAATTTCAAATTAATGTTTGACCAGAATCTTTAAATATGGTAATCTGTATCATAAATAATTTTCACACTAAAATCATTAACTCGATAACCTTTTGATCATTCTAGAAAACAAAAATCAAAATCAAATCTCATATCAAATTGAAATCCCATATAATCAATTGAAGATCAACGACAAATCAATTTAATCTTTTGATATCGGTACTATACAAGGCTTACGATGAAGATGAACCGAAGACGAAGATGATGGAGATGATGTCGTTGATAATAATGACGATGACAACACAAAGGCTTTCGGGTTTTTTAATTCTTTTGAAGATAACGACCACAATAAAGATGATGTCGTTGATGCATTTTTCTACTTAATTTCTGGGTGTATAATTTTTGTATTAACTATGCAGATAAAGATGAAGACGAGTCGAAAATGAAGATGATGCTACAATGAAGATGATGTCATTAATGAAGATGACTACAAAAACAGAAAGGGTTTTGGGTTCTCCACCTTTTGAAGACAACAATGATGATGAAGATCGTATCATTTATGAAGTTGTCTACTTGATAATACTATTTAGGTTTGTTCTAGATGTATAATTTTAATATTTATAATGCAGATGCTTTTGAAACTTTTGCAAAGTATGAAGTAGTATCACTAACGTATATGTATATAGACTTACGTATACGTAAAATGTATGTAAACTTAATTACATATACATAAAGCTATATGTAAATTTTGTTACATATATGTAAACATATATTTAAATTTGTCTACATATACATAAATGGCATAGCCATTTGATTACGTTTATGTAAATCATAGTTATATCAATGAAATATTGGTTATTGTTTTTAGTTTGATTGTGTAAATTTAATTACATTTATGTAAACTTGATACACTAGCATACATATACATAACCTGCATACTAATAACACATATCTTTTAGAATACAGTAACTTACGTATATGTAAATTGCTTAAGTTTGTACAATAATCTCAAAACTAATATATATGTAACTTGTTATCATATATTGAAGTTAATCTATATTAGTTGATTTGGCATATTTTTGGTGCTAAATTAGGTGTTATTTTAGTAGATTCTTGCTATTGTTTTTGTATTAATAAATCAAGTGTTGAATTAAGCAGTTTTTATTGTAGTTGTTGTTACATTGAGTGTTATTTACATATATTTACATTATGTAAATTATACAAATTACAATCTGATGCATATAAATCATACAATTTCATTTTTATGTAAGTGATTTTTTAGTTAATAAAATTTATGTGTAAGTTAGTTTTTAGTTAATAAAATTTATGAATGAAGGAGAGAAAGGGAGTAAAATATGATATCTTCCCTATTTTAGAGGTTTTTCAAAAAACATAATGGTCTCATTTTACTAATGTACCCTTAATATTTTAATTACATAAATGATTTAATATATTGACTTACATTATTACCCCTTTCAATCTCAACCATACATTAGTATAATCGATGGCTAAGAAGAATTCTACAAGTTCTTATTTTAATAGGAGTCCTATAAAGAACCTGACCATATATATATATATATATATATATATATATATATATATATATATATATATATATATATATATATATCCCTTACGCATCGTCTTCTCCATATATCACACCGCCGCCGCTAGCAAACCCATGTCGTCGACATACCACCCTCGTCGGCACAACACGCCTTTTCTCCATCGTCACCCCACCCGCTTTTCTTCCCCAATCCCACTGGTTTAACCCCACCCACACCGGCAAACCGACTACTAGTATACAACCACCACCACCATCGTCGTCGTCATCTCTCGCTCTCATATTATTCTCCGGCAAAATGACTTCTGATCAAGCGATATAGGATGGTGGTGGTATCGTGATGGTGGTTGAAGGTGGTTATGGTGATGATGGTATGGTTACAGTGGTGGTGTGTTAGAGACGGTGATGATGTTGATGGCCGGTAGTTGTCAGCGATGGTGATGGTTGGGTTACGGTGGTGGTGTGTTGGAGACAGTGATGGTGGTGATGCTTGCAATTGTCAGCGACGGTGATGTTATGGAAATGGTGGTGATGCGATGGAGAAGGTGATGGTGGTAACACCGGTAGTGTTACGATGGTGATGGGGTGGCGAAGGTGATGGTGGTGATGCGGGTAGTGTTACGGTGATGGGTTGCCGGCGGTGGTCGTTGATTGTCGGCGGTGGTGGTGGGTTAATGGTGATGGTGACATATATATGTGTGTATATACGTATATGTGTGTGTGTGTGTGTATAAATATATATAATTGTTTAAATTAAAAAAGTAGGACCCATATAAATTAATTTATATTTTAAATATTTTGTTTTTTAGTTAGAAGGGTATTTTAGGCTTTTCACCTTCACTTAACTGAAAAACTTAACAGAAGTTAATGGCAGGGACCAATCGTTGTACAAGTTGGTAAACAGTTGGAACCAAACCTATAATTTCCCAAAACTTGAGACCAATATTGCAATATGGGCAAACCACAGGGATCGGTCGTGTAATTAACTCTTTTGGTTTTGTGGTTAGGCATAGGGCCATCAAATTTGAAAGAGAGGCATTATGCTACAAAATCATATAGTTGGGGCATTTTTGGGTGGTTGTTTAGTGATGGATCGACTCTGTTGTTTGATGTTATTAGTCGTTTGATATGATACGACTGACTATTTTTGCCTATCCCTTATTGCAACTTCTTGACTCAAAAGAATATTATCTATGAATTTAGATATTTTAAGATTTCAAATTAAGCCTAGGACTTCTGATCAAGAAAACAAAATTAAAAGATTAATCAACTGATTTAAAATCTAATGTAACATTATGAAATTTTAACATTCCCATCAAACAAAAAAATGAACAAATAAAATAAAAAAACTCTAACCTATCATTTGATTAATGTTTTGGTTCAATTTAGTTTGGTTGGTTTTTAAGTTTGATGGGAGCATTAAAATCTCATGATGTTATATTAGATTTTAATCATGTGTTTTAATTGTGCTTTCTTGATCGGAAGTTTGTTCTTTTGTACGTAGAAGCATATTTGAACTATGTAGAAACCAATTCAAAAACTATTTGGATTGGTAGATAGTGTATTTCTGAATCAAGGGATAGACAAAATAGTCAGCCATATCACTATAAAAATGGCTGATAACATCAAAAATAATCATCGACCCATTACTAAGCAAGCACCCAAAAATGCCCCAACTTGACAACTTTGTAGCATCATACTTTTCTTTCAAACCTATTGTCTATGGGCACAATAAAACCAACAAATGCCAATCTTTTGCTACCCTGCTAGAAGTTTTTCTGTTTAGAGCATTTACAACCCATTTTTCATCCTTATTCATATTATTACATTAAAAATCATTATTTTTTTTCTATTTTTTTAATTAAATAATATTTTTTATACCTTTATCATTATTTTTTTTCTTTTCTGTACTCATAATCACTTAAAATATATTAAAAACATTATAGGGTTTTGAACAGTGTTTCCCAGAAATACAGATCGAACAGTAAATTTTTTTTATCATTCACTTACAACCATTTATAACCATGCCATACAATATAAAGAATACATTCACGTCAATTTAGAGAACGGGCTGTGAATACTCTTATATCCTGAACTACTTCAATCATTGCAACCAAATTCTTTAAAAATATAATAGATAGTGATTTAGTTTGTAAGCTAAAACATCTATTTTTAATGTCTATTATAAAAGTTCAATGATTTATAAAAAGCTCATAATCGATTTATGGCCCCAAAATACAAATTTGAATGGAGTACATATGCATCAAGACTCAGAGGGTTAAAGACACAATATAATTTTTGTCTCTGTAATTCAATAATTCTTATAAATCTATGTTCTTGGTTCCTATTTCTTCGTATATGAACGAAGAGTTTGCATGAATTTTAATTTACTTGCCTTTCTAGAGGTATTCGTTAATATTTATAACTATGGACAGATAAGTATTTACTACAACAACGTATTTATGATGATTTAAAAATTTACTTTTGAATATAAAACATATATTTAAATAATTCAATCAAAAACATAAGAAAGCACGAACTCATGGGTTTAGCCGTAAAAGGATCCGACGAGAGAAACTAGTGCTCTCCGGGTGGAGGTTAAACGTCAATCTTTGTCGTCGTTTCGGCCTAAGTAACGGGCGGCAATGGTAGAACGAGAGTCGTTGCTATTTGCTTTGAGTGGAAACAGGAGATGGTGAGATCAAGTTTGGGAGCAAAGATTGATAAATGGCCTCATTTTAAATGAGAATATATTATATGTTTTTTGCTTTCCGAAATTATATTTCATCTCTCTCTTGTTTTAGTTTTTATCATTTACATTTATGTGTAGGGGTAGGTTGAGCAAGTTCAATCCCCAATTGCAAAGTGCAAACACCCACCTACCCCCTGCTACTACAAAATTACGCATGTACCCTTTGACGTGTACCATAAATCGCCACCTACTAGTCAACCAATCTCCACTACAAATACCCACCTAACCCCAATCTCACACACACACCACCGTCGACCACCATGGCTCCGCCGCTCCTCCTCCCCACCGCCGCCGCCGTCCTCCTCCCCACCGCCGCCGCCGTCCTCCTCCCCATCGTCCTCTACCTCCTCCGATCCCTCTACACTCGCCTCCGATTCAACCTCCCCCCGGGCCCCCGCCCCCTCCCCATCGTCGGAAACTTATACGACGTAACGGCGGTGAAGTTCCGGTGTTACGCCGATTGGGCGAGAACGTACGGCCCGATCTTCTCCGTTTACCTGGATTCGAAGCTGAATGTGATCGTGAACAGTTCGGAGCTGGCGAAAGAGGTGCTGAAGGAGAACGATCAGCAGCTGGCGGATCGGCATCGGAATCGGGCGACGATGTCGTTTAGTCGAGGGGGGAAGGATCTGATCTGGGCGGACTATGGGCCGCACTATGTGAAGGTGAGGAAGGTGTGTAATCTGGAGCTGTTTTCGCCCAAGAGGCTTGAGGCCTTGAGGCCCATTAGGGAAGATGAAGTTACTGCTATGGTGGAATCGGTTTTCGCTCATTGTGCTGATGCTGGTATCATTTCGATTCCTTTGATCTGATTTGAATAATGTTATTGTGTTGAAGCTTGGGGTGGTGTAGGTATAGTAGGAGTATGACTTGTTTAGATCTATGAATGGAAGTTTAATTTTTGCTCAAAGTAACTAATCTGTGATGTTACAGGTTTACCGTTTACACATATTATAGTTGTAGTATATTTTAGTGGAAGTATACTTTCAAATATGCTGTGATTCTTTGCTCTCCTGAAAATTAAACCAAAGTTGAACCTTGAAGTTAGAAGACCCCATTAGATATGAGGCTCTAATTACTCTTTTTACAATGAGAGACACCCGTTTCAAATAACTTATACATATCCGCTAAAAATACAAGTTATATGCAGATTTCATTTTTTTGACGTATTTTTTAAAATATTGGGTGAAATTGACTTCATTTAAAGTTTATCAAAAACATTGAATAAAGGTGACTTCATTCAAAAGCACATCAAACGCAGTGGTCTATTTTGGCGTACTTGCTAATACTATGGCTGGAATTTAATTAAAATCAGGGGCCACAAACATTCATGCATCTATCGCTTGCAATTTAAGAGCAAGTATGATAAATTCTTTAGGATATTAATTTATGTACTTACGTATTTGTCAATGTCCTCTTCGTCTCGTGACACATGGTGTTACTTTTTTATATTTTTTTCCTTTGTTATTAACTTCTTTAATGAATTTTTTGTTTCAATATAAAGTCATGTTCGTACTGTGACATGTGAGGTATAGTACTCTTTTCTATCTTTGTTTCAAGACCCGAACCATTGCAACTTCATACTACGCCACATTAATGTCACCGCTACAAATGAAGTTCGCAAACGCCCCGTGTTGTGTTGGGTTTAATTTCTAGTTTTTTAATAAAAGCTAACATATTCTTCAAATTTAATTGCAGAAAACCGAGAAAAAGGGTTGGTAATGAGGGGTTATTTGGGATCGGTAGCATTCAACAATATTACAAGACTTACATTCGGTAAAAGGTTTGTGAACTCAGAGGGTGGAATGGATGAACAGGGGAAAGAATTCAAAGGCATTGTATCAAACGGGATCAAAATCGGTGGTAAAGTTTTCATGGCTGAAAACATTCCATGGTTACGCTGGCTTTTCACCGGCGAAAATGATATTCTTTTGAAACATGAACAACGAAGAGACCGACTCACCAAAGCCATCATGGCAGAACACGAACTTGCACGCAAGAAAACTGGAGGCGCTCAAGAACATTTCATCGATGCGTTGCATACGCTTCAACATAAGTATGATCTCAGTGACGACACCATTATTGGCCTTCTTTGGGTATGTTACTTTTATCTTGTACTTCTAGGTTCATGGGTCGGGTCGGGTTGCGTGACATGTTTTTGCAGGGTCAAAAGAGTTTTGGCATGGTCAACTTGAGTTGGCCAGAAACACTTTTTGTCGAATATTTGACTAAATTATCTATTGACGGGTTTGACCAGGACATGATCACCGCTGGAATGGACACAACTGCTATATCAGTGGAATGGGCGATGGCCGAATTGGTTAAGAACCCGCGGGTTCAACAAAAGGCCCAAGAAGAGCTCGATCGGGTCATAGGGACCGACCGGATAATGTCAGAAACCGACATCTCAAAGCTCCCCTATCTGCAGTCAATAGCCAAAGAAGCCTTGCGGTTGCACCCACCAACCCCACTAATGCTACCACACAAGGCGAACTCGACTGTGAAACTTGGTGGGTATGATGTTCCAAAAGGCGGTATAGTCCACGTGAATGTATGGGCCATAGCCCGTGACCCGGCCATCTGGAAGGACCCTGATGAGTTCAGGCCCGAACGGTTCTTTGAGGAGGATGTGGATGTTAAGGGTCATGACTTCCGCCTGCTGCCTTTTGGTGCTGGTAGGCGTGTGTGCCCGGGTGCACAGCTCGCGATAAACCTGCTCACGTCTATGTTGGGTCACCTTCTGCACCATTTCGAGTGGACTCCACCAGCCGGTGTGAAGCCCGAAGAAGTGGACTTGACCGAGAACCCGGGAATGGTGACGTACATGCGGACCCCGCTTCAGGCGGTCGCGACACCCCGACTGCCGAACAACTTGTACAAGCGGGTGCCTGTATGATGCTTAAGCTGAACCGTTATGTAATGTTGTTGCAGTTTGTAATGTGAATTAGTTGCATCTTTGTGTTTTGGAATGGGTTTATGTTATACTGGAGCTTGGATTCGAGCTCACTTTAGATCGATTTTTGATATTTTTATATTGAACTATTGAAAGTGATACATTAATGTTATATAGGGATAAAGTGAGCCAATTATCTATATATTAATTTCTAAACTTAATAAATAGCAGTGTTTTGTGATTTGATATTAGCCACAAAAGTTTTCTTTTTTTTTTTTGTGTTTGTCAATTAAAGCTCATAGAAACATAAGTAAACAAAAATGAATTTGATAGTTTTGTTTACTTAGCGGACATAAGTGACAAGAGAGAATGAATTGCAATTCACAAAAAACGCGACACGTGTTGAGATAATCCCTTTAGTTTTTAAAAAGTTTATAAAACGTTACTTTAACCTTCTCAAGTTTCTATACTTTTTCACTTTGAAAAACTAACTTTACATTCTTATTTTTTTGTACGTATCGATATAAAATTTGAATCCATGAATGTTTTGACATAAATTTAATTCGGAAACAAGTTGGGTCAAATATAAAACGTTTTCGTACTTATTTTTAAGTGCATTTTGAGTTGTAAACCTTTTCGACTTAATTTTGTTTGGAACCAACTCGGTCAAATATAATATAATTTCATTCAACGTTATAAGTCCGAGTTACTCTACATTACGACATATGTTTAGTTTGAAAACGAGTTACGGCGATTATAGGCTGTCTTTATCACACCACATAAGCCGTCACCACATATGTTTATTATTATATACGTTTTGAGTTGATTTATTTTTTTTATAATAAAATTTTTGGGTAAATATGTAACAACCCGTACTTAATAGTTAATAAGTTAACCATCAATATTATATATTATTTTAAACATCTATCTATTTATGTGTGAGTGTGATTACAGTAGCCGTTCAAGATAAATGATTATAGTAAAAGATTCATAACTATGATCCGATTGCCGATGACAAAACGGAAACGGAAGTTGCACCACCTAATTAACGGCCCACATTCTGCCACGTGGTTTTATATCCTGGATTTTATAACAGACATACAATAAAAAACCATTGACCATTAATTGCACATTGCCTCGGTTTTTAACTTTCTATGGATCGGTGTGGACCGCACACGGTTTCATTTTTTTTTTTTAACGGCAAATGGACGATATTGCTTCGAAGTATAGGTGTTATATTAATCGGTCCCACCCATTTGTTTTTCAGCTGGGACCGCACCCCCAATCCCCTCAAGAAGAAGCCTATTGCTGAGAAAACCTTCTGGCTTAACTCGGAGTATTTTGCTTAGAGTAAGACTTGAACGTATGTCCTCTCAATATTTAAATGTCATGAGTATCTTACCTTAACTGGTTAAACTAAATATCATTGGTATAGTTTCATATTCATATATTTGGTCCGCTGAAAACTTGAAATAACTTAACTAATTAAATGGCTCTATTAATTAATAATGAATTATAATGAGTTTCGCTTTTAAATTATGGAAAGAGGTTGACCAGTACCAGGATTCTCATTTAAGTATCAAAAAAAACTACATTTTAGTGAGCACCCGCATGTGTGAGGTCTGGAAGAATGTCAGGCCAACTCGAGTTCACATCGCAGCAACTTTACCTATGTTGAGGCGCATTATCCGTTCCTTTTGGCGTTGTACTTCCGATATATTGAGCAGTTCAAGAAGAATTTCGGGCAAACCTCATTGTGTGCTGGTTCATATAACTTGGTCCATCCGTTAGTCATCGAATGAACCAAAAATAATCAAAGAGGAAGTTTAAACTTCTTACGACTAAGAGCAACATCCATAACTTGCATTACTAAATCATTCAAGATGCTTTGGTGATCCGTAGAATTTTAAGCATACATGAACCCAGAGTTCAGACTCATTGATTATGGAACAGTTTTCTTGAACTTGCGGTTCTCTTAGACTCATGAGACATTTTTAATTACAATGATAAATCTCCCTTTAAGGTTAAGCTTCAAGCCTCATGTATGACGAGTTTGTATAAAATAGTTGTATAGGTTATGTGGAGTGATTTACATAGAGTAACCTCTGGCCATTAAACAACAATAAAAAGGAGTTATTAGTTTTTAATAATCCCATATATTGGCCTGGATTAATCCTAACTTAGTAAATGTTTGCAAACACTTTCAACTTTAAGTTTATTTTCCTCTAAAGATTCGTTACTAATTGAGAGTTAACACCCGTTAGTTTTTTTGATGAAATGGACCAGCTTTGAGCCGTTTTACAACTCCGCCACCTCCCAGCCTCTATCAGGTTCGTTTTTGGGTGTTTAGCCTTCATCATCACTTGAAATCTACCTTGAATGAGTCAAGTAATTCAAATCAGTAGGTGGATATTAACGAGCTTCATGATGCAAACGTTTCAGATTGACGGACCTGATGGTTGATTTTAACATTTGGTTTAATGTTTTGCCCATATACGTAATCCACGTCATCAAAAAACTAACGGTGTTAACTCTCAGTTCGTAAGGAACCGTTGAAGGAAAATAAGATTAAAGTTGAAAGTGTCTGTAAATATTTCTAAAGTTGGGATTAATACAGGCCAATAAATGAAAATTGAGATTATTAAAATCCAATAATCCCAATAAAAAATGCTATCAGATGATTTCATTTTACCTGTTACTAATTAAGTTTTGTTTCCGTAACTAATTATTTGATTACAAAAACAGTAAGTTAACACCCCAATCTATTTATCCAAACATTACTATTACAATTTCGAGTCAACATTGTTGTATTATCAAATTCAAACCTTATAATTTTGAAGAACAAAATGAAGTTTTACTCAAGGCCATAGCAGCTTTAGACTCAGTGGGCCGGCCCAAATGTTTCCTGATAAAATCACCAGCCAACATGAGCCTTTTAAGGTCCACATTGGTCTTCACACCGAGCCCATTAAGCATATATACAACATCCTCCGTGGCTACATTACCTGTAGCACCTTTGGCATATGGGCAGCCACCTAGACCCGATACAGATGAATCCACCACACTAATTCCCATCTGTTTTAAAAAAATTACAATAATACCATGACTTTTACAATGATTGATATCAAATAGAAAGGCTGTGGCAGTTTTGACCCATTTACTTGTAAATAGGTCGATTCAGGTTATGTTTTATGAGTAAGTGTGTAACTGGTAAAACAGGAACAGCTAATCAAAGTCTAATTTCAACACAAACAATTACGTAATTAGTTAGTTTTACGTAAAGATTCAGATTATTATCATTATAGTACTGTATTTGTAATCTTGATTAACAAATTAATGTAATTATAGGCCAAAAAAAATATCTATGAACTCTTGTTGAATTCACAAAAGTCCATGGAAATAATGTTGTTATATAAATTTATTTTTTGCAGTTTAAAACACTTTAACATAAAAGGAAAAAGTCCATAATTTTCAACAAATATGTCCTAATTTTGCATAATTTAGACCAAACTTATAAAACTCAATGGATAGGTCCTTTCTTGCATGATTAAGTCCCTATACTTTGAAAGAATGACCTTTTTGAGATTTTATAAGTTTAGGGACTTAAACCATGAAAACACAAAGTCAAAGGGACTTTTGTGCACATTCAACGAAAATCCCTATTGGTTTTTTAGACATTCGCCCTTGTAAAAAATGGTCAAAAATGTTAGCAGGTCAAGAACCAACCCATTTCAACTCGTCCAAAAATGGACCTTTTCAACCGAACTCAGTTCAACTTGTTACATTATGTTACCCCACCCGTGTATTTTGTCACCACTATGGAAATATATTTTAATCAAATAACTTTCGTTTCTTTAATCTTACTTGGAGTGATACAAGAATATTGGAAAGGGCTTGGCCATAGGTATCATGAAAATGTACAGCAAGCTTCTCTATAGGTACAACATTTTTAACAGCCTCAATCATAGGAATAACAGTACCTGAACATAAGAAAGTGACATAATTTAGATTTAGTACAATTAGTTATGTGCAATGTACAAGCTAATATATGATTATATTATATGGTGAATTAATTCACATTATCATACCAGGAGTACCAACCCCTATTGTATCACCAAGGGAAATTTCATCACAGCCCATTTTATAAAGTTCATCAGCAACATATGCAACTTTTGATGGGTGCACGTTGCCTTCCATTGGACATCCAACAACACATGATATATACCTGGTCAAACAGACGTATTAATTGGTCAACGACTCAACAAGCTTCAGAATTTATCGAAAAGAATTGGGTAACTTCCATAACAGTTAAAATGGGCTGAGTTGACCCGCATTGCTTATTTTAGGATGTTGCTTTATTAAAACCGATGATTCTTGGTGGATTTAAAACTACAAGCTTACTCTCCTTAGCATGAAATAAACTATATTCATTAGCTGAATATCCGCCTTTGCTTGTAATCATAAAGCATATACTAAACTAAACTGAACATGCTAGTAAAATCCCACTCAACGAGTATGGTCTGGGCTTGTAACCATGAGCATAAGATCTTTAAATATGCGATCCCAAAATTACACTTTGTGATTTTGTGTCTATTTCCAACCCGTTTCCTTGATAGCTGAGTTTTTACTTTTTAGTATTATGTAAAAGAATACACATACATATAAGTAAGAGGAAATACCCGCGTACAGGGATAGAGTGTTTTTTTGCAGCAGAAGTAACGTCACGGTAACGGGCAAGGCTTTCATCTATACTGCAGTTAATGTTTGACCGTGAAAATGACTCTGAAGCTGCAGCAAACACCGCCACTTCCTTCACTCCCGCTGCAAGAGCCGCCTCTAATCCCTGTAAGACCACCATAACTATAAGCAGGTCATGTTTGCTATAAACAGTTGTGACATTACTCCTATCATCAAAGATTGGTGAAAGAACACAACTCAACCTTAAGATTTGGTGTTAGAACAGGGAATCTAGCAACACCAACACTCTTTATTGCTTCAATTACATCTTTTGCATCTGCCAACTACAATTTTGAGGTCCATAAAATGCTTAATATAGCTAGAATAACATCTCTGTATATAATTGAAGGCACTGAAAATGAAAAATGTGATGTTTCATAACTGGAAGAAACAGCATAACTCAAACAGTTATTTAAGATGGACAATTGTATCATATTAGATATGCAAACAAGTCTTATTACTACCTGCGGAACCCATTTTGGTGAAACAAAGCTAGTTGCTTCAACAACTTGCAATCCTGAATCAACCAACATTTTGATCAATTCAACTTTTACAGAAGTAGGTACAATATCTTTCTCGTTTTGTAATCCATCTCGTGGACCGACTTCCACTATCTTGACATATCTTGGGATATTTCCTAATAACTGCAATGTTAATAATACATCACCAATATGGCATCAACACGATAACTATATTCCCAAAAAGAAAAATATAAATGATTTAAAAGTGGATTCTAAAATATGACCAAAACTATACCTTATGCTGTGTATTTGCTGCTATATAATCTGTGTATAGGGTTCTGTAATGATAATTTGACATAAATCTATGCGTATATAGACTACTAACAACAGGCTGTTGATGTCTGCAATGAATAACAGATCTCATTATAAAGTTCAAGTTACTATGAAGATATCCAATTTGCACATAATCACACATACTTACATTTGACTTTTGGATTGACCAAGTTTAGCTGTTGCCTGTTCGTTGCTTTCAAGTATAGATACACTGGTACTCGTATGCTTTTGGGAAACTATTAGCATCAAAGAGCTTAAAGAAGTAGGATTATATATGTGTGCAAGAGAAGATTTCCTCTTGGAAAAATTACCAATGACCTTAGATGATAACATTAAATTATATATGTTAGTCTTCTTTTCTTGCAAATTTACCTGAATTTTCAAGAAAATAAAACAAAGGAAAAGAAAGCATTGGTGAACTCATATAAAATCAGCAAAAAGATATGAAATGATTTATTTGCATTGAATTCTAGGGTTTATTTGCATCAAACACCTAATTACATTCAAGCACACAGCTTTAATAGATAATAAACATCAAATTTCAGTGAAAAACAGAGGTTAATCCCACAAGAAATATAGATTATAAGGGCATTATTAATCTTAAGCAAACTATTCATTGATCTCAACTATGAATCGAGACTATCAAAAATCATCTCTCATTAATGATTAAAGGGAATCGAGACTATAAAAAATAAACCCAATTGGTGACCTGTTACGAGCTAAAATCAGAATACAATTGTACGAAAACACTTGTTGAATCTTGGTGCAATAAACCCCTAACAGAGAGATGCAAGTTTTGTTTGTAAGATAACCTCGATTAAACCTTTGATCGATGGATTAAACTCTCAATCGGGAGATGAAAGTAGTGCGATGATTCATCGAGGGTGTTCCATTTGAAAATTATTTGAATTGATCAGCAACGAAGTCGTCTTGATTAAGAAATAAGCATGCTTGTCAAATGGGGCGTCGTGGATAAGAACGAAATATTTCACCATTTTTATGTCGTCAATCTTTATCTTCATTTCATATACTTAAATTGGGGGGAAATTTAGGGTTTTTGATCCATATGCGAATATTTAGACGTGGATTCATGAGGTTATAGAACACATGTCATTTGTAAGTTTTTAGGAAATAACGTATTATCTTGGTCTTATAATTATCGGTCGATTGTCTCACTAAAGTGCTGAAATTAAATATCAGGGTATTACTAACATTGTAATCGAAACATGTTGGTTTAGAATTATGTACCTTGGTTTTAATGTCATCCGCCTTTGAACTAATCCAGTAAAACATAGGCGTACCAAACATATTATCTCACATCGTACTTTGGTTATATTGAATTGATGAGTATTTGAGTATCACGATTTTAGTATTCATAATCGTATGCATAGTACTTTGATAATATTGAAGTGATGCATCTCTAACACACTATGTGTCTGATATGTTTCAAGCTTTGCTATTGTTTGCTTTTGCAATTGACGTGCCGTCGAAATTCTCAAGACAAATAGGCGAAAATCAATCGTAAAATGTGTTGTAAAAAATATAGAGGTCTTTTGGTTAAAAATATTCATTGCAAACTCATTTCCATCATAAAAAATGATCTCAAAACATATTAACAAGAAATGATCCGGCAATTGAATTTCCCAGTTGCACATCCATTCGCAGAAAACAATAAAACGTTTTCAGTAGTCACAATACCACCATGTCTGCTTCCTCCAAGACCACCATGCCAGCTAATCTTCCTATGATCACTAAATCTATCATTTAATTATTAAACTTTAATGTTATTTTGATGGATGAACACTCTCGTATTCAAACATTTTAACATTTCTACGACAAGCTTTTTGTTACTAGGCAATTTGATTTAACTGATTAGGACGTAAGACTGATATAAAATGAACTTAGAAGTTTTTTAAATCATCATTAAAACTAATGTGTGCTTTTCTATTTTTTAAAACTATTGTAACCACGCCTATTAACATCAAATTCAAAATTTACATTCAGTTTCATTTTATTCATGTATTGTAATCTTCAAATCTAGCCAAATGCTTTTCATGGATACAACATCTTGACTATCATTTTATTCAGTATCCAATAAGAGAGATTAAGCCATATTGTTTATTATGACGATCAATGACCAGCCCAAAACTTGACAAACCCAACATATAAGCATTTGCATGTTCCAAACAAGTAGACAATAAGAGGAGTAAACCACATGCTTATATGTTTGCTTCGAGATCTATCATGTTTCAAAGTGAATAAAATGTGTAATATCGAGTTGACGTGGCATGCATGCGTACCACTGTGGTGGTAAGCATGCCATATGTATCGCCATGTCAGCATCAAACACACCAAATGTGTCAATGAACAACCCTAGGTAACTATTAACATGCATCCATAGATGACAAGGAAAGTGTATAACCTTATAGGTCTGTATCAGTTTTTGACAGCATATCATCACTTACAAGGCCTAACAGACTTAAATCAGACCACTTGCAAGTTCAAAGAGATGAAAATATCGGTACACCTGGCAAAGTGTACCCTGAATCTACAATAAAAATGTTACCTGTCACATAATCGGATGAACCATGAATCAGGTACTTGACCAATGAAGTCAACCCTGGGTCCGTAATGCCCAATTCTTTTAACGGCATCGTTTTTGAAACCACATTTTTGAACCATTTCTTTTGCAGAAGTTCTTCTGTAATTTCAGATTTGAAAATCCCAGGAGATATTGAATTTACTCTGATTTTGTGTCTTCCAAGTTCCATTGCCATTACCTGAATGTGTTATCAAACAAGTCAAATAAAAAGAAGTCAAATTCATAAGACAGCATTCGTCTTGATTGTCACCACAAACTTAAAATATTTGAAATTTAAAGCATTTGTAAGCAACCATCAAGAAGTGTCAATGGAAAATACACAGAAGCAACTTCTATTTTGTCTTTTGAGGTCAAATGCACAAATTTAAACTTTATACGAAATTAGTAGCATTTGTTAAACCAACATCATTCAGTTAGTGGTTAATTATTACAAAATGTATGTAATTAAGCAGAATGCAGTATGTGTTCATTACCAAAGTAGTCTATTTGACCTAATAGGTCAAACTACATCATGCATTTGACAATTCTATGTCAATTACTAAACCAGCATCATTCAATATGTAGTTACTAGTTACAAAATTAAAAAATTTCAAACTACATAGTATTTGTCTTTAGAATGTGGTCTATTTGACATCATAACTCATAAGTCAAACTACATCATGCACGTATAGAATGAATCAATCAGTTTAGTATTCCTTAAACTATCATCCACATTTCAAATTAGAACCTTTTAAGAGGCTATAAGCATCTTAATACACTTTAGATGACTTTATCCCACCTGAATTGATCTGCTTTTACATACAATTATACAAACGAATTGTTTTACCTTTGTCATGGTATTCAAGGCTGATTTCGAAGAAGCATACGCAAGAGCTCCAGGTAGATGACCACGATTAAGACCCGCAGTCGAAGAAATATTAATTATCGATCCTCCTTGATTAACAGCAACCATTTTCAGCCCAACATACTTTGACACCAACCATGATCCTTTCACATTCGTACTAAACGTTTTATCCCAATCCTCTTCAGACAAATTCAACGTACTCTGCACAGGACCTAAATTCAACACACCACATCAGTAAATCAGCATCAGTTTTTACCTCAAATCCTCCATTTTCCTCCAAGTTTCCTAAATCATTTGCAGCACCAAAAGTCCAAAATTGCAATCAAAACTAAACCAATTGAAGCGTTAATCGTTACCTCTAACACCGGCGTTGTTGATCAGAGCATCGATACGACCAAAAGCGTCCCACGCCTTCATCACCGATGCTTCAATGGTCGGACCGTCGGCGCTGACGTCAAGCTCCACTGCCACCGCCAACACGTCGTCGTTTTGGTTGTGAATTCCGTTTAAACGATGATCGGAGAATCGGAAACTGTTGATGTGGTCGCAGAGAGCTTTGAGTCGATCAATTCGACGGGCGGCGGCGATAATTCTGCAACCGGCTTTGGCTAAATCGATGCAGAACTCCCAACCGATGCCGGAGGATGCGCCGGTGACCATGACGATGGTGCCGCTGAGATCTCGCGATGGTTGTAGATCGGAGGTTGTTAAGTGATGAGTAGAAACTGCCATTGATGGTGGTCAGCAGTTTGAATGTAACAACTCGAGAACTCAAAGCTTCCCGATTGTCGCATATATCCAATATCCAATCCAACTATATATTTAACGTCACAAGATCATAAGTTTTAATGGTCACAAGATCATAAATATATTTATTTGTATTTTAAATGAAATTAGTATTTATTTAAGATAAAAATACACCTTTTTTTAACTCGTGAGTGACGAAATAAGCATTCATTAAAATATTCACAAAGTACTAAATCAATTTAACATTCAAATTGTTTTTTCCATCATCAAGATCAAATATAGCAATCATAATAACTTCAAACTCTTTAAATGTGACATTTCTTCTGTATACATCAAATCTTCAGCACCATATAAATTTCACTTTAAATTTCTAATATTTTGATTATTTTTGAGTTTCTGGAAACAATTAATTATCTTTAAAACTTAATAATTTTGACTCAGAAACCTTCCATTCCCTTTGAATTGAATGGCGCATCATACTTTTCACAATACATATAAATTACATAAAACATAGCCTTTAAATTCATCTATAACTTTTGTTGACCTCGTGTTGTTAAACCACTAGAATTCATTCTGAAATTTTGCAATTCAAGCCAAACTCATCATACAATTTGAAACTACAAAATCACCATCTTCATTCACCATCTTCAAAATATTAATTCTTTGATTTTGATAGACTAAATCCCAAAATACTCCACATGAAATTGCATGTTCGAATTAGCATCTCTATAAAAAATTCCATCTTTCACATCTACAGAACTTTTGATTCATATTAATTAACTTATTACCTTGAACACACACAACCTTCATAGAGTTTAGATTAAAAGAAAAGATAATACAAGATCTATTTACTCAAATAATAGTAAAGCCTAATGTTGTGTTTTCAAGTTATAATTATAAGATAATAAGTATAGAACCACAAATCTAAACATCACCTTAAACATAAATCACTAAACGAAAAATATATAACATTAGGAATTTCTTCAGGTGTACTTATCATAAATGCTTGATTTATCAAAAATGAGAAAAATAAGTGTACACTCAATAAACATAAATGTGTGGTAATTTCAGATACTAAGGTTTGCAACCACCATCTCCAACACCACCGAAACTCCACCACCATCCCCACCACCACAGGTTTGCAACCACCATCTCCAACACCACCGAAACTCCACCACCATCCCCACCACCACCGGATTGCAACCACATCTCCAACACCACGAGTCGCCACCTCGAATCCAATCAAGGTTAGGCTGCAATGGTGGTGACGGGTGTTGCTTTTGTTACCATAAATCTATCAAGAAATGGTGGTGGTGGGTTATAGTGATAGGCTGCAGTGATTGTTTGAAGATGAAGATGAAGGGAGGGGAGGGCACTATCGTGGTGAGGGAGAGAAGAGTTGGGATGAGGTGGTGGGCTGTGATGGTGGGCAGCGTTGGGGGGGTAGCGGTGGTGGTCTGGTAGGGTGGTGGTGGTGGTGGTTTGGTAGAATAATGGTTGTTAAAGTTTTAAGGTTGAAGATGAAGTTGTGGGTCTCATCTTTCTTAAATATTGATTTTTAATGGTCAGGGGTATTTTGTTCATTTTACTAGGACTTAATGAAAAAAGTTAACGGCCATCCTCGTCAAGGATCTTTTGTGTTACGTTTTGATAAACCTTTGGACCGATCTTGTAATTTTTCAAACCTGGGGACCGAAAGTGAAAATAGACCTAAGAACATGGACCTTTTATGTAATTAACTCTTAAATTTTATTAAATTATTAATGACTCGGCTACTCGACTTTGGGATTTAGAGTTTAAACGTTTAAACATAAAGACTGAAACAAATTATATTAGTTGGAGAGTTGTTTACGCCTCAAGTTGTGATTTACATTATTATGTTTGATATAGCAGATTTAAAGTTTTAAGAGACGGATAGTAATTATATGGAAAACATTTTGGTTGTAAACTTGTGAATTTTATAACTCAAGGGTTATAAGTTGAGATCCTAAAAAGTATTAATATATGCATAGCCGGCTTTGAGGAGGGACGGGCTAGACAATCATTCAGGTCCGCTTGCACAGGAAGCCCAAAGAGTACAATTTTTGTTTTTTTAATTTTTTTATTAAATATATATGTTCTTTTAATAGGTATACCCGTTTAATCAAAATAAAACGTTTTAACAATTAACTTTTAACCCAAATAGAATCTTGGGGCCCACTTATTAAATAAACTTATTAGTTACAACTCATTTTTATCAAAACGACTAAAAACACTTTTTCAAAAATCCCAAATCTTAATTCTCGGCCAACAAGGGATAAAAAGGAATAAAAAGATTATCGATTAGCTATTACGTTATGTTATTATAATACTATGAATTTGTTACGTTAATTGCTACAACGTTTGTTTTCCATTTAAAAAGTTAGTTTATATAATTTAATTCATTAGGGTCAAATGATCCCTTTTTTCAGCCCGTAAAGTGTGTTGGTATACACAAGGATATTAGCTAATAAAAAGTAACCTAATATCACTCTTTTATTTAGGAAAAAATTAACCTAATTGTTAGCCGTGTACAAATCGGGTTGGGTCCGAAAAGCCAAGCATTTTCTTGAACTAATGCGGGTTGAAACAAGTTTTGTGTGAGAGAAATGATCGGAATAAAATAGCTTTGAAGTTAGTTTTGACTCAGGTTTTATTATGTTGAAAGCGGTTTTCTCATATAGAATTAAATGCGAATCTCAAACTTATGATCGGGTCGGGTTAGAATCGGGTTGGAGTGAATCGATTTGATAGTTGACACTTAGGTCGGATGGGATTGTCGATTTTAGTTTTTCAACTCGTTGTATTTTGTAATCTCTCTTGAATCCTTCTTGTCGTCTTCAACCAACTTAGGGTTTCAGTCACATTGTCTCAGATCTACATATTGATCGTCGATCATACTCTCACCATTCAAGTGCAATGAATGGCAGTTCAATTACCATGCTCCACCACCGAAAGCTACGTCGACAACAAGCGTAAGGACGACATGTGAATACATTAATATTGTTTGACACAACATTTTGAACTTATTCTTTTTCTTATTCCAATATTAATTTTGCTTTTAATTTCTTTTTAGGCAATGTTTTGTGTATATACGGGCATGGTTAGTAAGAAATATTTTAAGATAGAAAACTTAAAACAATCAACCATGCCCAGTAAATTTTTACACATAATAAAGCTTTTAATAGAGTGGTAGATGTAAGTGAGTCATAATTCTATATGATGGGATAAAGACTAAAGAGAAAATTTCAAGGGATACATCAACTCCAAACCATATAAGTAGAAATTAAGAGAACCACATAACTCATGAAAGATAATCACATGTAGTTAGAGAGAAAAAAGATACGATTAAAAAACTATTTTATCATTTAAAGCTAATAAGTTTTAAACATTTCTATATGCATATGCTAATCGTTTTAACAGAAAAATAAATTTCTGTTAAAGGATGTATCATGCTCGTGAGTCATGTCTAAGACGCGAGACTGTTTTATAGATTTTGTGATTAGATGTAAAAAGATATTAGGTAGACAGGGCCCAACATATGGCCCAGAAAAGTGATGGGCCAGACCATTAGAAGCATGATTTCCATACATCCATCCATTCATGGCCAGCATCATATTCCTTAAAAAGTTTTTCTTTTTTCTGGTAAGTACCTGACAAAAACAACTTTCTTCTTCCCACTCAAACATTATGTCCACCACATCACACTAGACTCACTTTGACCTATCAAATAGTATTTTATGTTAATAAGAAAATATATAAGCAACTTTACGTAAGTTTTATTTATTATTTCTAATTTTCCCATATTGTGGAGTACTAATTTCTTACAATGATATATTTGTTCGCATATGACATAGCCACATAGGTATAGAGGTATAATTTAGTTTGATATCCTTCCTAACTAATTACTAAACCTCAAAAAGTATTTAGTTTATGACTTTCTCTTATACGTGTTACATCTATTATAACCGAAGAATATATATTTACACCCCATTAAGTTGTTCTCAATATGAAAAAGACTTTCACAATGAGTAATATCATGAATGATTTACTTATAATAGAATATATAAATCCATATGTATTTAACAGCATGTTATATCAACTTTTGTATCTAGAGTCTAGACTATTACAATAAAATATCCATGATAATAGTAATGAAATTAATGAACGTATATCTTCTTTTACTTCAAACGTTTAATTAAAGTAGATATACATGGTCCACATAATACATACATCATTTAGAAAACGGCCTCTAAGTTTCTTCTATTAACTATTTATAATGCATATTGTATGATTTAAACTCTCTATCTTTTAAAATAAAATAAAAAAGACATTTTATCATCAAAATATCTTTCATGGACACACAATAGTTCTAAAAACACATTCTTCACACACACATTCACAATTAAGATTAGAGACTTAAACAATCATTTTTTATATCTTGTATAGTCTTTCTCATCTCGTTTAATCTTTCTTACAATATTATACATACACAGATTTATCGCCCGCTCTACCTATATTTATTGCTTATATTTATTTCTAATTATCTTTAACTTATAAAACTAATTATTTATTTTAAGACGTACTCGATGCTTGACTTAGCTCTCGTTTTACATAATATTTGAGGAGGGAAACAAAATTTTAAGGTTAGCATGTAAACTATCATTTGTAGTGAATAACTATGACAATTACTCAACGGAGTTATGAAATGTATGTCTTTATCATATTATAGACGGATTCTACGTTTGACTTTGAATTGTCATAGCACTGCAAAGTTCTCAAAGGATGCAAAGTTCTCAAAGGAGTGAAAAAACTACATATCACAATAATATATTCAAGTTCATATAATAGATGGTATACGTTAAAAGGACAAACAAATAATTTATTTCTAAATAAGTTTTTTTTACATTTGTTTCGGTCAAGGACCACATTGATCAACAGCAATGTTTGATAAAACCTTGAACAAAAATATAAAAATCCGAATCACAACAAGCTGATTCACAGGCCTCAACTTCTCAAAATTTTAAAAATGTTTCATCTAAAAGGTCTGCAAATTAAAAGATATATAGGACTTGTTTTATATGCTAAAAAAAGTCATATTGCTATGCAATCTATCTACAACTCAATAAAAATGTCGTTAGAAAAACTCAAATGTTAAAGAAAGTTAACTGAAAATACTAGTGTTGGGAAGAATACGAAATATTTAATCAAGAAGTTTCAAGTAAAGGATAAATCCGTTGCTTTACAAATTGTTGCGGGTAACAAAAATTCTAAAACTCTTAAACAGTTGAAAGTTATAAATGTCTTAGTACTAACAAAAGACACTGCGGATGGCAAAGCTAAAATCTTTCCAAAAAGAACTTTAAAGTGAGGACTTCATCCACACCAAATATCAATTAATATCAGATTCAACACTTATACTTAAGATAATGTACATTTTTACTATCAATGTAAACAAATGTGATGACATCTTTTTATGCATATGATCGTTTTATGTTTAGGATACACAGAGCATTTTTTTATGTAGTTCAGACTAATAGTAATATAAATTTGTTTATTTTATTAGCTAGTTTCTATTAATAAAAGCATGTTTTATAATGGTGTTTGATAAATTTTATATGCATGTTTTGAAGTAATAAACTCGAAAATATGTAGATATAGAAACTAATTTAAGAAAATAATGGAGGGGAGCAACTTAGCACAATAAAAGTTTACAGCCAGTAATGTCCCCCAATTTATTATACCCAAAGAGAGTCATGCAAGTAAACTATCTATGTTTTATATATTTTTCATAAAGATACAAAATAACATTTTATTATCTAATTATATATATCTATAATCTATAATCTATATCTATAACATCTAATAAAACAAAGTTTTTATTGCCACTTGTCCTTCTCTTATCCTATTTTTTTGTTATTTTTCATTCTTTTAGATATGCACATATCAATTTTTCCTCTAAAGGGGTATTTTAATAATTTAAATACTCAGACAAATTTCTCTCTCTTATTAAAAATGAATTTTATTAATTGCTATATTTCTCTCTCTTATTAAAATCAAACTATCTTTTTTAAAAATAGATTTTATTAAGGAAATTAGAAATCACATCTTTTAATTAAATCTAAATAATTAAAAACTAAAATTTTATATAATATAAAATTTTCTAACACACTAAACCTTTTTAAACAAAATATTTTAAATAACTTTCTTTTTAAAAAAAGTTATAAACAGGTGAAATTTTTTAAAAAACTGTCTTATTGAAACAACCAGAATCATTACAAACCAGCATTTTTAAAAAAACAAGAATTTTTAAAAAAATAATAAAAAAAATCTTAAAACGAATATTTAAAAATGAAACTTTTTAGATAAAAGAGTTAAAAATAGTATAATTGTTTTATTTCTTGAGCTATTACGTATATATAACTTTAATTATATTTTATACTAAAATATTATACTGTAACTCTTTGTGTTTATTACTAAGTATAATCCGTTTAATCAATGGTTTTTAACCTATCCATCTATCTATAAAAAAAACTAAAGTAAATGTGAAATAATTGTAAGACTCATTTTACTTACTTTTTAATTTCTCTATATTGTTAATAATAATATTGAATACTAATAATATTACTCGTACCATATTCAAATTAAAAATGTATAATTTAATAAATTAAAAACCTGTTTTTTATTAAAAACACACTTATTAAAATCAAAAATTTTATAAAATACAGAATACAAAGAACTTTTTTTATCATTTTTTTAAAACAAAATATTTGAAAATCGCTTTTGATTTAAAAAACATATAATTGTTTATTTACTTAAAGTAGCTATTTGTATGTAATTATAATCATATTTTATCTTCAAGCATGATCTTATAATGCATAATTTATAGTACTAATTATTTAATATTTTATTTATTAAATCCGTGTAATACACGGGAACTAACCTAGTAATATATATATAGGGGAGGGTTCCTAAAAAAACCATCATTTACTAGAAAACAAAAAAAAAAACTAATCTAAACCATTGATCTATTGATGGTATAAGAGCAAATATGGAATAGAAAATGGCATTTTAATAAATAATTTAAAATTAAAGGAGATCATATTGATGGTATAAGGGCAAATATGGAATAGAAAAATATTAGTTTTAGAAATTATCATTAAAATTCCTACATTCACGCTTCTCTCTCGTCTCTCATAAATTGCATTTTTATTAAACCAACAATTGACATCACATTCATAATCTTCATCTTCATCAAATAATTCACGTTATCTTCATCATTTTTTTTAATCAATCAACATTGAATGAGTGCAGCCATATATAAACTTTGCCTCCATATTGTAAACACATAAGCAACCTAATTATGTATATGTGAGCACACATGTTAACCTGCTTACGTATATGTAAGCACATATGTATATCAGCTTAGACATATGTAA
Source organism: Flaveria sonorensis (assembly GCA_025506505.1). Classification (NCBI taxonomy): domain Eukaryota; kingdom Viridiplantae; phylum Streptophyta; class Magnoliopsida; order Asterales; family Asteraceae; genus Flaveria; species Flaveria sonorensis. The sequence goes on from CM046423.1 coordinate 72,468,711, forward strand.
CATGATGAAGATGAAGTTAAACTAACCATGATTGCCCTAGCCAGCACATTACGTAGATGTAAACACATAAGCAACCTGATTATGTATATGTAAAAACATGTGTTAACCTACTTACGTATATGTAAGCATATATGTATATCTACTTACGTATATGTAAATTAACAAAGATAAATTCAAACCAAGCAAGGTTGCTCTAGCCACCACCTCTAATCTTGAGAGCCAATCCATTGAGTTTGAATCAATCGATTGTTCACCAATGTTTGTAAGATATTCAAGTAATCAATCCTTATATCAAACAAAAATATTGAAAGCCACCAAGATCGACTTCACATGATACTAGTTATCAACATAAAATCCAAGAAAGTCTTCACCTTAAAAAGGTTGGTCCAACCCCAATTGATGTAAGCTGCTATTATGGCGTTTCAGCAAATAATATAAACAGTGCAATAAATAGTCAATGAAACTTTATTTACCTATGATGCTATGAAAGTTTATATTTTTTGCTTTGATGGTTTACGTAAAATCCAATTCTACTTCTGTGACAATAAGATTTTAGGATCTTCTATATAAAATTAATATCTTTTTTTGGTTCAAAGTATATAGATGACAATAGAGGAAGATGATGGAATCAATTAATCAACAACATAAAATTAAACAAGAAGATAATTAAAGAAGTTACAACAAACTAAGGTAACTATTAAAATTAAAAAGGTGTTAAAATTATATTATTAACCTTCTAAATTAAAATTTAAAAATTAAAAAGAAAACTTTTTGATTGGCTAAAAAGGGTTTTCTTGGTTTTCTTATAAATTAGTGGTTTTCTCTTAATCCCTTCCCTATATATATATATATATATATATTTAATCGTTTTATAATCTACTTTACCTTTACTCCTAAATTACTTCATACAATTTTACACCACCCAAGATCTTTTTTCTGAAAGACAAGGTATTTATCAAATGAGCATTTAATTATTATATTATCTAAGAGCTGTTCAAACATGATGTAATGGTATTATTTGGAAATTGAATAGTTAGAATCGTAATAATTATTTGTATTAACGTCATAATAAATTATTTTTATTCAAATGTATATAAAAAATAATACACACGTACATTTTTACTATTTAAAGATATAATAATAAGATAACATATTTGAAATTTCTAAAATTGATAACTATCGTATAAACTAGAGTTAATTACACAAATAGTCCATGTGGTTTAGCGCGGATCCTAGGTTTGGGTACTAATCTTTTTTAGTAACATCTATGAGTATTGTACTTTAAAAATCATAATAGAGTAGAGTATTAAGACTAACGTCCGTTTGTTTTTAACATAATACCCCCCCACGCCCCACGTGCCAAGCATATGGTGTACCGTGATGGTGGGTGGAAAAAAAAAAAAAAAAAAGACCATTACATAATATAATATTATAACTCTTCATTCCTTATGCTTTAACATAGTGATAATAACTTAAGAAAAACTCCACGTATAATCAATAAAGTTTCATAAGTTAGTTTCACATTTAGGTCGTTAATTTTTAATATATAAGACACATATGAACCTAATAGCCACGAAGTCAAAAACATCACAACAATCTAGTAAAATCATTCAATTTAACCTAATAACCGACAACTTTAGATCATTCATATTTTTTTATTTTAGCTTTTAAAAAGACATCACACTTGCTAAAGTGTTAAGTAATTAATTCTAAAGAATTAGTTTGCAAGAAGTATTCGACCTTTTCACTACTTAAACGGCTCGAACATTTTTTTTATATTCTTATTTTGGCCATTTATACATCAATGTCTTCTTTTAAAGTTGTAATTATTTATATTCTCTCTTAAATTCAATTTAATTTTATATTTATATGCGTTTTACACAAAAATCTTTAATTTAATTGTTGTCAAAATAGCATGATCTTATATCTATTGAACTTGGTGATCTTTATAAAAGTAATATGAATTTAAAATTTTCTAAATGTAAGATTAAGTGATATTTAGTAGTAGAAAAATGATCATAAAAGAAACTGATGTCAAAATAATTAGTTCATATTTTCTATTCTATTTTTCTATCAAAGTTCTTACTTTAAGAAGAAGCAAGAGAAATTTCCTTATTAATCAAATAAATTCATATAGATCTAGTTTCACAAGTAATATCAATTGTGCTAAAAGTTAGTTGGTTCCATAATTGAATGCAAATTTGTCTTGTGAAGATTAAAAATTCAATCACCAACACCGTTTTAATGTTATGTCATTATCAATTAACAATTTACTTAACGACAAAATAAAATAATCAAATATAATTAACCACGACTAGAATCAATTATCACAATAAAATAAACATAGATGAATTAATAAATATAAATATTAATTCTTGTATGTAATAACCTATCAGAGTAGCCCTCTTATTAATATATTAGAATTCATATCATCCAAGTAGATTAGTTTTTATGGGGATATCATCTAAATGGATACACGAGTAGTTAGCCTTTCTGAGTAGTTGCTTTATAACATGGTAGTATAATGTTATTAATGATTGTTAGTTTAACTTTTCACTAAGTATAAGTAAATAGTAAAAAATGCTAATAAAAAAAGTACATAAGTAAATAAAACTATGCATGTGATTTGAACAGTTCTTAAAAATATTACTTAGGTTCGTCATTGATTGAAGTTATTTATAACATCCCCAAGGGGAGAGGGAGTACTCTCGTGACTGAGATGGTGGTGGTGTGCTAGAGGTGTGCGCACGGGCGGTAGAGGGCATAAGTGTATATAGCTGTTCAACCGCTATAATTTAAAAAAAATATATAAATCTAAAATTCTTTCTTTTATAGATATACAACTAATTTATATACACTTTACACCTTCTTCTCATACACTTTTAGTCTACATATTTTCACACATAATTTACATTTTACTTATTTTCTTGCCATGGTTCCATCATCATTTGTGAGCTTGGATGAGTGTTTTACCGGTTTGTCTGATGAACATACCAACATTATTTGATATTACGGAAAGCTCAAGTGTCGCACATTCTAAAATACATATATGTAAAGATCACATAGCCGCTCATGATCATCTTATACGTGATTACTCTTTCCCGAATCCTTTCTATTCGGAAGAAGTATTTTGTGAAAGGTTTCGTACGTGAAAATGATTATTCATATGGATCGTTAATGATATGGAAATAGAGGAATAGTTGTGGCAGTACATAGTTTTACGCCATTACAAAAATGTATGTTAGCATGTCAAGTACTCGTTCTAAAGATGTTTGCGAAAACATAACGTGAAATGCATGATTTTGTGTGAAGGCTTTATTAAGATATACACAGGAGAGTGTATCCGCAAAACAACTCAAAGCGACATTCAAATTTCGCATGCAACGCGTGTAGCAAGACACGAGCTCCATAGAATGTAAGGCAGTATTGAATGCACACATCAAGCTTAAAGGAATTTCCCAAAATCATGGAGAGTTCAATACGTGCGAGGTAATCATGAGCACTCAACGATTATGCTCGAACTAATAGCCTCACAAGATGGTTGGTTGGTGTCACGGGTTCCAACAATAGCATCAACACGTTTAATTGCATACCATTATTTAAAGACGTTCTAAATGGGAACCACATTTGATTATTCATTTGAAGTTGACGGTAGACCATAGAATCATTTGTATTATTATTATGCCGACGGTATATACTTGAATATGATTGCTTTTCAAAAAGAAAACTTCAATATGATAGAAATGATAATGAGTGTTAAAATGAGAGCTAAGTGAGAGTATAAGTGTGATGTGAAACCTATAAATGAGAAACATGGTGAATAATTGTGGTCATCAGGTGATCACTCTTTCACTTTAACCAAACTTAAAATGAACTATTTTCAAAATATTATGCGTAGCCAAACCTCTAACAAGTAAATTATCATTTGCATCCCTGATAACTACTTCATTTTAACTACTTGCATCTCTGCAGTTTCAAAATTGTCATCCGCCCCATGACGTTTCATTTTTATTTCCATTTGAGTCCAACACACTAACGTCGTTAGATTTTTCCGTTAATTTTTATAAAATGACAAAAATACCCTTATTAATTAAATAAATTAACCCCATCCACCCCACCCTTCTATCTTCTCTCTCTCTATCTCATCTCTCTTCTCCCTTTCTATGTCCACCACCATTGCCACCGCAACCACCGCCGTCGTCGTACCACCACCGTCGCCACACCACTGCCACCTCCACGGATAGAAGAACCACTGCCACCCCAAAACTAACAATCTTGAATCCAATTTGATAAAACTATAAAACAATAATTTGGGTTCACATAACCTGTCTATCAGCAGCTTCTGCAACAATGGGTAACCTAGGAAGCTGCCCAAACAACAAGAAGATGACCCATAGATCAAACATACCAACATAAACAAAAACAAGTGCTATCCAAACTTATAATCAGATCCAACCTAAAACCCTCTTTCACATCAAACCCTCATTCCGACAGATCAGGGAAAATCAACAGCACATCAAGAACAACAGCCTGCATAGCGTTGAATCAAACATACCTCATGAAATTAGGGTTTCTGACGACCCCAAAGTAAAGGGTCAAGAACACCAATGTTCCATTGAAGGGGAATGATTTGAAAACCCTAATTGCGGGAACGAGGGGTTGGATTAGGGTTTGGAGGAAGGAGAATTGGGTGATGACGTATTTGCCGTACTGGATGCCGTCAAAGAAGGGGTAGAAGTAGCATAGGGCGGAGATGAGGCGGTCGGGGGCGTCGGCGGTGTTGTTGTCGAAGGATTTGGCGATGGTGAGGGTGCTCCGGTGACGGTAGTGGTGGATTGGAGATGGGGACTACGATGGTGGTGATGGGGACTATGATGGTGGTGACGGGGACTACGATGGTGGTGACGGGGACTACGATGGTGGTGATGGGTGGCTTCGAAGGTTGTGATGGGTGGCTGTCATGGTGGTGATGGGGATTGTGGTGTGGTGCTGATGAGGGCTATGAAGGTGATGATATGCAGTTGTCATGGTAGTGATGAGGGGTAATTTAGTCTTTTTAACAATAAGACTAAATTACCATTTGCATCCCTAATATTTACCGATTTTAACCACTTGTATCCCTGTAGTTTCAAAATTGTCATCCGCCCCCTAACGTTTCATTTTTATTTCCATTTGAGTCCAACACACTAATGTCGTTAGATTTTTCCGTTAATTGTTATAAAATGACAAAAATACTCTTGTAATTTCAGGGATGCAAATGGTAATTTACTCTTAAATAAAGTACCCCCATCCCACCCCACCCTTCTATCTTCTCTCTCTCTCTATATATATCCTCTCTCTTCATTAAATACAATCAACAATCAAGAAATTAAGATCATTCACATAACAAACACCTTAAAAAATGGAAGCTTGGAGGGCAAATCAATAAGAACAAGAACATCAAAAGCAGAGGTATACTACAATCTCCACGTCCCATCCAAAATCCCCAAATCAATACCTTCATTACCCACTGCATAACTCTCCAAATCCACCTATATACCCATCAAATTAACCCAAATCCCCCAATAATTCAATAAAATCAAACCACAAAATGACATAAACCCACCACAGATTCCTCAATTTTATGGAGGGTGAATTTTTCCTTATGGGGAGGGTCTAGATGCTGAGAAGAAGTTTGTAATTTGAAGCATCTGTGAATTGGGTCTGTTACTGATTCATCTTTTGTGGGTTTAATTTGTGGGGTTTGTTGATTTTGTTCTTGTTGTTGTTGTTCGAGGAACGGAAGGAAGATTGAGGACGAAGGGTTTTGATTTGGGGGTGAAATTGCAGATAGAGCGATGGTTTTTCTGAACTTACACAGAGGGGTTTCATGGCAGTGAAGGCGACGGCGTAATGGGGAGGATGACGGTGGGAGAGTGAAGAAGGTTGAGGGTAAAGAACGGTGGTTGAGGTTGACGTTGACGGTGACGGCGATCGCCATTGTTTTCTCTTAGCTTCGAGCTCCACTGGGCTTTATGGACTCACTGATATTCTGATGCTGCTACAAATTCTAGCCTTTAAGAGGCAAACAAGGTGATTAATTTAAAAGATATTAGGGCGAAAGGGGTGGGGTTGGGGAGGGGTGGTGGTGGTGATAGGGGGTCGCGATGGTGGTGAAGGGGGGTCGCGGTGGTGGTGATGGGGGGCAGAGGCGCAAGGGGAGAAGCCAGAGGAGCCGATGGTGGAGTTGCAGGTGGGGGACGGGAGGAGGAGTTGCAGGTGGCGGTGTTGCGACCGGAGGAGGGGTGGCCGGTGGTGGCGATGCGATGGGAGGAGGGGTGGCTGGCGGTGGTGAAACGACGGGAGGAGGGGTGGTTACTGGTGGTGGTATGGTGGCCAGAGGAGGAGCGGTGGTGGTTGGTGGTGGTGGTGAATGAAGAAGAAGATGTTAATGGATTGTGGTTGTGGTGATGTGCAGATAGTGGTGGAGATGGAGAGGGGGAGAGCGGGGGAGAGAGTGTGTTGGTGAGTGAAGAAGATGATGTTGTTGGATTGGTTCAAATTTTTTTATTATATTTATTAGGGGTAGTTTAGTCTTTTTACTAATAACTTTAACAGAAAAACTAACAGTGTTAGTCATTTGAACTCAAATGGAGATAAAAATGAAACGACGGAGACTCAAATGGAGATAAATTAAAAGGTTAGGGGGTAGATGGCATTGTTCCTTATATTAAACCCCATTGATTTTGCTACAGGATGATTTTGGTGGTTTTTGTTTTGACCACAATGGTTTGTAATTTCCAGTTTGTTCCTGCCACGTTTTTGTTTCTATATAATTTATATTTTTTTCATCCTTAACCCTTCTTTTCGGTTTTCTTTGATCCTGGATATATTTTTCCTTCACACTGAAGTCTGTGTTGCTGGGGTTTCACATCGTTTTGCACTCTGTTACTTGGGTTCTACAAATTAATGGTTGGTTGCGGTGTTGCCTCCGTTCTTTATTTCGCGTTCGCTTGGCTTCGATTGATTGCTTTTCCCCGTGGCTTGCGACTTGGTCGATTATCGTCTGATGTTGCTAAATCATGGTGGATTGTTGTTCGTTTGGTGTTGGATTGCTTTGTGTGTGGGTTGTTTCTGACCGATTTGTTCTATTTGCAGTTGTAACTGTCGATGGCCCATATATGGTGTTGATCCGGTTGTATATTGTGTCGCGACCACTTGCCTCTAGTTTACATTAAGCTTAGTGGTGTACAAACCGGTTTTTGGTGCCAAACCGGTTCGGTTTCAAACCGGTCCGGTTTGAACCGGTTTATTTTCAACCGGTTTGAACCCCAAACCAGTTCGGTTCTTAAACCGGTTTTAGGGCTAGTAAATTCAAACCTATCGAACGAGTCGGGGCCAGTTTGAAAAACCGGTTTGGGTTTGCATTTGACATAAATTGTAATTGCACCATATTTCGGGGTTCCTATTCGTAGGACGGATTGCTACCACCACGTTGCTTGAAGACGCATCACAACCAACGGATGATTGAGCACTTGATGAAGTCATTTTGAAATGAACGCAAGTATTGAGAGTTTTTTTTTTAATTGAGCGAAAGTATTGAGCGTATTTGAGAATAAAAAGCGTTTTTTGAGAGTAGAGAGCGTTTTAGGTTGTTGTAGTTCAGCCAAAACATCCAATACATATTTATACTAGCTTAATGGGGATATAATGGTAAAAAACACAAAAAGGGGTCAAAAAACAGCTATATAGCTTTCATATAACGGCTAGTTTTTAAAACCGGTTTGGTGAACCGGTTTGGTGCACCGGTTTGGGACCAGTTTGGGATCGGACCAGTTTGAAATCGGTTTCATTTTTTGAAACCTTCAAACGGTGGAGGAACCGGCGGTTCGGACCGGTTTGGGATCGGTTTGAGCCAGAAACCAGTTTCGGTTTTTTCGACTAAACCGGTTCCCGAACCGGTTTTTTTGGCCACCTTTAATTAAGCCTACACTAACTTCTAATTTTTCTATGTTTTTTATTATGTAAATTTTGTACTTACTACGTTGAAGTGCTTTTGTATCTTTGATATCGAAAATATTGTTTGAATATAAATTTGTTGCTGTTTAAAAAAATGTATAGATTGAGCACTAGAGAAGCTACCATAGTTTGCCTACTCGATGTCACTTTGTTGTTTGTTTAAAATTTTCCGTAAATACATCAATTTTAAATAGTTTGTGAGATTATTAATTTTTATAAAAAAACAGAGATTAACTAGGTTTAGAGGGACCTATATTTGTTGATGTTGTGTGTGATCATCAAAAGAAAGAAAAGACTATAAAAAAGCACACTCAAAAGACATCAGCTTTTATTTCCCTGTCTGTCTGCCATTAATTCCCATAAATATAACACATCACATCTCTCTGCTCCTCCTTTCCCCTTAAAACCAGAGACCCTTTTCTCCCCAAAACTATCTTTCTCTCTCTCACATGGACCATCATACCTTCATATAACCTTCATTTGCCCCCAATTCCCACCTGGGTTTTCTTCTTCACCATCTTCCTTCACCTGGGTCATCTTCCAATTTCTCAATATGATCACTGGTTCGGACCTTTACCACGTCTTTACAGCCGTGGTTCCACTCTATGTCGCCATGATCCTAGCCTATGGTTCGGTGAAATGGTGGAAGATCTTCACCCCTGATCAATGCTCAGGGATCAACAGATTTGTAGCTCTCTTTGCTGTCCCATTGCTCTCCTTTCACTTCATCTCAACCAACAACCCTTACACCATGAACTCAAGGTTCATCGCCGCTGACACCCTCCAAAAACTCATCGTTCTTGTGGGTCTAGCCTTCTGGGCAAGATTGAGTGCTAGAGGCTCGTTAGAATGGTCGATCACTCTGTTTTCGTTGTCAACACTCCCCAACACACTTGTGATGGGAATCCCTCTTTTGAAAGGGATGTATGGTGACTTTTCAGGGAGTTTGATGGTGCAGATTGTGGTGCTTCAGTGCATCATTTGGTACACTTTAATGCTGTTTCTGTTTGAATACAGAGGTGCAAGATTGTTGATCGCTGAGCAGTTTCCAGACACTGCTGGTTCGATTATTTCTTTTAGGGTTGATTCTGATGTGTTGTCGTTGGATGGTAAAGAGCCATTGCAGACAGAGGCTGAAGTTGGGGACGATGGGAAGCTTCATGTGACTGTTCGGAAGTCTGCAAGCTCTCATTCGGAGATCTTCTCACGGCGGTCACACGGCGGAATGAACTCCGGTGTGTCATTAACCCCTCGTCCATCAAACTTAACAAATGCTGAAATTTACTCTTTACAGTCGTCAAGAAACCCAACACCAAGGGGCTCGAGCTTCAATCACACAGATTTTTACTCAATGGTTAATGGGAAGAATGGTGCTAGTCCTCGTGGGTCGAATTTTGCAGGATATGATGAGGAAAGTGGGAGTAATGTGAAGGTGAATGGGGTTCATGGGGGTGCAGGGTACCCTGCTCCGGCAAATGCCGGAATCTTTTCTCCGGTGGGTGGGAAGAGGGGTGGTGGTGGCGGTGGTGGTGGTGGTGGTAAAGATCTTCATATGTTTGTGTGGAGTTCTAGTGCTTCACCTGTATCAGAAGGTGGGATTCATGTGTTTAGAGGTGGGGAGTATGGTAATGATCATGGAGGGGTGCCCCATACTAAAGGTTAGAACTTTATTGTTTTTTTAATCATTATTTTGCAATGAAAGTATGGAACTACTAATTTGTGGGTTGTTTTATATACTTTGATGGGTTTTTTTATAACATGGGTAATTAAGTTAATGGTATTATGGTTTCTTGAAGTTAAGAATCCCCAAAATCTTGGATTTTGTCTAGTAATTTCAAAATTTTAGTGTTTTGTTGTTGATATTGTCGATTATGTTGAAATGCCCCTCAAATCTTGGCCATGCATGTCTTTTTCTTGTGGACATATATGCTTCATTTAATCCCTTTGTTTTGTTGTTATATGATGCAATTAATGGTTGAATTCGGACCAATAAGGTCAACATTTGACTTGGATGGTCAAATTAGAAGTCTTTGTTCCTTTTTAAAAGCAAAGAATATCTAAAAACATAGGTCTCATGTTTCTTGTTTATACCCTTTGCACATGTTCCATTCCCTTTGCTATCATTGTCCCACATGTATATGCACATGAAGAAATTAACCCTAATCTACTACAATTCTTTCTTTTTTTATTTGTTTAAACTTGATTGAATCTATGTTTTGACATTTTTATGTGCTTCATGATTCTATTATGTTTGATGTTAAATCTAGATTATGATGATTTTGGCCGCAACGAGTTTAGTTTTGGGAACCAACAAGGCCCAAATGGAGTGGACCGTGAAGCATCGGTTCTATCTAAACTTGGGTCTAGCTCAACTGCAGAGCTCCACCCAAAGGCTAGCCCACATGGGGAAACCAAGCCCACTTCCATGCCTCCTGCTAGTGTCATGACCAGGCTCATTTTGATCATGGTGTGGCGCAAACTTATCAGAAATCCCAACACGTATTCGAGCTTAATTGGCCTCACATGGTCCTTGGTCTCCTTCAAGTACATCACCACTTTGTTCAATTATCATAAGGTTATTTTCATCCTTTTCGAACCATAATTATAAATTTTATTTGTTTTGTAGGTGGAACGTTGAAATGCCTGCCATCGTTGCAAAATCCATAGCCATTTTATCAGATGCTGGTCTTGGCATGGCCATGTTTAGCCTCGGTATGCTGACTGTATTATGTTTAAAAGTTAGCAGAGTATTTGTGGGTCTCATGAGTTTTCCGGTCATGGTTCTCATGGTTACCCAAAAAAGTTTGTACATTTTCCGAAAACACGTCTCTTTGCATGCTAAAGAGGTTGTTTACGTCTTTTCGCAGGTTTGTTCATGGCGCTGCAACCAAAGATTATAGCTTGTGGAAACTCGGTTGCAACCTTTGCCATGGTGGTTCGTTTCTTGATTGGACCGGCAGTCATGGTAGGTGCATCACTGGCCGTTGGACTACATGGAACATTGCTACATGTTGCCATAGTTCAGGTAGTTATTTTGACCATTGAATGTCAAAGTGTTGATTTTTATTTTTGACTAACTGATTTTTGGTTGATATTGAAATTAACAGGCAGCTCTGCCTCAAGGAATTGTCCCTTTTGTGTTTGCTAAAGAATATAATGTCCATCCAGATATACTTAGCACAGGGTGAGTCTTTACTGACTATACATATCTTATGTTTGTGCATTAATGACTTGTACATATCTTACTTTTGTGCATTTATAACTTGCACATCATCCATATGAAAGTTGTACATTGGCAAATGTAACAAGTAAATGTGGCATCAAATGATCATATTTGAAGAACAGAGATCCATTGCAACTTTGCCATGTCTACTTGTATCTGATGCATCAAAAGTTGTACATTGCTCCAAACATGCAATGCTTGTCAAAGAGTACAAGTAGTATCTTGATTTGAAAATGTACAATCTTTAAAGCATGCTTTACATGTTTGTGTTGCAGGGTTATATTTGGAATGTTGATAGCACTACCAATTACTCTGGTGTACTACATAGTGTTGGGGCTTTAAATGAGTGGGCTTTCACTCTTGTCCTGTTTGAAGAAGTGAAGTTTAAGTTTGTTTTGGGTTGGGGTTGTCTAACAACATGTGAAATGACCATTTTGTTAATTTTAGTGGAGAGTAAAAAGAGATGACATTAGAGAGGGAGGGTTATTGTTGGGAGGGAGAGAATTGTAATTTGACAAGAAGACATTGGCAGGAAGTAAAGTTAAATCAATGTTTGTTTGTTGTCTCTCCAATTGTTGTTTGTGTTGTGTTGTGTAGTGTAGTGTATATTCTTCTCCCATGAAAAGGAAAGAAAGTAGTAGTGATGCTTCTACTTCTTTAGCACTTTTGGCAGTACATTGGAATCCCAATGTTTTTCTTAATTTAAAAAAGGTAAATCTTTTTTTGGTAAAAATGTATTCTGAAATCCAAAAGTTTGTTTTTTTTTTTTTCAATATTAACTTCCAAAAGATAAACTCTAATTAGTTAACAATACGTATTTCAAAATGTGTTTTGTTGACTAGGGATTGAGTTTGTGCAACTTAGTAGAACATTTGGTTTGTAGAATACGTTAAATGTTCTCATTTGGTTTGTAGAATTGGTTAGATGTTGTTAGTAATATAATAAAAGAAACTAGAGAACACAAGAATTTTTCATAATTTTTCCAAACATGTTTTTTAATTTAATAGAAGAATTCAACCAAAAAGATTTCCTCTCTCATACCATCCATCTATCATTATCACATTCCAATTTATTTAACAATTTTATGAACTAATCAAGATTATTTTATTAATTAAGCACATCTCATGTTTCAATTCCTGTAAATCCTTTAACTAATTACTGGTTATGTTAATAGTTTATTCAAACGTCAATTTATGTCAAGTGCTTAATTAACTGAAATAGCAAAATGGCCCTTTCGAGCTCACCACCTTCCCTTTACATCTTTGATTCTTTTCATGATATTTGAGATACTAGCAAACAACTTTACCATAAATTACATGAGAGGTGAGATGTTGAAGGGCGTCATGGTCTTTTAGTCCAAGTTTTATTCCCACCATACAAATCTTTACTCTAATGCTTAATTTTGTGATTGGTACCACATGGTAAAGAAAAAAGTTGTGATTGGCTTAAAATAGTTAGTGGGATGGGGTATTGCATTCTTTATTGGCTTAAAAATAGCGATGGGATTAAAATAGTTAGTGGGACGGGCCATGTTTACCTTGATTCATGTTTGAGTTAGAAACAAATTTATACGATTGGCTTAAAGGAATTAGTGGAGAATCTTATGCTATTTCATATCAAAACTTTTAACAATCTATTAATAATAATTTTGTCCGAAAATTTAATTATCTTCTCTTACAATTTGTTAAAAAATACGAAGGAGGTTGAGATACAAAATGTATTTTTGCTATAAAGTGTGAGAAGACATAATGAGTTAAAAAAAATCACAAAAAAATTATATCTCACAATCTAAATCGAATTTCAAAAAAGTAATTCCGAGCTTTTGATCCCCTAGCCGTCCACACTAAGAAAAAAAATAAACGAAAAATAAAAAAATTAACGTTTTTTTATTGTGTCATTTATGAAAGACACAATGACGTCATTGTGTCATAAAAGACACAATGCAAAATTTTTTTATTTTTTTTTATTTTTTTCTGAAAGAGGACGACAACAGTAACAGAGACTCCGAAGTAGTTTTTTGAAATTCGATTTAGATTGTGAGATATAATTTTTTTTTTGACTTTTTTAACCTCATTATGTCTTCTCACACTTTATAACAAAAATACATTTTGTAGAATAATCTCACTTAAAAAATATAATATTTACCTCAATGTTAACTTGTGTATCTATGAATAGTTATTTTTAGGGTGTACAGGTTTTGATGCTAATGATGCAAGTCTACAAAAGCACCACATGACCATTATATTCTTTCTGTCTCTTTGTCAGGTGTTGTTCGCCCGGTTGTTGTTCGTCGTAGGTGTACGTCCTGGCCTCCATTTCCCGTTTTGCTCTGCCTTTGTCGTTGTTGACGCCATCCGCTGCCATCCGATGGTGATGGTGGCGGTAGCGATAGTGGTGACCTAGGTAGCACCGGAACAGGTACGAGAGGTGGGTACGGGGACGGTACGAGTACGGGAAACGGCAAATATCAAAAATTTTAGATGCGGGTACGTCTAAAGTATGACAAAAGAAATATAAAAAAATAAACATATATCAAACAATTTTCAAAATATGCATTAAAGTATTAAATAAATTCCAAAAACAAATTCGTTAGGAATTAATTATCATTTATAAATAAACAATCAAGCTCAACACAATTAACATCATAATATTTTATTGTTCCATTTAACTAATACCAAAAGTTAAACACAATATATATTTTATTGTTCCATTTATAAACCATAGTAGCTATTGAGAGAATGAGAGGCCAAAACCTATTGAATTTATGCTTCACAATATATATTTTATTGTTCCATTTATAAACCATAGTAGCGATTGAGAGAATAAGAGGCCAAAACACACTGAATTTATGGTTTCATTGAAGGAGGCAAAAACCCACAGTAGCTTTTCGGTGCAGACCCAGTCACACACAGTGAAATAGTGAATCGATGATGATGTTGAATCACGATGAAGGAGGCTGTTGAAGAATGAAGAATTTAAGACTTGAATGATTGAATCGGTGATGATGTTGAATCACGATGATGATGCTTTTGAGTTTCACACATAAAATTCGTTGAAGGAGCCAATTAGGTTGTGGCAGTTTAAAAATATATAAAAGGTTATAAGTTGAAACCCTAAATTTAATTTGAAACTGCAAGGAAGCTTACTCGAAACATCCCCGTATGTTACCCACGATACCGATACGCCCTCAAAACGCTTCGGCCGCGTTTCGGCCGCGTTTCCGCTTTCAGAAAGTACCCGAAACGGGTACTCCCCTGTTTTCGACGCTTCGGTGCTTCAGAGGTGGTGACGGTGGTTAGGTTGGACAGGGTTTGGTTCCCTATTTTTCTTTGTCACGGTGGCCCGTGGTGTCGTGATGTTGGTTCGACCTATTTACAGATATCAGATAGCATTATGGGTGTTTGTTCTTGCCTAACCCCGTTATTTTGACGATGGTGGTGGTTGTGTCAATTACCCTTATGTTGACCAATGTCTGAATGGACAACTATTTTTTGGGTGTGCTGTTTGTGATGACGATGAATGTTACCTCATCTGAGACCGATTATAATTTGGTACATTGTTGTTTCAATTCCAGGAATGTCACACCCCAAAAATTGCAGCGGAAAGTCACGTGACGTGGTGATAACTGAAGTTGGAATTATTCCAACGGTCGTAGTCAAACGTTAAAATTTGATGAGTTGACAAACTTTACATGATATAATATTCAAACATACTTGCATTAACATTGTTTAATTTACAAAGACTAAAAGTTTATCATTAAAATTTTAAAATAGTCAACTTAAAACGTTTGATCTTCCCAAAGACACATTTCCATTATTTCGCCAATCAAGCATACCTATAACCCTGAAAAGCATGAGAAAATACTTGTCAACATAAAGTTGGTGAGCATTCGGGTTTTCATAATTTGCAACATTCGGTTTCCAAGAAAAGTTATATGATGTAGCGAGATAATATACTCAACATAGACTAGGTAGGTACTATGCTTAAATTCAGGTCATAAGTCCATAATTAAGCCAAGAAACACGTCGTTGCCCCACAACTATCCAGACATATAAACTCCCTCGCTATAACCTGACCAGTGCGACTGGTCGCGAGAGCGGGCATTTCTAACTCGATAGATCTACCAATATAGTCTGCGGCCTCCCAGAGGTTAATAATTATGAGGGGATTTAGAGCCCAATAGGATTCACCGATACTATTGCCTCAACTTATACCGTCATAAAATATATTATACTCGTTTACCCATCATGTATAAAAATAATTTAAACATTCATTCATGCTTTTCCCCCAAAACCATTTAAATAAAACACTATTTAAAAAAAAGAAAAATGGGGCCGAAGAACTCACCTTCGCTGATTCAAATCTCCGGTTTTAAGCGTCTCGCATCGGTTTAATCACGATCCTAGACGTGAAAGACTTACTTTAAATATTTGCAAATTTTGCTCAAAAATGCTATTCACCCAACTTATTTGACTTTTGTCGGAATAAGTAAATAAACGTTTATTATTATCAAAAATGCGTCGGAATAAGTAAATAAACATTTATTATTATCTGACAGAATGAGTTGACGTTGACCTGATTTTTGACCGGTTGTCATAGTCTCCCCTTGTTTAAGAAATTTCGTCCCGAAATTTACGTTGTTGAATCTGCATTAAGCTTGGATTTAAAAAGATGGGGATACTTCTGTTGCATTTGGTCTTCACGCTCCCATGTAAATTCAGGTCCTCTCTTGGAACTCCATCTTTCTTTGACTAATTTGATTCGACTTCTTCTGAGCTTCTAAACCTTCCAATCCAACACTTCTATAGGTTCTTCAACAAAATGAAGTTTGTCATCAATACAAACTTCATCGGGTGGAATCACTAGTGATTCGTCTGACATACATTTCTTAAGATTGGACACATGAAATACGTTATGAACGTTCCCAAGTTCACTTGGTAGATTAGTCGGTATGCAACTGGTCCAATACATTCTGTTATCTCAAATGGTCCAATGAATCGAGGATTTAACTTTCCTCGTTTACCAAATCTCACAATGCCCTTCCAAGGAGATACTTTTAGAAATACTCTGTCTCCAACTTGAAATCCTAATGGTTTCCTTCGATTATCTGCATAGCTCTTTTGTCTGCTTCTTGCTGCTTCAAGTCTCTTTCTGATCTGCCCAATCTTGTCAGTCGTTTCTTGAATGATCTCTGGTCCAGTTAATTGTCTTTCGCCAATTTCTGCCCAACACAGGGGTGAACGACACTTTCTTCCATACAAAGCTTCAAATGGGGCAGCTTTAATACTAGTGTGATAACTATTATTATATGAGAACTCAGCTAATGGTAGATGAGTATCCCAATTCCCACCAAAATCTATCACACATGCTCTCAATAGATCTTCTAGTGTCTGAATGGTCCTTTCACTTTGACCGTCTGTCTGTGGATGATAGGCTGTACTCATGTCTAAGCGAGTACCCATGGCTTCATGTAAAGATTACCAAAATCTCGAGGTAAATCGACTATCTCTATCAGAAATAATCGAGATTGGCACTCCATGGCGAGATACTACCTCTTTGATATACAAATTGGCTAGCTTATTCATGCCATATATCTCTTTTATAGGTAAGAAATGTGCAGATTTTGTTAAACGATCGATTATTACCCAAATAGTGTCATAACCACTCAATGTTCGGGGTAATTTTGTCACAAAATCCATGGCTATACACTCCCATTTCTATTTTGAAATCATAGGTTGCTGTAAGAGTCCAGATGGCTTCTGGTATTCCGCCTTCACTTTAGAGCATGTCATACACTTGTTTACATATGAAGCTATGTCACCTTTCATATTAGGCCACCAATAAAATTCTTTTATATCATGATACATCTTGTCCGATCCTGGGTGGATTGAATATCTTGATTTATGCGCTTCATCTAAAATCTTTCTACGCAAGTCTCCATACTTTGGAACCCATACTCTATTTGCAAACTGCATCAAGTCATTGGAGTTGGATATCAACTCCTTGATCATTCCTCGCAGACCTTCATTCTCCAATTTTTTGTCTTTTAATGCTTCAATTTGAGCGTCACGAATCTTAGTAATAAGATCCGAGTATATGGTTAATTCTAACGCTCGCACGCGTAAAGGTTTTTCTCTTTCTTTTCTGCTGAGAGCGTCTGCAACTACGTTAGCCTTGCCTGGGTGATATCTAATATCACAATCATAATCATTCAATAATTCAACCCATCGTCGTTGTCTCATATTTAGATCCTTCTGACTGAAGATGTGTTGTAAACTCTTATGATCGGTGTATACAACACACTTTGTTCCGTAGAGGTAATGTCTCCAGATTTTAAAAGCAAAGATCACCGCTCCCAATTCCAAATCATGGGTAGTGTAGTTCTTTTCATACACTTTTAATTGTCTTGAAGCGTAGGCAATCACTTTATCCTTTTGCATTAGTACACACCCTAGACCTAATCGTGAAGCATCACAATATACTACGAATCCATCAGTTCCATCAGGTAGTGACAGAATGGGTGCACTACACAGCTTTTGTTTTAATAGTTGAAATGCTTCTTCTTGGTCGGCACTCCACTCGTATCTTCTATCCTTACAAGTTAGTAGAGTCAGTGGTTATGCTATTTTCAAAAAAATTTCAATAAATCTACGATAGTAGCCGGCCAGCCCTAGAAATTATCGTACTTCCTTTGGGGACTTGGGTGCTTCCCAATTCTTGATTGCTTTGATCTTGGTCGGATCCACATGGTTACCTTTTTCGTTAATAACATGTCCGAGGAATCGAACTTCTCGAAGCCAAAATTCACACTTTGAGAATTTTGCATACAACTTTTCTTCTCTTAGTCTGCTTAAAATGAGTCGGAGATGTTTCTCATGTTCTTCCTTGGATTGTGAATATACTAAAATATCATCAATAAACACTATCACAAACTTATCCAAGTAAGGTTTGCAAACACTATTCATGAGATCCATGAACACAACAGGTGCGTTGGTTAGACCAAACGGCATTACTAGAAATTCATAATGACCGTAGCGTGTTCGAAATGTTGTCTTCGGAACATCTTCTTCTGCTATCAGCAATTGATGATATCCGGATCGTAAATCAATTTTTGAATAATAATTGGATCCTTGCAATTGATCGAACAGATCATCGATTCTTGGTAATGGGTACCGATTCTTAATGGTAAGTTTATTCAATTCTCGGTAATCAATACACATTCTAAATGATCCATTCTTCTTTTTAACAAACAGAACCGGTGCTCCCCAAGGAGAAAAGCTTGGTCGGATAAATCCTTTATCTACTAATTCTTGTAGTTGTTTCGATAATTCTTGCATCTCAGAAGGCGCTAACCGATATGGCGATCGGGCTACAGGTGCAGCTCCGGGCACAAGATCAATTTGAAACTTAATCTGCCTCTGTGGGGGTAAACCTGATAAGTCTTCAGGAAATACTTCTGGGTATTCTCGTACAGTCGGAATATCTTCAATTTTCCGCTTCTCATTCTTGGTGTCAACAACTTTTACTAAGAAAGCTGGATGTCCCTTATTTAGATATCCGTAAACTTTCATAACGTTAACAATTTTTAAGGAAGGTTTTCCTTTGTCTCCTTGAATAATTAAAACTTCATTGTCGAGTGTTGGTATGCGTATAATCTTCTCATAGCATACTACTTCAGCATGGTTTCGAGAAAGCCAATCCATTCCTATGACTACGTCGAAACTCCCAAGTTTGACAGGTAATAGATTGATACTAAAGGTATGATCATTAAGTTGTATGGTGCAATTCTTAATTACTTCGCTTGATTCTATTTTCTTCGCGTTAGCTAATTCAATAATGTATTTCTTATTTAGCTTACAAGGTTTTACACCTAATGATGGCTCAAACTCTTTGGATACGAAACTTAAATCAGCACCAGTGTCAAACAAAACAGAAGCATATTGATTGTTAACAAGAAACGTACCGTTGACCACTGACGGTTCCTGACGTGCATCTCTATCATTCATCTCGAAGGCTCTTCCTCTTGCGTTGGGCCCATTCAATTTTGGGCAATCTTTCTTGAAATGACCTACGATACCGCACTCAAAACAAGCGCGATCACTTGCCATTACTTTAACATCGGGTTTGGTTCGGCAATTTTGACCTAAATGTCCAAATTTATGACAACGAGTGCAGACTTTACATTCGCCGGCATGAAAATATCCACATTTGTTGCATTTCCCTTGATATTCTTTGTTTTGTCTGCCATTGCTAGAAGTCGCGACATATGCTCGTTCAGACCTCTGATTAAAACCTTTCTTGACATTCGCTTGTTTCCTGGAACTTCCGATCCACTTTCTTTTCCCATCAAATGACCTTCTCTCAAACTTGTCAGTCTTCTTTTCGATTTCCACTGCTCCTTTCCCATGATTGTCTTTCTTGATTAATGCCCCACTATGCACCGCATCATCAGTCAGTGAATGAGCAATAGTTATAGCACTCTGAATGGTGGTAGGGTTTGAGGCCATAACATTGCTTCTTATTTGAGGTACTAATCCCCAAATATACCTCTTGATTAGAACGTATTCCGGTGTAACCATTCGCGGTACCAATCTGGCAAGATCGTTGAATCTTGAAGTGTAAGCTCGTATCTCAGCACCTTCCATTGTGAGGTTCCAGAATTCTGTCTCCATTTTCTGCAATTCATTTTGGGGACAATATTCACGAAGCATCATCTCCTTCAGTTGTTCCCAAGTGAGTTCACAAGCATTGGCATTCCCCAAAATTTGACGTTGGGAATTCCACCAAGACAATGCTGCATCTTGGAATGAACATGTTGCGTACTTAACTTTTTTATCATCAGAACAGTTGCTTATAGCTATAACTGCTTCCATCTTTTCTATCCACCGAACAATATCCAGTGGTCCTTCAGCACCAGTAAACGTTCTTGGATTGCATCCTTGGAATGTCTTATACGAACATCCCTGAAGTTGTCCGCCAGATGAACTGCCTGGATTTCCATTCAAGCCTGAACCATTGTTTGCACCAACACCTGAACCAATGTTGGAGCCGTTTCCCAATCCATTATTAGCCGTTCCATTTCCATGTCCACCTCTTGATCCGGCTGCTATGTTAGCATCATGTTGTTCCAAGGCTGATTTGACATGTTGTGCAATTATTTGAGCTAATTCTTCAGCAGTAGTTGGTAAATTAGGGTTTCCGCTCGATGATGTATTTCAAGTTCTAGGTGGCATGCTTAAAGTTCTGCTATCCAGGTAGGGTAACAAGGGGTTTAGTCATCGTTTAACATTTGAGACTTATTATAATTAATTAATTCATTATTCCAAATCACGCATGAAACATCATTTTCACAATTCAGTAATCATAATTTAATAATAATAATATCATAACTTCAAAATAACATGATAATCATTCATACATCAGGAGTTAAAGTCTTGAGTTAAGTCAACCATCAAAAGGATATTTAGTTCAAAAGCCAACACAAAATATCATCATAAGAGTTTTAAGTTTGATCAAATATTCAAGCACTCAGGCTTGAACCCGTCCCCTAACCTAAAAATGGCGCTCCACTGGTCATATGCATCATATAAGAAATCATCATCAAACAAAATGCGGTCATCGCCATGGCTGCCTGCCTGCCTCCACTCTTTCTCCCATTACCATCGTCTGTTGTTGGGACACTATCAACGCTGCTTCAGCAGTCTCCATCCTTTCTCCCATCACTATCGCCTGTTGTTGGGCCACCACTAATGCTGCTTCAGCAGCATCCGTCCTCTGCTCCGTCAAGGTCAACCTGTTTCTAGTCTCTGAAAGACTATCCTCCAAGTCTGATACTCTAAACTGAATCTGGCTCAGCGTACTCTCCTCTAATACCCTTTCTTCCTCAATCGTCATGACTCTTCCATCCATTGCTTGACTCACCTCATCCTGAATCCTTAGTTTCTTCTTCACCTCAAATAACTCATTCTCATAATGAATGCATTGAGCTGCCAGAGCAGCCACTATACACTCAATGGGCTCACCATCGATAAACATCCCACGCGGAGTAGTAGATGATTCTCCTACCTCAAAGGTAGAAGGAATCCCATCCCTCGAGGCCCATCCTCGAATCGTATCTATAATCCGTCTCCACTGGTCGTTAAATAATCTGGCCCGTTTGGGCGCAGGCTCTCTATGCAGGCACTCAACATAGTCAATCGCTCTCTTTGAGTCCCTCCGTTTTCTCCTCTCATACACTAATCGAATCTTCGGTGGGTGTCGAATAGAAGAGTCAGGTACATCAGGTGTCTCTGCGGCCGGGACCTCATTTCCTTGAGCTAAATCATCTGGCTCATCCTCCTCTTGAGCCTCAGAAATCGGCTCGAGTGTAGCTGCAATGGGTGCAGGAAGCTCGTCATCAGATTCAAATATCCATCCATTTCCCTAGTTTTCCATGCCCGGGTAGGAAGTAGCCGCAAATGATGGCCACGAAGGGTGATACCATGAAGAGGGTGATGATGGACTCTCTGTACTGCTACCGATATCAGGTATATCTCCCTTGCCCACTCGATCTGACATCTACAGAAGAATAATACACCTGTATTTAATAATCTAACGTAATATGCTAACCTATTCTATTCTAGATAAATAATTAAGGTCTTATCATAAGTTACAACTTAGGTCAGCTCTACGCCTTAACCTAGCGTAATACTCGGAAGATGGAAATGTCTTTGGAATCTTAAAAATTTTTAAAGGTTATAGTCTAGATTTTTCTTCTTAGAAAACTTTTCTAGTTCGCTATAACCATTGGCTCTGATACCAACTTCTGTCACACCCCGAAAATCGCAGTGGAAAGTCACGTGACGTGATGATAACTGAAGTTGGAATTATTCCAACGGTCGTAGTCAAACGTTAAAATTTGATGAGTTGACTAACTTTACATGATATAATATTCAAACATACTTGCATTAACATTGTTTAATTTACAAAGACTACAAGTTTATCATTAAAGTCTTAAAATAGTCAACTTAAAACGTTTGATCTTCCCAAAGACACATTTCCATCGTTTCGCCAATCAAGCATACCTATAACTGAAAAGCATGAGAAAATACTTGTCAACATAAAGTTGGTAAGCATTCGGGTTTTTATAATTTGCAACATTCGGTTTCCAAGAAAAGTTATATGATGTAGCGAGATAATATACTCAACATAGACTAGCTAGGTAATATGCTTAAATTCAGGTCATAAGTCCATAATCAAGCCAAGAAACACGTCGTTGCCCCACAACTATCCAGACATATAAACTCCCTCGCTATAACCTGACCAGTGCGACTGGTCGCGAGAGCGGGCCCTTCTAACCCGATAGATCTACCAATATAGTCTGCGGCCTCCCAGAGGTTAATGATTATGAGGGGATTTAGAGCCCAACAGTATTCACCGATATTATTGCCTCAACTTATACCGTCATAAAATATATTATACTCGTTTACCCATCATGTATTTAAATAATTTAAACATTCATTCATGCTTTTCCCCCAAAACAATTTAAATAAAACATTATTTAAAAAAAAGAAAAATGGGGCCGAAGAACTCACCTTCGCTGATTCAAATCTCCAGTTTTAAGCGTCTCGCACCAGTTTAATCACGATCCTAGACGTGAAAGACTTACTTTAAATAATTGCAAATTTTGCTCAAAAATGTTGTTCACCCAACTTATTTGACTTTTGTCGATAAAACGCTTTTTAAACCATTTGAAGATGTTTTTAAGAAATCATTTCATTTTTTTAAAAGGATTATCATTTATTAATCATTTTCTTAATTAATAAATCATTTAACACTTATAATTAAACTTACTAACATCTAATAATATCTTAGTTTATTTCTAATTCTTCTATTGTTTCTTATAAAGACTATCCCAATATCTTAAATTAACCAATTAAGTCTTGCAATGTCATTTTTAGTTAATATATATATCCTTCATATTGTTCCGTTGTCCTTGAATTAAATCTTCATGTTTTCTTAATTAACATTTTCTTGTTAAAGTCTCTTTTCCTTAATACTTTGTAAAGTTTCATCTTAGTTGTTTTTCTAAGAATTTGTATTCAACGTCATCATTCTTCATAATTAAATCTTTTATTTGTCCTTAAGTCCTCATTTTTCTAAAGGGTTCTTAAGATGTCGATATTATCCATTTGTCCACACATCCAAAAGTTCTATCTAAAACCCTTATGAACCATAATCATCATATTTATTTACCTATCCATACATACATAGCCATATACATTCATCTAACTACATTTTCATAACCCAAAATCATACAATAATAGGATTTATCAACTAAAACTACAACAACATCAAATTTTCAGATTATAACCCAAATCAAAATCCTTTTTCATCAAAATGCCAACTTTTTCCAAAAACATCTAAGCGGGTGAACCAAATCATCAAGATTTCCATCTTGATCAACCATGCATGAACATATATATACAAATTAACCCAAATAATTATACCTCAAGCCTAAACCAGAGGTTACTAGCATTAGTTCTCGATTCTTCAAGACCCGATTCCACTTTCAAGCCCTAAACTCAACTTAACTTTAAAATCCTCTCGATTCTTGACTTGAGTAAAAGAAGTGATGGTTTCTTATTGTGGTGATGCTTACGGAAACCAAATGGAGTGAGGGGTTGGTGGTGACCGAAGGTGGTGAGGTGACGGTTGGTGAAGGTGGTCGCGGATGGTGAAGGTGGCGGTGGATGGCTTCGGTAGTAGATGGTGGTCGGTGGTTGGTGATGGTGGCTCTCGGTCGAATGGTGAGGGTGGCGGTGGAAAGTGGATTCGATGGTGGCTTGCGGTGGATGTTGACTGGTGGTGGTGCGGCAGCGGCCGGAGGGTGTGGTGATTCTCGGCGATGGACAGGCAGGTGGCGGTGGTGGGGTTCTCGGGTGAGAGGAACCAATGGAGAGGGATGAAGGAGAGGAAGATGAAAGGTTGAGTGAAGTGTGAAGTGTGTGCACTTGAGATCGTATAGGGATTTTGGTGTTTAGGTGGCTTTCATGCACCTACACCACATAATCACACTATTAATATTATTAGTTATTATTATTATTTTAGTTTTAGTCTCAACCGGTTAACAGACAACGGGTTTCGCGTGAAACATTGGTCAAGGTTTCTCATAACCAAACGCGTCGGAATAAGTAAATAAACATTTATTATTATCTGACAGAATTGAGTTGACGTTGACCTGATTTTTGACCGGTTGTCACAAGGAATGTCAATGAGAAGGAGTTGTCACTCATCTCAGACGAAAGTTGTTCCGTTGGGTATGTTGTTATTTCAGTATTTACTCGCAGGGATTGGTGTGGGTTGTGATGATATGATTGGAGCGATGTTGGTTGCTTGAGCGTGGCTGCCATTTATGGTTAGGAGCCAAAACCGAACGTCGAACCTGATCCCTGCCTCTGCTGTCATCCAAACCTGAATCTAATCGATGCTTAGGCTCTACTAGGTAGGCGATGATGAGCCAAAAGTTGATCAATTCGTTGTCATGGCATGGTGAACAGAGATGTTTGCAGCCGTGTCGGACAACATCATTTATCTGAGACTTATTTGTTTGTCCAGGCAACAAGCGCAACGGGCATGTTCGAGAACATACTACTTAACCTATAAAGATGGGTGAAAGTTAACTTATAATTACACAAGAGAAGATTAAATAATATATCACTAATGTTAACAAAAGTTAAATTAATCATAACTGATACATATTGAAAAGGTCATTATGTAAGTGTTAGAAGGAATTTCAATGAAAATGATAAAACTTGATCAATTTTTTTTGAAAGGCAGAATAGTGGTTAGAATTAGTATTATCATGTTAGTAATATTCGTCAATGCCAAGTTTTGAACCTTGAAGCAAAGCCTCCCACCTCTCCGTTGACCACTAAGCCAAAAGATCATTGGTAAACTTGGTCAATTATCTAGCGAGTTTTTGCACTGTTACCTTTTAATTTATTTTAATGTAAAGAAAATAATCACTAAATATTAATTAGGATTTAGGTTCTTTTGTAAGGTGATTAGTATTTAGGTATGTTCCACTTATATCACTTAATGTTAGAAAAGAAGTTAAACATGTATAAATAATTAATAAAATGGAACACTTGATGAAATTGAATAACTTTTAGAGAAGAAACTTTGATTAACTTTAGTAAAACATGTAACTTAATTATTATTGTGTAAAGTTGTTTATTTTTAATAAACATCAAGTCATCAACTTTTTTATTTGTTGAACATCACTTCCAAAATTTTCTGCCATATATACATCAGCTGTATCATACGGAATTTAAATCATCAACCATATATTTGTAGCGCATATCACTTAACCATTAGAATGTCTATTTACGAACATTAAACATATCAAGACATCAACTTAAAGCACACTAATATTGCATAATGATTTATGTTGCTTATGTGTATATATAGAGTTAGATGTTACACATATATACTCTCAAGTGTTACGCATAAATACACTTTAGAATATGATAGTGACAAATAAGTACATAAGTAGTCTAATACATCATGCAAGAAACTGATAATAATTTCATCTCAACGTGAAACCATTAAACTTAGTTTTCATGACTATAATAAATTAAACATCCACATGCATGCATTTCACTACTCAATATAAGAAAATGGTGAAATTCGGAAGTAAAGCAAAGGTGTGAAACTTTAGCAAAAAGGATGATTAATTGCGTTGTGATCCACAACTATCAATCAAACCATGAAGACGTTCTAGACATTTAGAGCTTTTCTTATATGCATTGCGGTTTGGTTCGGTTTGTAACTTTGCTTGGTTTCCTTATGCCTTGAACTATTGGAGATGAAGGTTTAATGCTTGTGACAGCTCAAATGATTGATCATTAATAAAGAGTGTTAAGAGTTCATCATTACGTGAATTTAAGTTATTCTTTTTAACTCATACTCTCACTAAATCTACTTAGAAATATACGTCATTTGTTTACGACACTTGAAAGAAACACCAAAACGTCTTTATACTAATTAGCTAAATATCCTTTTGGTAATTGTGGATTTAGACATATGAATCATTTGAATAGTTATTGGATGTTTATTATGTGCTTGTATTCATAAATATAGGTTTATGGATGCATATAAATAGGTTGAAACACGAAAGATTGAAAACATATGAGGTCAGGATATGTAGCTTGAAAGTGTGAAATCCATAAATAAATAAAAAAAACCACACATACACAAACCGAGTGAAACGAAGATGTACATTTATGTCATTTCAAATAAAGAGAACTCGATAAAATTAAAATCAACGAGAGATTTGAATGATTTCATTAATTAAAAAAAAGATGATTTTCACCGACAGACACTCTAGGTCTCCATATCATTATATTATCCACGATACTTTACTTCCTATCAATCATTAAAACCTTTGAATCACACACACTAATTTGTTACAAAAACAACTAAAATCAAACTAAAGTTAAGAACATGCAAGATCATCGTCATCTACAAATCATCATCCTTCTACGTTTCGACGATTGATTCGACCCCAAATTATTTGTAACCAAGCAACTCAATGCTTCCCTCACACATTGAACCAACTCACCACAATCATCTCTTTCACAATCACATTCCACCAAGATAATGTTTCGTATACGCCCACCGATCGCGACCATTTCCACTCCAACAGGAGTCAATTGCAGAGAATTTAGAGTTTGAATCATATCCGCAAGAAGATCCGATCGGTCTTCACAACACATTGAAGCTTTTATGATGATCCTTCCATCGTTTAGGTCGTTTTTCGACGAGATCACTGTGATTTCATCGGTTTCTGATGGTATGCTTTCATGGTGTTTGAATTGTGAAGTTGTTTGTTTCAGCTCCTTCAATGTTTGAACCACTTTTGCTAGCAGTGTTGCTTTATCTGTCTGTCATGATTCAAATACGTACAATCATCAGAATAAATCAAAGAAACCCTAATTTTCGATAAAGTTTAATAAACGGCTGTTTGACTATAAACTCAACCGGCTGTTTAAATACCCTGCAAACAACCTTTTAGTGAATTTATACTAAACGACTGTTTGCAGATGATGTGGGTGCAATTGACCACTTTACAAAATCATATGAACCCTAAAAAGCTTTCATGAAAACTAAACAGTGTAATTACTTTGGAATTGCAGGGAAGAATGGTTCGGAGGCGATTAAGGTGAGAATTGATTCGCTCTCGCCGGCGTTTCTCCGCCTCTTTGTGATTGATGGAAGCCGACGACGATGAGAACGACGGAGCCGCCGTCGCCGGCGGTGATGAGTCCGTCTTTAACGAGTGATCATCGAAGGCGTAATGATGTAACAGTGGTGATGGGTTGGTGGTGGTTGTGGTGTAGGAAGAAAGGGTTCGGAGCAGCAGGTGCGGCGGAAGGTGGTGGTTTCCGGTGACGGTGGTGGTGGCTGTGTGACGGTGAAGATGTGAATGCATGTTTCGACTTTAGTGGTGTGTGTGAATTTAGAAAGGAGAAATGTGGGTGGGTGTGGTTAATTGATGTGTTTGTGAATTATGGTGGAACGCTTTTTGACGAATGGTCGAAGTGGTTTTTTCCTCTCTTGTCGTTTTTTGATTGTTAATAATTTAATCCAATCATGCTTTCTTAACTATGCAGGGTTGTTTTTCTTACAAATTGTAGCAGGTTTATGAATTTTTAAGTTTTAGAGTAAATTACAAGGATGGAACCTGTTTTACGTTCAAATTATGATTTTGATCTCTAGGTTCGGAAAAGTAAAATTTCAGTTTCAAAGTATACATAAACGTAACAGGTTTGGTCCTTGACAGCCTTATATGGATAGACAGTTAATTTTTTCTGTTAAATTATATGAAACAACCATAATACACTTATTATTAAAAATTATTGTATTAAAAATAAATTATGGTTTGATTTTAGATTTGGGTATGATGGAGGTCGCCTGAGATGGTGATGGTGATGGTGTTCGGCGTGATATGATGTTGTTCTTCGCGATGTTATTCTTCAGAATGTGACAGAAGATGGTGTGGGTGGTCATCTGGAGATGGTGATGATGCTCGGGCAGTGATGGTGACGATGGTTGCCTGAGATGGTGATGACGGCGTGGCAGGGATGGTGATTGTGGCGGCCAATGATGCGTATGGGGTCATGGAAGAAGTTATAATAAATACACACACGTACATATATACATACATACATACATATTTAAATATATTATTTTTATTAAAATGATTATTGAATTTTTTAATTTTTTAAATTGTTTATACAGGGGTTTTTTGTCATTCTCAAAAAAGTTAAGTGTCTATTCATGTCAGGAACCAAATCTGTTACGTTTATGCATACTTTGAGACTAATCTTGTAGTTTTTTAAACCTGAGGATTAAAACTATAGTTTGAACATAGCATAGGGACCATCTGTTTAATTTACTCTAAGTATTGTAAGTTTAAATTGTAAATTTTACATATTATTATGTAATTTCATTTTTTATATGTAACTCTTGTTTTTTTTTTTTTTTTTTTTGTTAAGTTTTGGTTAGGTATATTTAATAAATTTTTTTCTATTAAAAAAATAAATGTATAACACATTGTGATATACTAAGATAAACTTTTTTATTAACTTTTTATCTACATTTACTTGAACATTCATAATATTATATGCTTTCAAAATATTTTATGCTTTCTTACATGACATACAATTACAAACACATCCTTGCTAAATATACTATAAAATACATAATGATTTGTATGTTTCATACTCACATCTTAATTTTCTACGGATTCTAATTCATGTACAACATTTATGTCTAAGCACAAAAGTATAAATGTCTATATTTGTGTAATTAATTAAATAGTTTTATATATAATCATTTATATAAGTAACTTACATGGAAGTTTAAAAATATATTATTTTATATAAATTTAAATTTGACATGAATTTGTTTGTAAACTTAGTAATGTTATATATAATATTTGAAACTAATTAAATTAGAATGATTTTTTTCCATAACCACTATATTATGAGAAGCGCTGAAACCAATTCATGTAAATGTGTATTGATATAAAGTTCTAACATAATTTTTAAGACAAGACATTCTACATTGATTAATTATCTATGATTGATACAAGTAAATTAATTTGTATCAATATAATTATAACTATTTGATTTATATATGTTTATGAAAGTTATTAGAAAGAGGAGAATAAAGAGTAGGGAATTAAATAATCAGTAAATATTTAATATACTATAATTTCATTTAATTGTTAATAAAAAGACTCATTTGGATCGGTTCTCGTACTATTTTTGTGATTCTACACATGTTTGAAAA
Organism: Flaveria sonorensis; assembly: GCA_025506505.1. Taxonomy (NCBI): domain Eukaryota; kingdom Viridiplantae; phylum Streptophyta; class Magnoliopsida; order Asterales; family Asteraceae; genus Flaveria; species Flaveria sonorensis. The sequence continues at coordinate 72,498,271 of CM046423.1, forward strand.
TGATGATATTTAATTATAGCATTGATATAATATCACAAATATCATACCAGATATTATCTGCTTTAGTAGTCGGCACGTCCTTAAATGCCCGCTCATACTGTTGTAAAATGCTTCTTGTAAGGCCTCGTTCCCGGGACGCTTCCAGCTGGACCGTCATTGCATAAATTATTTAAAACACTCTTTTCTTTGCAGCGGAAATTAAAAACTTTCATTAATAACTAAAATATATCATTACATTACATAAATCGTTTACACTTCATAATATGACATCATATCAAAATGTGGATATCAGCCTCAAAACGTTCCCAGTAGCATATGCATCCATGCCTGCAACTCCTCAGCCCCAACACAATACCTGCCAACTATCATACATACAAAAAGGTCAGCGACGCTGAGTGAGTTCTAATTTTATAAATAAAATACTTTTCTTCCTTTAAAAACATAACCTTCACAATTGTACGCGATCACACATTATACGTACACATTGATAATCTTTATTTATCTTCATCATCGTTCATTTCGTACGTTTTGTACCTTCAACATTATCTTTCACTTCTATCTGGATCCTGTCTCATGCAATACCCCCGACTCATGTCCGAAGACTGATACTGTGTCGGGGCCTGTAAACAAACCCCTGACTCATGTCCGAAGACCGACACAGTACCGGGGTACGCGACAAGGACCCCCGTCTCTGTTTGCAACACCCCCGACTCGTGTCCGAAGACTGATACTGTGCCGGGGTCTGTAAACCAAACCCCCGACTCGTGTCCAAAGACTGACACAGTACCGGGGCGAGCATCACGACATCCTTGGGGTCAATCTCAAGGATTAGACCCCCATTACGAGTCTGTTGCGACAACATGGTCGCTCACCTCAATCATTGCTTGCAAGACTTTCATTCATTCATTACTTTTCACTTTTCATTATCGTTATCTTTCACTTCGTTACATAATACTTTCATTCGCATCATACATCACACCACGTAAAGTCACAGTATAATATACAACGTATTATAACATAATACATACGTTTGAAAACCGTTAACGAAGAAAGATAACACATCATACTCACACACACACATAAACCCCATCACATCATCAAGCATACAACAAGCATAAGCCACCACACCACCAAGGAACCTATCTCAAACATCCACCTCTTAAAGCCCCTAGAAAACCTTAAGTCCCAGATGAGTCGCATTAAATCATTCTAGGCGCATCAGCATAAAATTCTAAGTATAAAACAGCCTGGGCGCATTAGCACCATTTGGGCGCATGAGCCCTGTTCAGGCGCATTACCACTATGTGGGCGCTTCAACACTTAGGCATATGGGCACTATTTGGGCGCACCATCTATACTTAGGCGCCTGGGCACATTTCCTGGATGCATGACAACTATTTGGGCGCACCACCTTGGGCGCATGGGGACACTTAGGCACATGAGCAACACTTAGGCTCATGACCAACATTCTGGGCACATGGGGGTACTGTTTGGGCGCCTGACTACTGGTTGGGCGCCTGACTACTGGTTGGGCGCATGAAGGTCAGTTAGACGCATGAACACATTCTGAAACATTCCCAAACTACCAAAAACACCCGATAATCATTCTAACACTACCCAAAATACAGATCTAACATACTAAGGCACCTAAGAACATGCTAAACAATAATTCTAACCCAAAAGCAGCCTCTAACACACACACAACATAACACCATCGAACAACAACAAGTATAACATTCGGGTAACACTTTAAAATGTTTAATCGGTATGCACAACAGCCCCAAAACTCTTGAAAATCAGTAGAAAGAGGGGTCTAGAAACTCACCTTGAACAGCCTTCAAGTTGAAACACCACCACAAGCAAATTCAGCTCCAAAGAATCCCGAACACAACCTCTAAACATCGGGAACTTCGGTTACAAGCTGCAAACCGAGTTAAAACCGAACATAAACTCAAGAAACTTACCTTTTTGCAGCTTCTTCTTCCTTCTTCTTCTCGAAAACCAGAAACTCCTTCTTCTTTTTGCTTTGGCCGAGAGCCAAAAAGCATATTTGCTTTTAAAGAGGTGGTCATACCTCTTTTATTGTTAAAATAATGGACTTTTGTCCTTTTACAACTTTAGCCCCTCCACTTGTGTCCATTATCTTTTCTTTCTATTTACTTTCCTTTTCTCGTCTTTTAAATAAAAATTCGGGGTGTTACACTTCTAATATGGAATACATTCAGACCCACATAACGAAATTTTCGTTTTTCTTTTTAACCGATATGAGATGTTACATCCTTTTCAATTGGGAGACCAGCGTCCTTGCTAGAACACCAGCCAGAGACTAATACCCTTTGTAACAGCCAAGATACTATACCAGGTATTGTCCATTTCGGTAGCTGACACGCTCTCAGGCGACCGCTCATCACGGTTTTAAAATGCATCTGACACGGAAGGTATTCAGCCTCATATAAGAAGGCTTTCGTTCTCTTTTTAACAGATTTGGGATGTTACAAGTGAAAAATTAATTTTCATTAAAAAGGTAATTGCTTGTTTTTTATTTCAAATATAATAATTTCAAATTCAGAAATTCAAGATCAAAATTTGTTAGTTAGATAAAGAAATATCAAAGTGCATGTAAGATGATGTTATAAAGATATTATAACTATACCCTGGTTGAAGGTTCAAATCATATTGTAAATAATTTGCGTTGATTTAGTTTTTAGGTAGACATTCTGTTGGTAAGTGGTGCACTTTATACTGCATTTAATTATTGCAAAGTAAGGTTTCCGTAAAATTTTTCTATAAGACATTTAAAACAACTATAACACAATAATTATTCACCAAAAAATGATTCCATCATGATTATATGTACTAATTAACTTTATCGTTGAAGATGCTTATATGATAAATTTTCAGCTAAACGATTAGTAAATAAAGTTACTTGATGGGAGCTTCAAAGTTCTAATGTAGTAGTCATACGTTTGAACTCGTAAAATATTGATACAAATATTTATATAAATTTAGTCATAAATGTCAAAATTATTACTATCTTTTTCTATTTAATCATTAAAACATATTATATAATATGTTATTAAATAACAAAATTTTGTCACAAATTAAAATTATTAAATACCCAAAATACTCCTATTAAGTATCTTAAAATTTGATGGAATACTAACTTTAATCTAAAGAATACACATTATAAGATAGTAAATATATACTAACTTGAAGGTCGCATTATGCGATGGGGATCGCAACAATTAGATTGATGATTTTGTGGGTACGAATGAGGTGGTTAAAATTAATTTTGAGATAAAATCGTGCAAAATCCGAAACACTACTAAAGCTTCATTCAGTTTTCAAAGGTTCTATGATATTTTTTTTCTTTGAAAAAATACATATATTGTCAAAAATGTCATTCATTAAATAATAAAATAAATTGAATATAATAATTTTATAAGAATAATTACTATACTACCAAAAATATCATTTATTAATAAATTATGTCATTAAATAACAAAATAAATTGGATTAAAATATTTATATAAGAATTAATATGTCTTTCATTAAATAATAAAATTATGTCATAGATACGAAAATTCTTAAATACCAAAAATGCCCAATTAGGTGTCTTAAATTTAAATGATATATTAATTTTATCTTCCTCAAATGTTTTATGAAAAAAGACAACTTTGTAAAATAATAACCATATTTCAGAATTGTTTTAATTAAATCACTCATAATTTTTTTCACAATCAGGTCACATATAAATTTTTTTTGTCCCAGTCAGTCACTATAATGTTAGAATTGTTCTAATTAGATTATTCATAAATTTTAAATATTTTTAAAAAAATTGAAATATTTTAAAATTTAAAAATATTTATAAAAATCAACTTATTTAATAAAATTTGCAAATTATTTCAAAAAATTGAAAATGAGTGATCTAATTAGAACAATACTAGAATTTTATCAAACTGATTTGAATAAATAAAAAATATAAATGACCTGAATAAAACAAATAAAAATATAGGTAAACTAATTGAAAATCTTTCAAATTCGCTTACTATTGTATGATGTTTTGTTTTATAAAATAATATAGCTAACCTTTTAAACCGCAAAATTGTTTAAAAATAAATAATATTCTCAAAATTTAAGGAAGTCATAAAATTGTTTGATTTTAACCACCTCACCCCCACCCCACCCCCCACCCCAACACATTTTACACATCTATTCTTTCTCTCTATATGACTCCACACAAGTTCACATTTGCAATTCTCAAAGCCTAGCATTAATTCCTCAATGGGTTTATAAAATTTTTTAAAGCTCAAGAACAAGAATAAATTTAAATTCCAACATAAGAATAGCCTCTTTGGGCTTTTCTCACTTCAAGGACTTCGTAATCCACTCTTTCTTGACCTTTTACTTATAATCCATAAGCGCATACTTTCAAGTATTTCGAAAAAAAATTCGGTGTACAAATCATACAAAGAAGTTAGACGTCAAGAGTTCCAAATAGGATGGCTTTTCGACCTATTCTGATTCATGAAAATGTATATATGTACACACACGTTAATTTCAAAAAGCATTAACATGTTGAGAATTATGTACAAACATATTATACAGTTGTATATAAGATGCATCATATGATACGTAAAGTGTATTATACGATTTTTATATTTCTCAGAGTATTTTTGTTTTAAAAACATTGGCTATATTTCATGAATATTTAAGCTCGGCCCTAGGCCTCTTTAATTATTTAAGCCCACGATTGAAAAAGATTATATATACAAACCATTGTGGCTATATGACTTTCTTTTTTACAACCCTTTATTTCTTGCTTATTGATAATTCTCTCAGTATACTTTAAAATTGCTTTTGTTATTTATGGTGTATTGTACTTTATCATAATGTGCCTATTTGATATGTATATATAAAAGTCCCAATGCTGGTTTCCATACTATTTTACTTTACCAATATGCTTCTTATTTTATGTAGAGATTTTTTTTGGTTTTTGTTTTAAATCCCTTAGATCAATTGAAAGAAGTTTCTTCAGTTTATATTTATGCTTTTCATGAATTCAATGTGGTTATTTAAGTTCATCGTACGATTAGTAGGATTTTATTTTAGCAATCCGTTTAACTTTTTGATTTAATCTTTCAACTTGTTTTAAAACTCACTTCTTTTTACCTGTTTTAACGAACCCATCTTGTCCCCCCTTGAAAAGAATCTTAGATCACCATTGTTTATAAGGTCGAATTTGAAAAAGAGCCCGTCTTTGTTTCGTCAAGTGATTAATAAAATGGTTGAACCGCTCAAGTTTAAAGAAAAAACAAAAACATTTGTTTCTCTCTCTATTTCTCTCTAATCTTTTTCTCTCTCTGCGTATTTATATATATGTATATAGTGAGACAACGAGAAGTAGAATAATTATGGTACACCATAATTAATTCATTTAAAAACAATCAAACATAAACGAAAAAATCATTTTAAGATTTACTTCATAAAACTAAATTTTTTTCTTTTACAAGAAAAGATACGTTTAAGATTTTTGTCTGTTCAGCACTCCTCAGAATTAAGTTATTACATAAACTTTTTGTTGCTGTTTAGAAAAAAAAAACATAATTAAATATGAATGTAATAACATATACATACATAGACAGATACATGTATGGAAGTAAGATGATGAAGGAGACAATTACTGAGGGGTTGCAGTAAAAAAAGAAATAAAAATGTCGGAGACGTGCACTGCTTCTGACCACCGGCGTGGTGTTTGTCGCCGCCCAGACACCATAATTCTCTCGTAGTAATCATTATACCCATCTACTATCTGCACTTCAACATTTTTTTTATATTATTTTAACTAGATTACAATCCCATATAATACACGGCCTAAATAAATTTAATATAACATGATTAATAATATAAAAAGTTATGTATTATATATATTAAATAAACTCATGTATTACACATTTAAAAATTTGAAGTTAACATATTTGAATTTTTAGTTATAGATAGTTATTAATTAATTAATAACTCTTATAGCTAATAATTAAGATGAAAGAGAAGCGGCAAAACAAATTATGTTTAGCCAAATGATAGAAGTTTATATTCATATAAAAACAACATTCATTTTACTCTAACGTTATAGCATTTCTCAAACATTCATTTTTTAAAAACATAATGCGTTTGGAATTCTAGAGAAGCATGAAACAAACGCCTCCCTATAATAGACACGTTTGAACTAAAACCCCATCTGATGTTTGTTTCTACATCGTCAGGATGCTCTTATACGACTTTAATCTCCGTCAAACAATTTTCCTAATTAATTTAGTTTTGTTATAGTAATAATACTATGTTAGTACCAGTGTATTACACGGATTGAATAAATAAAATATTAAATAATTAGTAATAAAAATTATGAATTATAAAATCATGTTTGAAGATAAAATATGATTATAATTGCATATGAATAACTATTTTAAGTAAATAAATAATAATATATTTTTCTTAAACTTTTATTTTATAAAAAAATATTTATCTGTATGGTATGTAAATGAAAACTTTAATTCGTAATTTAAATTAGTATGTTAGTATGGTAATATATTTAAGTAAAATGTCTATCATTATGGTAAGTAAGATGTATATAAGTATGGTAAATTTAATATATTAAAAAACTGAAATAAATTACAGTATGATATAGTTTTAAGCGGGAATTGAAAATAAAGATGATGTAAGAGTGTGTCACGTGTCAAATTGATGGTTTAAGAGAATGCTATGTGGCTTCAAAAACCTTGTTTTATTAGAGTATATATATTCTTGTCATTACATGAGTTTTAGATCATATTCACGTAATATGTTCATGCATATTTGCATGTTTAAGTATTCGTATATGTTCTCGTATTCAAAAAGTATATTTTTTGTTTATACAAACTTTTAGTTTGTAGGGAATATAATTTTTCTATTAACCTTTTTAGGTCGCAAAGTCCTTTTCACAACGCATACAATTCTCCTTTTTACAATTTTACCATACTTTACGAATTTCAATGATATAAAAGTTGGATGGTGGTGGAGGCATGGGTGTAATTATAAAATCTTTTATAAGGTTAAATGAATGATAAAAATATCTTTAAAAGAGATACATAGTTGGATGGTTGTTAACAAATTTGATTGATGGTCTCACTAATTTAAATTTAAATGGTTACATAATGCAAACAATAAAGATGTAAATGTTAAAAAGTAAATTAAATTTAAATGGTTACATAATGCAAACAATAAATAGAAACGTCAGGTAAGTAAATAAAATTTAAAACTATATGAATTCAAGTAGTTCAAATTGATAAACTTCATGATACAAAAGGTAATTTACTCTTAAATAAAAAATTCTTATGAGTTGATTAATTATTTGATTTTGTTTTAACAATAACAGATAGAGATGGGCATAAAACCCGGCTACGGACCCGACCCGGACCCGGTAGAGGGTGTACCCGGTTTGGACTGAAAAAAACCGGAGGGTTGGAACCGGGTTTAGTTTTATGGAATTTTCAAGAACCCGACCTGACCCAAACCCGACCCGTTTGTACCCGGTTTTGACCTTTTTTTTGTCTTTTTTAAAAAAATAGCTTTTTTTAACGGCTATATAGCCGTTAGAAAAGATTTTTGGCCGTTTTTTTTTCATTTTTGCCCCATAAGTTAGTATAAATAGGTGTGGGTTGATATGGTTGAGTACTCAAGTCCCAAACGCAAAAACATATGCAAAAAACGTAAAAAATACTCTCGTTTACTCTCGTTTTACATTTTCACTCTCATTTTACACTTTCACTCTTTTGAATCTTGATATGGCTCACTCACAATCTTCCGTTGGTCAAGGTTCGTCCAACGCTCTAACCGTCATTCGTGTTCTTGCACACAATTGTAACATGGATGTTTGGTGCAATTGAAATATGGTTAAGTTGAGTGACGGGTCTGTAAAGGCTCATTGCAAGTTTTGTGAAGCTTTGCTTGCTAAAGATTCTAACACGACTTTAAGCAAACACATTAGCAAGAAGTTTTGTAAGTCGTTGAAAAGTAATCCGGATTCGCAACAAACACAATTAGGTGGAGACAGTGAAATCTTTAATTACGATGTTATTACGGTTCGAGACCGAATGGCGAAGTTCGTGATTCAAGAAGCTTTGCCTTTTAGTTATTTCAACAATCCTCAATTGACCAACTTAATTCGAGAGACGCTTCAACCTCGTTACACCCACGTAAGTCGTACTACACTTAGACGTTATTGTTTAAAATTATGAAAACAAGCAAGAAATGATTTAATTGTATTATTTGAAAATTTAAATACCGGTGTAAACTTAACTAGTGACGTTTGGTCGGCTCCACACGGTTTATCCGAGTCGTACCTTTGCGTCACCGCTCATTGGGTAGGTCCCAATTCATGGCAAATGATGTAACGTACGATTGCATTTGATCTTTTTTCGTATCCACACACCAGATAATTTTTGTTTTACTTTTTAGATAATATAATAACTACTTTTAAGTTACAAAATAAAACTTTTTTAATTGCATTTGATAACCCCTTCAACAACACAACCACGGTTGAAAAATTAAAATTAAAATATCTTTCGATTATAAACGGTGATTTTTTTTCATATTTGTTGTGTTGCACATGTTATTATTTTAGTAGTGCAAGACGGGCTATCCGTGGAATTTGTTGATAACTTTATTAAAGCTTTTCGATTTATGTTACATGACGTTTTTAAAAAAAAGTAAAAAACGATATCAAGATTATAAACAACTTTGTAAGGATACGGAATCTATATTTTTAGGTCCTAATTGGGATGTACCTACTCGGTGGAATTTGACTTGTCACATGTTTGATTGTGCTTTAAAACAAAATGGCACTTTGAAAGCTTTTCATAATAGTCTTTCGGATAATGGTGAAGCCAACCCATTTCCGGATGCGGGTTGGAAGAATGTTTGATTGTGCTTTAAAACAAAAGGGTAATTTGAAAGCTTTTCATAATAGTCTTTCGGATAATGGTGAAGCCGACCCATTTCCGGATGCGGGTTGGAAGAATGTTCAACGTCTATCCAAGTTTCTTGAGGTGTTTAAAAACTCAACAACAAAATTATCGGGAGTTTATTATCCCACTAGCTATTCGGTGCTTCAAGAGTTATATTTCATGGCTTTGAATTTTAAAAATTTTTAAAATAAAAATCATATGTTTAGCCAAATGATAGAACCAATGAAAGAAAAGTTTAAACAATATTTTAGTGAGTTACCACCCGTTTTTACTTGTGCCGCCGCTTTAAATCCGTTTTTAAATGTTGAGGGAGTTGAATGTTTGATAGACAAGATAAATGAGAATTTGGATATGCATGACGAAACCCTAATTTTTCAAACGAGACAAAAGTAAATTTAATAAAAGTTTGAAAACAATTTATAATTTTTATTTAAATAGATATGGGCCCAACGTAAACATAACAATGTCAAACGAATTAACCTCAAGTGCTAGTACATCGGTTAAAAACCTGGTTTTAACTATGTTGAATGTCATTCGGGATGTGATGGCTAAACGACAAAGGGGTAACACCCCAACAAGTGAGCTCGGTAGATATAGTGGAACGGATTTTATTTAAACTATGACTACCAAAGATTATCGTGCATTCGATATTTTGGCTTGGTGGAAAGGAAAAGAATCTCAATTTCCGATTCTTTCTGCTATGGCCCATGATTTACTAAGAGTCCAAGCTTCTACGGTAGCTTCGGAATCTGTTTTTTCTCTTAGTAGTAAGGTAATATCATTACGAAGAACATGACTGACTCCGGAAGCGGTGGAGATGTGCATTTGTTTAAAGTATCACTTAGACGTGATGGATCGTATACAAGACCAAACAAGTCTCGAAGACGAAATTACACTCGAAGCTAAAGTACACGATGAAGAGGTAGAAGAAGGAGTATCTTCTGGCATATCCGATGAAAAATTAATATTTTATCAAGCGTCTCGTAGAAAATAAACATTAGACGATAACTTAAATAAAAGTTTTATGTTATTTTTTTATTGATTGATTTATGTATTTTCAAGCTGTTTTAATATTGTTATAAAAATACATGACGATTAATCCATCTTTTTTTTCAAAAATAATAAATGAATAATAATAATAATAATAATAATAACAATAATAATAATAATAATGATGAAATTTTAATAATAATAATAACAATAATAATAATAATAATAATAATAATAATAATAATAATAATATAATAAGGATTTATATTAATAATAATACAAAAAAAAACCCGGATTGTACCCGGTTATGAACCCGACCCTACCCTAACCGGATATATCGAGAAGGGTATAGATGAATGCGAACCCGACCCTGGTTCGTATCCGGGTTCACTACTACCCGGAAACAAAAAAACCCGATTAGACCCAACTCTGTTTGTATTTGAGTCTGGGTATGGCCCAAAACCCGATTCGTACACCTCTGAAGTAGACTTGGGCATAAAAACCGGGTTCGGACCCGACCCGGTGGACCCGACCCGGAACCGGGTACGGGTACGTCCCGGTATATGCATACCCGGGTTGGACCCGAAAAAAACCCGTAGGGTTGGAACCGGGTATGATTTTCTAGAATTTCTTAGAACCCGACCCGAACCCGACCCAACCCGACCCGACCCGGAACCGGTTGAACCCGGGTTGTACCCGGTTTCGACCGTTTTTTTTTTTTTTTTTTTAAAGTGGCCGTTTTTTAACGGCTATATAGCCGTTGGGATCGATTTGTGACCGTTTTTTTGTCACTTTTAGGCTTATAAGTTAGTATAAATAGGTGTGGGTTGATATGGTTTAGTACCCAAGTCTCAAACGCAAAAACATACGCAAAAAACGCAAAAAATACTCTCGTTTACTCTCGCTTTACACGTTCACTCTCTCGTTTTACACTTTCACTCTCTTCAATCTTGATATGGCTCACTCACAATCTTCCGTTGGTCAAGGTTCGTCCAACGCTCCAACCGTCGTTCGTGTTCTTGCACACAATCGTAACATGGATGTTTGGTGCAATTGGGATATGGTTGAGTTGAGTGACGGGTCTGTAAAGGCTCGTTGCAAGTTTTGTGGAGCTTTGCTTGCTAAAGATTCTAACACGACTTTAAACAAACACATTAGCAAGAAGTTTTGTAAGTCGTTGAAAAGTAATCCGGATTCGCAACAAACACAATTGGGTGGAGACGGTGGAATCTTTAATTACGATGTTAATACGGTTCGAGATCGAATGGCGAAGTTCGTGATTCAAGAAGCTTTGCCTTTTAGTCACTTCGACAATCCTCGGTTGACCAACTTAATTCGAGAGACGCTTCAACCTCGTTACACTCACGTAAGTCGTACTACACTTAGACGTTATTGTTTAAAATTATGGAAACAAGCAAAAAATGATTTAATTGTATTATTTGAAAATTTAAATACCGGTGTAAACTTAACTAGTGACGTTTGGTCGGCTCCACACGGTTTACCCGAATCGTACCTTTGCGTCACCGCTCATTGGGTGGATCCCAATTCATGGCAATTGATGAAACGTACGATTGCATTTGATCTTTTTCCACATCCACACACCGGAGAATTTTTGTTTTACTTTTTAGATAATGTAATAAGTACTTTTAAATTAGAAAATAAACTTTTTTCAATTGCATTTGATAACGCCTCTAACAACACAACCGCGGTTGAAAAATTAAAATTAAAATATCTTCCGATTGCAAACGGTGATTTTTTCCATACTCGTTGTGTTGCACATATTATTAATTTAGTAGTGCAAGACGGACTATCCGGGCAATATGTTAATAACTTTATTACATCTTTTGATTTATGTTACATGACGTTTTTAAAAAAAGTAGAAGAAGATATCAAGATTATAAACAACTTTGTAAGGATACGCACTCTAGATTTTTAGGTCCTAATTGGGATGTACCTACTCGGTGGAATTCGACTTGTCACATGTTTGAATGTGCTTTAAAACAAAAGGGCACTTTGAAAGCTTTTCATAATAGTCTTTCGGATAATGGTGAAGCCGACCCATTTCCGGATGCGGGTTGGGAGAATCTTCAACGTCTATCCGAGTTTCTTGAGGTTTTTAAAAACTCAACAACAAAATTATCGGGAGTTTATTATTCCACTAGTTATTCGGTGCTTCAAGAACTATATTTTATGTCTTTGAATTTTAAAAATTTTCAAAATAAAAATAATATGTTTAATCAAATGATAGAACCAATGAAAGAAAAGTTTAAAAAATATTTTAAGGACTTACCACCCGTTTTTACGTGTGCCGCCGCTTTAAATCCGTTTCTAAATGTTGCGGGGGTTGAATGTTTGATAGATGAGATAAATGACAATTTGGATATGCATGACGAAAACCCTGATTTTTCAAACGAGGCAAAAGAAAATTTTAATCATAGTTTGAAAACAATTTATAATTTTTATTTAAATAGATATGGGCCTAACGTAAACATAACCATGCCAAGCGGATCAACCTCAAGTGCTAGTACCTCGTTTAAAGACCCTGTTTTGACTATGTTGAATGTTGTTCGGGATGTGACGGCTAAACGTCAAAGAGGTAACACCCCAACAAGTGAGCTCGGTAGATATAGTGGAACGGATTTTATTTCCACTATGACTACCGAAGATTATCGTGCATTCGATATTTTGGCTTGGTGGAAAGGAAAAGAATCTCAATTTCCGATTCTTTCTGCTATGGCCCGTGATTTACTAAGCGTCCAAGCTTCTACGGTAGCTTCGGAATCTGCTTTTTCTCTTAGTGGCAGGGTAATATCATTACGAAGAACAAGACTAACTCCGGAAGCAGTGGAGATGTGCATTTGTTTAAAGGATCACTTAGACGCAACGGATCGTATACAAGACCAAACAAGCCTCGAAGACGAGATTACACTCGAAGCTAAAGTACATGATGAAGAGGTAGAAGACGGAGTATCTTCTGGCATATCCGATGAAGAATTAGCATTTGATCAAGCATCTCGTAGTAGATAAAATTAGACGATATTGTTATTTTTAAGTTGTTTTAATATTATATGTCTTTCATGTTCTTTTTAAATTTCTTTGTCATTCAAATGTTTTATATAAAAAGTATTTAATATTTGTATATTATAAGTGTAACATTTTCTGCTCAAGATTTGTATATATTTATATATTAAGTTGTTTAAATTTTTGTCATTCAAGTGAACCCGGTTAGGAAAAGAAAAATAAAAAGAAAAAAAAGGAAAGAAAATATAAGAAAAAAAAACATACGACCCGGTCTTCGACACACACACAAGAAAAGAAAAAAAGAAAAAAAAAAAAAGGCAAAAACCCGGTTGAACCCGGGTTTCATACCCGACCCGAACCCGACCCGACCCGACCCTACCCGGGTATACCGGGTAGGGTTTGTATCTCGCTGAACCCGACCCGGGTTCGTACCCGGGTTCACCAATACCCGGGTACAAAAAACCCGGTTGGGCCCAAACCCGGTTTTATACCCGGGTCCGGCCCAAACCCGTTTTGTGCAACTCTACTCTGAAGACAGACATATGAAAAGTCCAATCACTTTGAACCAGAAAATATAATTGTTGCGCAATGACCGTTATATGTAAAGCCCATAGGACCAAAAACAGAGCCCATAGTTTGTCACTAGACCTTGGGCCTTGAGGGCTCACAGCTCATTAAATACTCATCCTTAATTCATTGCTAACCGTTAGATAAAGGGGCCTAATGGACAAATTTCATACATACTTTTTTGAAATTTAAATAGAATTCAGTCAGGTTGATTTAATACACCAAATCATTAGAGAGAATCCGTCGAAAAATTCTTATTTCTCCGGAAAATGTTATTGTGTATTTATTTTCAAAATTAATGATTTGGTGGATGGTTGAATTGTAACGTTTTGGTTATCTATATGTATGTTGCTATCTTTAGTGAGAATGTATGAAGGGTACATTATTAGGTTAGATCTAACCAATATAATAAATTACTCTTACAAATTCACATTAAACTAATGCTAGTTGATGAGAATTATTTCGAAACCGATGAGGTGTAACATAATGGATTACAACAAAGTATCAAACTTAAAACGTCTTTTTGAGGCATGTTATACAATGATGCTTCGAAAGGCGTTAGGATTTTGCATCAAAGTGCATATTTAGATGCACATATTCAAACCCTTTTATCAATCTTTGCAACTTTTCTAATGATTTGTAGGATATAGGAAGAAGCTCTAATCTAATTTCACCGACGAATGATGGTTGAAGACAACTGTTGAGATAAAAAAGCCTCTTGTAAGAGTGACAAATAGATAAAGAGAATGTAGTGTCATAGGGTTGTAATTTGTACACGGTACACTAAAGGAGGAAACGTATAAAATAAGAAAAAAAATAACACTACATTATGAATGAGGTAGAAACGTATGGACGTTCAAGAAAGAAGATATTGCTCTGTTTGCGTTTTAGAGGTAAAATCAAAGAGCAAACACATGTTTATTTCATGGCTCATAATCTCTTTTAAATCCATCTAACTTGTCTACTATATTATTTCAACTCTTTAAGAGAGGAAACAACTATTACATACCTGAATATCATTGAGTCAAACGCATTTGAACAAACACATGTTAGCCTACAAATTCTTCTGCTAATGTTTATTTCTTCTTTCTTCTTCTAGATGTACAATCACTTTAGCAAACATAATATCTTTTCTACACCTCATAACTTTCTCTCACATAACGATATGTCAAACATAAAAACTAAAAAAAACATCTTGTTAGATCTTATTTTCAAAACCAAACAAAAATTAGAGTCAAGTTTCAACTTTCTCACTATTTAATTACCCATGTTTTATTGTTGTGGTAGATATTAAAGAAATTAAAACGATCAAAAAGTCATTACAGGAATAAAGTGATAACAGAAGGAATAAAGGGATCTTGCTTCCACTACAACACCCAAATCTCAATTTTGTTTTTCATATAAAGATAAACATAAACTATAAAAATTAATCAGAGTTATTGTTAATAAAGTACTACTTGTATTTAAAAAATGCAAGCAAGTTATCTAAGTATTTCTATATATGACTAGTAATCCTCACACATTTTTTTTCTAATGATATGAAAAGCTTTTGTGAGTGATTGGTGTTTTTCTTCACAAAACTTTTTTATTTCGTATATGATACTGCTAACCAAAAAACTTTTTTGTGTTAAGTTATTGTTATGTTCTAAACTGGAATGAATGGCACTTGTTAGCTAAAGTTGAAAGGAGTCATATGCGTATGATTGTCTGATTATTTACTTACATACATTTTTCAAATATCGAATATTTTTAAGTTTCAAAAGTTTTCATATATTAAGTATTAGTTATTATTTTAGTGTTTCTAACATTTGTATTCTAATAACATTTTATAACTTCACGATAAAATACACATTACATCAATGGGGATAGAGTTATATTATTCATTCGTTAATACATTTTAGTAATTCATAGTAAAATATATAGATATATTGTTTAAACTTAGAACATTTGTGTTTAGAGATCCAACCACTCCAAAAGTATATAGTGAAAAAATCCGATTGATAGGAAAATTACTTTATTCTTTTTCATAGAAATCATTTGCTTTGTAAGAGAATATGCTGCATTGAGATATAAAGATTTGGCTTTATCGTGCCTTTATTTGGAGAATTTATTCGGTGTCAATAATGCCTTAAAAATATTCATGGAACTAGCCAAACGTAAAAATAAACCATATCAATTACTATAATTCCTAAAAAGTATATTTTCTTAATTCAAAATTGATGGTTTTAATACAATCATCAAGGCATGCAAATGTTATGTATATGATTTTGTTGTCATGAATCTAGTATCTTGTTATGAAAGATATATTTTTCGCATTTGTAATAAACATATATACTGACATACATCCCTAAATGGCCGAACTTTCATTTTGAGGAGACTAGTAACATGTTGAAACTTACTAGTCATCTTCCTCACACATCCATTTTACCACTTTGATGAATACAAATGATATGATTCTGATTGAACAAATTAATTGTTAATCAAACTACTTGCACAAATGCAGATGAACATGTTGTTTGTGGTTGAGGATGAAGTTCATTGATGTAAGTTCTATCATATTCTAGTGTTTGATTAGAGAAAACCCTTGGTATTTGGATTTGGAGTTATAAACCATAACAAACTTTTGATTTCTGTGTAGCTTTGATGAAACCATTAGTGTGTAAGTGTCGTTGAATACCTCATATAAGTTTTAACCTATTTGATCCGTTACGTGAAATGCACTTATAGTTTTTATTGAATTAGTGAGGGCTTAACTTGAATGATGCACATTCATAAACCAGAATAAATATGATGTTTTTGAAACCACGAATTCTTGTACTTCTAATAATTGGAATCCACACGGCTTTTGTAAAGAACAATCATTAATGTCACTAGACTACTAAACCGTTAACAAATGAATATCACTAAAAGAGACCATTCATGGTTAATTTATAAAACAAATAAAAAAAATAAAACTCGCATAAATATGAATTTCGATATTACGTATCCATGATTTGGCTACAACGAGTGGCTATTATAATAAATGAAAATCGACTGGTTTGGTCCCTCGCTTTTGCCAAAATTTCAAACTTCCCCTTAATTTATATAGTACCATACTGTGGACCTTTGACATAAAGGATTCATGTGCTCTTTATTCTATTTATGTTACAATTCAACCATTAATTAGAAAAAGTTTATAGGTTACCACATCTATATAGGGTATAGCCATGGCTTTCAAGTACCCTTAAGTTGTTCACATCTAATTTTTCACCTCTTGCTTTATAGAAATTTATGAAGTTATATCGACTTTGAATGCTTTTAGAAATTATATTTGAAAACTTGATGTGAAACAATTATTGTTTAGGATGGAAATGATTACGAGAAAGACATCGATACCAAATAACATGATCAATTTATGAATTGTTATATACATGATTTTGATATGTGATGTTTCCTAAGCGACATGAATTAGAAATTTCAGTTATAGGCTCATGACAACAATTTGAGGGGTCAAATTATAAGAAACTCACGACTTTGAATCTAAATGCTCTTATAGATAGAAAAATGGTTGGGTAGAAGGTCAATGAACCTTGTGAACCTCTGTTGTTGATTAACAATTAAAATTGTCAACATTTAAAAGTTTTGCTTTAGAGAAAAATATCCCAGACTAATGTGTTAGAGAATGATCTTGTCTTTTAGAACATACAAAGTTTGATTTTTTTTAAACCTTATGTTCAACTTAAATGATTATTTTATGTAGATTACATATGACATCATTCTTTTATATTAAGTCACAATCTCATTGATAAACTTTCATATGTGCCAGTAATTGTCTAGTTCGATCTAAATAAGTCTACAACTCCAAAACAAAAACCATTGTGAAAGCCTCAGTAATCTTGAAAGTGGCCCAAGTCAAATTCTGCAAGCGACAAACTCTTATTATAGAGTAATAACACCTCTAACTTGTTTTATTTGCTACATATATGATCTAAACATTCAAAAGAGAAAGAAAACTGAATCTACAAAGGTTAAACTTTTGTTACTTCGTCTAATAATAATCAAGGGTGGACCTAAGGCCAAACGGGAGAAACAACTCAACTTAATTTAGTTCGATATTAAAAAATAGGTGTTCAAAACTTTTAGTGGGTTAGTAAACTTCCAAAAAAAAATTTTGTTACAATTTAATATAGTTGCTTTTACCAGCTAGCCTGTTTTCACCTTTCACTAAAGAAAATTCACTCGAAATAACACATCTCCAAAATTCTTTAGTAAATGTATACATATCAGATTCAAACTAAACATATTATCAAATAGGTAAACGATTCCAACTAAACCAATCATTACAGAACAAGACAAAAACCAAAGTGCTAACAAAGTTAGCCTTAGTGACTAAATATATCAAACTTGATCACTTAAAACTTTAATCTGTATTGTGACCAATAAATGAGGGGTAGAAAGTGTAATCAATATTATAACCAATATTAGAAGTAGGGTGGATTTATGGCATGTAGGTCACCGGCCTCTCCCCACTCAAATGCTTACCAAAATATATTTTTTTAATTTTTAATTTTATATAGCATGCACGTTCAAAGTGGTTGTAATTTGTTAAGCCATATTTATAATAATTAATGTAGTCAAAACTTCGTAAATTTGAATTTAAATGAAATTTATTATATGAAGAAAATCAAATGTGATGCATGCAGAGGATAAACCAAAATTAAATCTAACACCTACTATCTAGATAGTACATATAGGTTTGAAACTCGAATATAGAGAAGTAGTTGGGTAAGAACTAAGAACTACCAATAAACTCAAATTTTCTAAAGAAAACATTAATATTACTTACCATAAATTACCTTTAAATTCCATTGGTTTAGATGTTATACGGTTTTACATTATTACGGTTTTGGTTATTAACATGAACACCATTTGTTTGGAATATGTTCTTTTTCTTTCAATCAAATGCAATAGAGATATATGCTTTTGTGGATAGGAAGCATTTCATGGGGAAGTTAGTAGCGGATAGTTAATGATCAAGTAAGAAATATGTGGGCTAGGGTTTAAGGGTTTAACTTGGGGATGAATGAAGGGTTGATTTGAGCAAGGTAAAAGGGTTGGAGTAAGGGTTTGAGAATCGGATTTGGTTTGTTTTAAGGTTGATGGAGACGATGGGGCATGCTTGTGAGAATGATCTAGGGAGGAGGGGCATTCACGGAAGGGTGGTAGACTTTTGTTTGTTTTAGTCGGTGAAGTGAAAATTGAAGATTAGGAGAGATTGTCGATTTTCTTTGTCTTTTGTTTGGCTTATAGATATTAGATGTTATTGAAGTTAAACATTATGATTATACCCAAACGTTGTATAGCATTTGCTTAATGTGTAAATTAAATTGTATTCCCATCATAATAGAAGAAATATTCAATTAATTATGTTGCTATGTATTAAGTATCAAAAGGGAAAACTGATTTATACAATGTATAAATCATATCTATTTAAAACATCTTAATCATAATACAAAACATAAATGTTTTATAGGAAAGCCTTTGAACTAATACTATCATCTATCACAAGTATAGAATTATATAACCATTTGATTGAATAATATTAGACATGTCATATCTGTATTAAAACATGATTTGAACCGATGAAACCTAAATCAAATTGTTCATTTGAATAGGGGGGAAACTTTGTTTTTTTAAAGTTATGGGTTCAATCCGTAACATAGATGAATAAATATTAACTTGATGTCATTAATTTACTAATAACTAACGTGTCCTTATAAAAATGGTTTATTTGAATGGTATCGAATGCCTTAAATCAAAAACGTTAATTACTTGTAGTTGAGTGAAAGTCTACAAATCTAATTACTTCCAGATTTGACTCCTACCAGTAAATTTAATGCCATCACCAAATTACCAATTATCAAAATTGATGGTCAGGTATCATTGTGCCTCTTTTATTACTTTAAAAAATGCATGTCCTTTTGTCTAAATAAAAATCACAAGAAGTGATTACTGATAGTTTTCAATTAAAATTGATGTTTAGCACGTTAAATATGTTTATAATTATAAAACTTTGCTTTTTATTATTATCTCATTTTAAATAAGGAAGATAAACCTGATACAATCATATGCTTAAGTTTAGATGTGAAACATCATAAAATCATGTTATTTTGATTAATTTACATGATAAAAATTATTTTATTTATAACTTTGCTCCTCACACTAAATTTTATTTCGTTTGCAATGTTTCTCTTACTACGTCAATACAATTTTCAAAGCCGATAGTACACTATGATAGGAGTAGAATTAGGAAATATAATTTTAGCCAGCACTAATAAAATGTCATAATTTGATATAACAAATGATATCGTGATGAGAAATTTTACCATCAAACTTAAAGTATGTGGCAACATGATATTCAGTTTTGTTCTTAAAAATACGATTTTAAAGATTGTAAGAATTTGAAAACACTTTAGTCACTCATTAATCTATCCAACCCTTTTGTTTAAAATTTTTTACTTCTAATTCCTACCTTACTAGTTTGACTGGTCTTGTTGATAGACAATCGTTTTTCGTTTTATCGGTTTAATTCATTATTCGGTGTTTACTTTTTTAATTTGCTTGACCAACATGTTATCCGTGATATATAACAAAATAAACATACTTCATATAAATTTATTAACGGATTGTATATATTATCATTTACCGTTGACATCTACAATAGAATTATGTCATTGTTATTTTCCTTGAACGGGTCATATATGTGACACTGATTGATATTACCACGTTTCACATCCTGACTCATTTCTTAGTTCTTTCTCTTTCTCTCTCACATGGCATGTTTCTTCCATTTCCTTAGCGTTTATTAAGTCTTCATAATCGTCATATGTTTTTGATCTTCTGACTTTACGTCAGTCGACCGTCATGCTATGAAAGCAGCGAAGAGTAACGGTTGGAGCGAGGGAGGATCAAGGAGGTGCTTGAGTAGCTTCATCTTTTGTGGTGGTTTTACTGACCCCTTTTTTATTAGAAATACAATATTAGTACTACAAATGAAAGTGTATATATGATAGTTAAAAAGTGGATTTATATATGGTCAAAGCTAAAAGTCTAAAACTATTTGTTAGCAAATAACAAGGACAGCCTGGAAGCATCCAAAGAAAGAACCAACCCCACTCACCACCATTACACTAGAAATAAATACAACCCATAAATAATAGGGTCCTCTTAATCATCTATCAACAGTACACCCATTTCTCTTATTATATATTTATTCTATATTCTTTATTTTAGTTTGTTACTAAATATACCATCTTTTTGTTAGTTTTTAAGCATAAACCCATGTATATACAGTTATTGTACTTAAACCTTAAGAAAGAAAAGAAACTAAAAGCAATACCGTATTTGGTCATCAATATTTTAACAAAGTTTTAACATTATATTAAAACTTGTTTCGAGCCTATCGAATTAACAGATGAATCCAACACCTATGTTCTAAATGAACGAAAGTTATGACACATTAATGTTCAGTCTAATTATTGAAACTAGAAAAAAAATTAATTTATAGTATGTTTAAAGAAAGATAAGTATAGTTTGTTTATTGTTCAACTATATAGAAGCCAACAAAAACGATTAAGAAATCATATAATCAATTCAGAAGTATTTGCACGAATCTCTCGAATTATTTAACCTTTTAGTGCCGTTCAAAACTTTTTAACTTTTTAACGTCAAACTTTACCTTCTATAACTTGTTTTCACATAATTTAATTGTATTATTAAGCTTCCACTTAACTCAACTTGCTCGGGATCTTATTGTACGAGTAAGATATTATCTCGATGTGTTTATTTCTTTTGTTTTATCTTGTTTGATTGTATGATTATTTAAAACAAAACATAAATCTAACATCAAAAGAATGTTATTATTTTAGTTTGGTGGAAGATTTAATTTCCTTCCATTTTTTACAATTTCAAAAACGACAGGCAACAAATAACATATTTGTTCAGTGTTTCTTCTTCTTTTTCTTGTGTGTCTCTGCATTTATAAGCATCTATTCTCTCCCCTTTTTTGGGTTCTTTTCTTAATCCCCAATCATGGTAAAAAAGCCTTATGTGTGCTCAACCTCTTGTTATTCTCACTTAACTCTTTCTTTATAACCCTCAGGTGGAAACCCTTGATCAATTCTGATCTTTTGTAAGTATTTTGCTCTTTCTGACATTATTATTATTATTGTTCTTGATCAGAAAGTGTATTTGCTTTTCAATTCTTGAGCTTTTATTCTCTCTTTTTTGCAGGAATCATAATTATTTTCAAGAATTCTGGCCTTGTTCTTAGTGGGTTGTGCTGATAAAGCTAACAAATCATTACAAATTTCTCTGGGATTTTGCAAGATTTCAAGAAATTGTTGAAAGTTGTTTTCTTGATCTCAAATTCATTAAATTTCACCATTTTGTTCGATGATTTAGCTTTGTAATTGGTTTTCTTGATACTTTTAACCATACAAACCTCTTGCTTTGATCCCTTGTTTGTAAATCCATGGGACTTTGTCATGGAAAACCCAATCAAACCCTTGAAAATCAACTCGAAATCACCAATTCCCACAACGAAATTGAACCAACAACACTGAATTCAACTGGGAAATCACCAAATTTTCCTTATTACAGCCCGAGCCCCTTTCATAACAGCACTGCTTTCAAGAACTCACCTGCAAATTCCACACCTTTGCGCATATTTAAACGATCTTTTGCGCCACCATCACCTGCAAAACATATTCGATCTTTGCTTGCTAGAAGACATGGGTCCGTTAAGCCTAATGAGGCATCAATTCCTGAAGGAAATGAATTGGAAGTTGGACTTGATAAGAACTTTGGGTATTCCAAGCAGTTATTAAACCATTATGAGCTTGGGGAAGAAGTGGGTCGGGGGCATTTTGGGTATACTTGTGTTGCAAAGGGAAAGAAAGGGAGTATGAAGGGCCATGATGTTGCTGTTAAAGTTATCCCCAAATCCAAGGTTTGATTTCACTAATTACTCAATCAGTTGTTCTGTTATCTATAAATAACATTTAGCACTGCTAATCTGTTATAGTTTCTATTCTAGTCATATCTACTTCTTGGTTTTAAAAAGCGCTCATGAGGTGGCAGCCCAAGTGCCTCAAGGCCGCGCGTCTTGCATATTTAGGTCAAACTAGGACTGTTGCTCAGCTACATATGTAAAAACAACCAGAGGGACGAATGGATTATGGGTGGTTTACGTTATGAAGAGGCTGAGAGTAAAAGAGACGAGAGAGAAGCAACTTTTGGTTTATGCTTCATACCCTATATCTCGGCTTTTAAGATATATTTATAGTTTGGCCCTTGAATGTGATTATCTGTTTATTGTTTGTTCTGGTAGAGGTAATCAGTTTTTCTTGTTTGGATATAATGAAACTGTTATCGATCATCGAATTACTTGGGTCAATCCATTTTGGATGATCACATGTTAAAAGGGGTGTAAGATCAAGTTTTGTGTTTTTTTTCTTAAATTTCTTGGTATTTATTCAGATGACAACAGTAATTGCCATTGAAGATGCAAGGAGAGAAGTGAAAATATTAAAGGCACTAACGGGTCATGACAATCTAGTTCAGTTTTATGATGCTTACGAGGATGATGATAACGTCTATATAGTTATGGAGTAAGTGTTGACCACCCATATTGATCACTAACGGAGGGTGTTTTAGACATTTTACATTACATGATATTCGCTTTAAAGATGTGTTTATTACTATTGTTATGATTTGTTTTATCCTTTTTGTAGGTTATGTAAAGGTGGTGAACTATTAGACAGGATACTTGCAAGGTGTGTGTTAATCTTAATTAAAGTCAAACATGGTCAACCTTTTTGAGTTTTTGTCAACTTGTAAGTAATTGTGTTTGCAGGGGTGGGAAATACTCTGAAGAAGACGCAAAGGCCGTTATGGTCCAAATATTAAGAATCACTGCCTATTGTCATCTACAAGGTGTGGTTCACCGTGACCTAAAGCCTGAGGTATATAACTGATATTTTTAAATTTTTTTGTTTTTCAGCTTTTATAGTTGTTTGAATTAAGCTTTTAGCTTCTACATGTGTCCAATAAGGAATTGGTATTTGACTTTTGAGTGTCAAATTAGGTATTTCTTTGGTTTATGTTGGGTTGTAATGTGTTTTTTGAAAAGAGTTTGATCCAAATTTACCAATTTGGCTATTAGCAATTTATCCCTATTTTCTTGTGAATGGTTGATATTAACGTCATATGGTTAATAATATAAAAAATAGCTAAAAAGGTAATGGATCGAACAGTTGTAAGCCTGCCAAAATGTATTTTTAATGCATAAAACACTCTAAATCATTTAAAAAAAATTAGTTTATCATGGAAATAACATAGTTTTTGGATTCATATTTGACACCCTAATGTTAGATTATTTCAAAATTTTGGATAAAAGTGTTTTAATTCCCCTTTTTGACCTTTACAAGAAATTACCTGTTTTGGCCCAAACCCCTTTCCCAACCCACCCGTATCGCCACTTAAATTTTCTAATCATTAGTTGAATCTTTAATCAAACTATGTGTCTAGTCAAGCATTGCATAATTTTATTAAACTATGTATGTCGTCAAACATTGCATTTGGGGAACATAGGTGGTATTTTAGTACAACATTAAAAAGAAATTATGACTTCTTGATTTGAAATATTTGCTAATATTTGTACCGTTTCACCTCAGAATTTTTTGTTTACATCTAAAAACGAGCATTCAACCCTTAAAGCCATTGACTTTGGACTCTCTGACTATGTAAAGCCAGGTTAGAGTCTTGCACTCAAATCTTACTTTAATTATACGTATTTAACTGATTTGAGACAGGTCTAATCATGTTTGACTAGCGATTAAATATGTACAGATGAGAGGTTGAATGATATTGTTGGAAGTGCATACTATGTAGCTCCTGAGGTTTTACATAGATCATATGGAACTGAAGCTGACATGTGGAGTATTGGTGTTATTGCTTATATTCTTTTATGTGGAAGTAGGCCCTTTTGGGCCCGCACAGAGTCTGGAATCTTCCGGGCTGTCCTGAAGGCTGAACCAAATTTTGATGAAGCCCCGTGGCCTTCTTTGTCATCCAATGCGGTTGACTTTGTCAAAAGATTATTAAACAAAGATTACCGAAAAAGACTTACCGCTTCACAAGCTCTAAGTAAGTGTTTCCGCCTTTAGTGAGAAAAATTTAAATATGTTTTTGTTCCATAATAATTGCAACATTTGATTTGACGCATTAATTAGGAAAATGCTGACATTTTGTCGAATATATGAAAGGGTTTATTACCAGAAAATGACGCGTTACTTTCACCAATTTGTCATTGTATGTAAGAGAGATTATATTTTTTCTATGGTATGGAACATGCTTGCAATTTTTTTACCATTACATGTAACTTACCTTCTATAGCGGTAAAATGTTGACATTGCATACCACTACATCATCAAAAAAATGGTGGCACATGGCCATTTTACCTAATTTAGAAGGTTGTTTACATACAATGGGAAAAAAGTAGAAGCATGTTACAAACAATAAATTTTGTTAACCTTCAAGGGCTGATGCAGTGGTAAGTACCTGATTTCCCTCTAGCAAAGGTCTCAAGGTTAATTCCTACTTCCAATGGTTTCTAGCAATACTCTTAATGGACGTTGCACAATGAACTTGTAATTACCTGTGTGGTTCATCGGTAACAAGTTCTTATGGATACAAAAAAAACATGGTTTTTTGCATGCTAAGATGTAAACTTGAAAGTCTGTTACATTTTGGTATACTTAACCCTATATAAAATGCCCTTTAGTACACAACCAAAAAAGGGATCTTAGGAAACCAAATCAGTACCATTAGAATGCTTGTCAAAAGTCCAAAATACCCTGCAATATAGAAAAAAAGAATCTTGTTGAGGCAAATAAATACTATCAAATCACTTGTTAAAGGTCTGAAATTCCTTTTGTATAGAATAAAGGAATCTTATGGAATTTAATCAATTTTTGTGTCAAATGTCTAAAATACCTTTTAGTACATGTAGAATCAAAGAATCTTTCAGAACCAGATCAATAATATCAATTTGCTTATAATGATAATAATTGGGAAGTAAAGAACTTTCTAAAACTGATATTCTTACTATTATGCTAATGTTTTGTGTTTTATTGAGTAGGTCATCCGTGGTTGGCCAATTACGATGATGTGATAATACCGCTGGACATGATAATCTACAAGAATGTAAAATCATATATATGTTCATCTCCTCTAAGAAAAGCTGCTTTAGGGGTATATACCTTATTTATATCTGTTTTCATATTTCCCTCCAAAAAATTGAGTCTGACTTTGAATTTTCTAAGGTCAAACTGACTATTATCTTAAACCTCGAAACCTAGAATGATCCTTTGATGTCTAAAGATAATTTTAGATATTATGAGTTCTTTCTAGTAACAGGATCACTGAATATTTCCGTGCCAAACATGTTACTAGATTTGTAGAATTTTGAATATCAAGTCAATTATTGTTGACCTTATTTTGCTTATTGACAGGCTGTTGCAAAGACTTTGCCAGTTACAGAATTAGGCTATCTTCGTGATCAATTCGTGTCACTAGGACCAAACAAAAGTGGATTCATATCCATGCAGAACTTCAAATCGGTACATTTTATTAATTTTATCTATGAAATTTTTGTCACAAGTGATAATGTTTTTCTGGGTGCTAATTTAAAGTTGTTACAATTCTGCAGGCTTTATTGAAGAATTGCACCGATGCTGTTAAGGACTCACGCGTGCTAGATTTTGTCCATTTGGTAATTTTCTCAACTACCCTTTTTAGTGGTGAAAATCAGTAAGAAGAAACCAAAATAGTGACATATATTCGTTTACAGGTGAGTTCTCTTCAATATAAAAAAATTGATTTTGAGGAATTTGGAGCAGCTGCCATTAGCATTCATCAGCTAGAAGCAATGAATAATTGGGAGCAGCTTGCATGTCGTGCTTATGAGCTCTTTGAAAAAGACGGAAACCGCCCTATTATGATTGAAGAACTTGCCTCGGTATGCCCATATAACGCCCTTCTACCCGCACTTGACCCCCCTTATTGTTCTGAACACACCTTTTGTTCTGGAAACTCCAAAACTAAAACATAATTAGCGTGTTAGATATGATCATAAGAATATGTAACTTTGGTAATAATACAAGTTTTTAAATAAAACGATTAGGGGGTTGACCGGTTTTATATATAACTATTCACTCATTTCCTCGTTTGAGTTAAAACATAACATGTATCAAAACATAAACGTGAATCAACCATTAATAAGTAGATGGGTCAGAGTTAGTATACCTTGATTTTTTTTATAAATATATTGCTTTGAAAAAAAATCTTTTTTTTATAATAATTCTTTTTCGGATATTTAAGATTATAAATTTGTATTATTTGTCTTTTCTACTTTAGGAGCTCGGACTTAGCCCGTCAATACCAGTTCACGTGGTTCTTCAAGATTGGATCAGACAAGGAGATGGGAAGCTTAGTTTCTTGGGGTTCATTCGGCTTCTACATGGAGCCTCATCTCGTTCATTCCAAAAGGTTTGAAGTGTCATAACAAATAAAACACCATCTTGCACCATCATGAAACTGTCTCGTTGATCAAGAAAATTAGCTAAAATCTATGAAACAAGAAAGCAGAAACGGTCTCAGGTTTCTTTTGGCTAAAAAACACCAATTGCAGCAAATGCGTCGTCAAACTATGTCAAAGATCTAGTGAACTGTACAGTGATAGGTCTCAGTGTGTTTAGTTTAGAAACCTTGTAATGCTTGAGTGAATTTTGTGTCGTTTTTTCTATTATTAATTTCTCGTTGAGTTTTCATGTTAAGATATGTTGTTTTGTACTCTTATACAGCTTCATGTCATTGTAGTAATGTTCAAAGCAAAACTTGGTTGAATGAATTTTGTGTCGCATACGTATTTGTAAGTGTATGGGCACAAGAACAACAGACTGCTCGTGCACCGCGTAATGAATTTTCATGGATAAAACAAAGAATATCATTTATTTGTAATAAACATGTTGAATAAATAACTTTTACATTTTAAAACTTCAAACTCCACAACCCAAAATCGACCTAAGTATTGGTGTAACTTGCATTGAATTTTAACTTTAATTTTATGATGATATGTTCAACTTTAGAAGTCGCGTATATTTAACGTCAATTGAGAATGGTCTGTGATTGGGTGGTGAAAGTTCAATGTTTAATAGTTTTATTTCCGTGTTTTATGTGTAAATTTATGAGAAATAGAATTACTTTTGGGATTATCTTGTGTTTGTAGGTCAAACGTGAAGAATACGAAGAAATTGGAAGAAACGGGACGAGAATTGGAGCTCGAGAAGTAAAGATATGATTAACAGAAGTTGCACGACAACGGTATCTTAAAACATGCATAACTTGAGCTAGGAAAGGAGTTACGGGACCCACGACATATCAACGGAAAGATCTCAAAAAGTTGCACATGAAAATCAAGGTTGTACAGGGGGTGGCGCCACCGATGCCTCCATAGGCGCCACCGACGCCAGGGTTCGGGTTTTTGTTGAGATTTGACCTAAATTGAAGGGATTTAAAAAGGAAAAAACCCTAATACGAATTTTAACTTTTACAACAGCAATCTTGGACGAAAATTAACAATCTTAGATCATTCTCAAGCTCTTCCAACATCAAGATCATCAATTCTACAAGATTCATTCAATTGGCTTTGAAGATTCAATGATGATGCAAGGCTGATTCGTTTGTGATTCACTTCGGGGGACGGGTTTGTGTAAGTTTTTATTTTTCTTAGTTGTAACCTAGATTTAAGATTGGATCTTGAACCTTTTAAGTTCTTTTGGATTCAATTTATAATTTGATTATTTAAACAATTTGATTATGTTCAAACCTAATTTTAGTTTTCTACAACTTTGGTTTCCTTTAACCTTGGTTTGATTGATTGTTACAATTAGGGTTACATTATTCAAATTAGTGATTGTGTGAATGAAGTCCTTTAAGCTTTAATTCATAATTATCACTTAGATCTTGTCATACGTAAGTCACCATTAATGACTTCTCATTAGGTTTTACTAAAAAGTTGTAAGTTTGCCAAACCTGAATACTGAAGTGGGTTGCTTTTTCTCCAAGATTGTTAAAAACCTAAACTTTTATTTCATTCATTTAATCATTTCTCAAATAAATCCATAAATTAATTTACTTTTTCATGTTTAATTCTTTTAGTTAATCGTTACTAGTACTTTCCTGTGATTTCCTGTGGATTCGACACCCTTCTTACCCTTTACTATTAAGGGTGATTAGGCACTCTTTAATATATATTTTTGACCGACCACACGACATCGATCAGTCTGGTTCCAACATCATACTTGTTCTTTCTTTATATTTTAACGTGTTGTTTGTTTACAACCCTTTTCCTTAATTCTGACGCGTTATTATGTTTATATCATGTCATATGTAAACGTCTAACATCTAACCTGACGTTTTCATAAGCGTTTGATCAGGTTAGAGTAAGGTCCACGACATGTTAGAAATGTTGTTTTTGATCCTTTCACACATGGGTATGTTGTTCAGGCTCAATAATTATATAACATTAAATCAATGAAAACATGAGTTGGGGTCCCACAGGAAGGCATAATTCCCTCAAATATATAAGGTTTGTCCAATCGAATTATGTTTTATATTGTAAATAGTGTGCCCATGTGTCCCACCGTATGAAAGAATAAATGCCATTTTATTGTAACAGAATTTAATTTGATTTAAACGAATAAAATATTTTACCGCTTGATGTTAGAGATAATTGAATTCTTGGTGGTCTTTATTGAATACTAGGCTAGACTTTGTGTATTCTACCGATTAATAATACAAATATTAAGTATGTGTTAATAAAGAGTTAGAGACTATAAATGTTATTGTGAGATAAGATATGATTAAAAATACATATAAGTAATACTTAGTCAATAAAACTTTTATTATGTTTTAAACTTTCATTAAAAAATATATATTTTTCCCAATATTTCGTTCTAAAAAAATACTAGTTTTGAAACATATCTCTTCTTTTATAAAACCTATAGTTTTTAATTATTAATGTTCTATAAATAACTTTTCATCCTTTAAAAGATTTCCTTTGAAAGAACTTCATCTTTATAAAAATCTTATCGTTTAACAACTCTGGATACTAATTATTTATTTATTTTTATAAAATTATTAAACTTTTATTTAAAAATGGTTATAAAGTATTTCATATTTAACGATGATCGTTATTTTAGAAAAAAAAATCGGGTTTTTAAACTTTTGTTTATTAAACAGGGTTTTTATTTAATCAAAGGATGTGTTTTTAATTTATTGAAAAATATGTTTTTTTCAATTTATTTAGAAAATTTTGATTTTTAAAATAAGAGAGGGGGGAGGGAGAGATATATAGAGAGAGATGTAAATTAATTATTTTAACTATTTAAAATAGTATTTTAAATGAGTATAACCTAAAAACGTGTTACATGACAAAACATGTTTAAAAGAATGACATGTGTCAAAAATTATGGTTATTTTTATTGAAATAACTAGGTTAGTGACTCGTGTATTATACAAGTTAAATAATAGATAAAGTCAACGTAAAAAAATTTTATAATATAATGTAACCATATATAATATTAATAATATGCAAAAGCAAACATGTAACAAATGTCACGAGACATCAAATTGTTATGCGCCCATAAGATAAACAATCACTAATAAGAAAAATAAAAAAACCACATATTACATTAAATTATAAACGCTTCTAATGAATAAAATATAGATACAACACAAAACTCCTCAAGTAATATAAAGAAAACCTTGATATTATAAAAGTTTAATTATATGAAAGTTAGTTTCATAATAAAAATTAAAACATTACACATACTTACAAGGTTTAAGGACAGAGATGAATAAAACATTAGTTTCTTGTGAGTATAATACAGACTACAAAAAATAAACCATAAATAAAATACCTGATGAGATCGATTGTGGTTATTATAATGTAATAAAACTTCACATAAATTGCAAAACATTTTGTTAAGAGTTTTTAGCGAAAACAATATATATATATATATATATATATATATATATATATATATATATATATATATATATATATATATATATATATATATATATATATAATGCTATAAGGTTTGAATGAAAGAATACCCATTTTCATGTGTTGCGATATCTATTACGTTAAATATTAGAAATTAATGTGATTTGGCAAAAGTAAAAAAAAAAAAAAAAAAAAAAAAGACATGACAATAGTAAAGATACAAAAACCATAATCTTAAGGTCTAAATCTTTTTACTTGTTTAGAAAGTTATTATCTAAATTTCAATTTAGAATATTATTATTATATTAAATTATATATGTAAACTTTAATTAAGTTGTGATTATTTAAAATTCAATATTTTGACTATTATGATATTGAATAAAAATATATTTGTTTCAAATATATTACCAAATTTGTAAAGTTTCACTCAAGTGATTTTTCATTATGTTTTTAAAAATAAAAAATTAAAATTTTAAATTAAGTTTGAAAAATATGACATGATTGACTTTTGATTAAAATGATAAGTTTATTGTGGTGATAACACGTTTCAAATCCTAAGTGGACATTCTATGAATTGATCATGTGACATCCAAGTTATTATTTTATTAATATGTATAGATAAGATAAGCTTGACATATATTTTAGTAAAGTATAAGTAGTACTAATATCAAAAT
Source organism: Flaveria sonorensis (assembly GCA_025506505.1). Lineage (NCBI taxonomy): Eukaryota > Viridiplantae > Streptophyta > Magnoliopsida > Asterales > Asteraceae > Flaveria > Flaveria sonorensis. Next base: position 72,529,638 of record CM046423.1, read on the forward strand.
ATTATCGCAAATAATTCAAAACTATCTATGGTTGATATTTTTTATGGTCATGTATTTTTTATAACGAGATTCACCCTACAACATTAAATTTACTTCATTTATATAGTATTAATTATCAAGTTAGTTTGTGCATTAGAGTTGTACTTTAGGCTTCTAATAATTATACTTTAAATTGTATATAGTAAATTATCAACCTTGGTATGTATTAAGGGTTGTATAATATGTTTTATTAGTTGTATTCATTTTTTTAATTTTTATTTTAACCCAATATTTTTTATATTATAATAATTTAGCCCCAACATTGTATTACTTTCAAATGTGATCCCTTATACTTTTTATATTTTACAAAGTTTCTGGTTTACGTTTCGGTCTAAATTTTACGAGTTAACACGCTTTAGTGTGCATGCGTGGTTCAACGTTTTTTAATCTTATTCCCTCCCCCCCCCCCCCCCCCCCTCTCCCCGTTTAACAGCCCAATCGCAAGACACTGGTCCTAGGTCGACTTGCCAATTGTTTTATATGTTTTGTGTTTCGCCTGTATGGTTCAACGTTTTTACGTCTACTTTTCGTTCGCTTTATTTATTTATTTTTTTAATATTAACTTTTTCAATGTTGGTGGTTACGGACGGTGATATGCTAGGCACTATTTGGCACAGTTTTACGTCCCCACAACACGAGGGCTTAATACTAGTTTGAATTTAATTAATAAGATTCTTAGAATTATTTCACCCACATAAATGATGTCACGTTGATGTCTTCCACCAATTTGAACCTAGCTAGTTGATTTTATTGAAGACTATTATTCTTCCTATTCCAAAGAAGCCACAATATTATCATGAATACCCCACCAAAATCGTCTTTCTTCATTTGGATTCCTTTATATTTCCACTCGTTCCTTTAAACAACTTTCATTTTATTAAAAGAATTAGAAATTAGTAATTTGCAGCGTACATGGACTATCTACCAAATTTCTTTAGCGCAAAGACAAGATGCAAACATAGGTTAACTTCCTCCTCCGTAGGAGCATTCACGATCCATCCCACATCTTCATTCTTATAGTTACATTAAATATTATTATTTTTTTATCTTATTTTCAATTAAATAATATTTTTTCATACATTTATCATTACATTTTATCCCTTATTCACTCACAACCACTTTAAAAAATATTAAAAATTTTATAGAGATTGAACCGTGTTTTCTCAAATATGAGAAAATACGATGCAATACAAATAAATTTTCTACCTCTTTCATTCACAATCATCCTGTATAATACAGGACACCCACTCATATAAAAATAAAGAACAAACTATGAATGCTCTAACACCAAAATACACATGTGGTATCAGTATTTATGATTCCTCTTTTTCGTAATGTTGACTTTGTAGAGATTTTCTCCATCAATAATTTCCATACAAAATGATTGAATTTTAAGGGAGTGCAGTTGCCCTATTCAAAGTTGGTATTGTTCATGGTTTGGCCAGTTGATGTGCACAGTTCTCTCCTTAAACTTTTAACCGAAAAATCAATTTCATAACACATTGAACTAATAGTGTTGGGTTGTATTATATGGACTCCCAATCTGAACTCACCATGAACCTACTTATGCTTAGGGGTGTTTATAAATATCCAAAAACCTGAACTTGAAACATCCGAAAATTCAGATTCGGATAGCGTTTCTGAGGATTTTCGGATATCTGAATTATCTGAAATATTTTTATAAAATTTATTAAATAATAATTACTAATTAGAAATTTCGGATAATTTGGATATTTTATGAAAACTTCGAATATCCGAAAACTTTTTTAATAAAACTAATTAAATGTTTATATAAATTATTAAAAAATACAAAATTTATTATGATTCATATATCCGTTTGGATATCCGAATACGAATCCAAAATTTCAGATAACCAAAATTCGGATTACCGAAATTTCGGATTCGAACATCCAAATTTCAGATTTGGATACTAATAGTAAAATCCACTTTTCGAAATCACCCCTACTTATACCATGCGTAAGACTTTGAGTAATCAATTAATTTTCTAGAATTCTTCAAATATTATAAATGCTTAGTTAATTTGAAGAGTTTAATAGAGTATTCTGTCTACATGCTGTGACACCCCACCTGGAACCCTGGCGGGCGTCCACGATACAACTTACAGCGAAAGCAAACATATGTGTTATTACATACTATAATATCATCAACTTGTTACACTACTATTTTACAACAACATCTAAAAACAAGTTAAATTAAAACTTTTTGGTCTTCTAGATCCTTTATCTTTAAGCAGCTTTTAAGCGTTTCCTTAGGGGTTACCTGTGATACATATACTCAAAAAAACGTCAGCTAATGCTAGTGAGCTCATGCTATACAGTTTATAAAATTAATTTTGATATGCATACAATATGGGTTGTGATATTTGGGTCCATAGGCACAGTGCCTTCTCTGGTTTTACCACAACCACCGGCAGCGGGTTTGTCAGACCCTTCTGGCCGTCAAATAGGTATGAGCATGTGCCTAATGCATACGAGAAACCCTACCGATAATCAATTCAGATAGTTTGACACACCTCATTAAATATATCAGGATCTGTATACCCCTACCGACCCGTGCATATATGTGAGTATTATAACTATTACCAGTACAGACAAACGAGTATATTATCACAGTTTTGAAAACAGTCATGATAACTCACGTATTTAACAGTTGCTTAACAGTTGATAATCAATTCCTAGTACGATCTGGTGATATCTCAAGGTTCTGATACAGTTTAAGTAATCCTAAGTTAGGCGATGGTACAACTAATTAGTCATTGTCATGGTTGGATATTAGTTAGCGCTACCTTATTTAAGCATGGATGATCAGTCCATGCCTAACTAAGGCTAGGCTACCTAAAACCCAACCCTAACAATAACCCTAACAATAACCCTAACGCTTAAAATAATAATACTATACTAATACTAATCCTAATAATAATACTAAAATAAATAATAATTAACTTGACATAACTTAAATGATAACATACCTTAAAATTATCTACGACAATTTGATGTAGAGTCTCCCAACTCGCCCTCCTACTCGAGCTCCAAAATTAACTAATAACAACACCCAGAGGGGTATCGAGTACTCGAGATTCTTTTTATACCAGAGCGTTCCCAAAATAAAAACTTATATTCTAAATTCAACCTTAAGGTTTTTATTTATAAGTAAGCATGTATACACCTCAAATTCTATTTCACGTGATGCGGATGAAAATGAGCAGCTTGGCTGCTTGCTTACTTATTGACCAGCCTGCTTGCTTGCTTAGTTATAATTAATTCAGTTTCTTACTTCGTTTTTCTCTCATAACTTCTAAAATATAATGTTCTATAAAACTTTGACTACGTTATCGGGACGAACTTATTTTTCTCTACGAGTCGACCTAAGTTTCGTTAAAAATGGAGTAAGATTGAAAATTAAATATTTATTATTATTTAACGCTTTCTGAAAATAGTAAAATCTTGACGTCACCTGTCATCATCCAAATAGTCATCTTACTCGTATGACAATATATGAAAGAAAATTTTCATATTTCACACATGTAACTATTATATTAGGGTTTGAGGTCTTACACATGCACACAAACGAAATGACATAGCTAAACGTCAAAACAAATTCCTAATCAAGATATGCGTCCCTCTCCTTGCTTGGTTTGATGTTCCTCGATGTTTATGGTACTTTGATAATGTTTTTAAGGATTTTAGGATATTCGAATTATCCGAAATATTTTTATAACATTTCTAGAGTAATAATTACTAATTAGAAATTTTGGATATTTTTATATATACAAAAGAATTTTTTTAATAAAAATGATTAAACTTGTATAAAAATTATTAAAAAATGCATATTTTTTAGGATATCCAAAATTTCGGATTTAGATATCCAAATTTTTGGTTTTGGATAGTAATAGTAAAATCCACTATTCAAAATCACCCCTACTTATACCATGTCGTAAGACTTTGAGTAGTCAATTAATTTTTTATAATTCTTCAAATATTATAAATGTTTAGTTAATTTAAAGAGTTTAATAAAATATCCTGTCTACATGTAAAAAACGAAATGACATGGCTAAATGTCAAAACAAACTCCTAATCAAGATGTGTCCCTCTCCTTGCTTGTTTTAATGTTCCTCGATGTGTATGGCACTTTGATATGAAAAGAATTATTTTATCTCATTATTCATGTGTCATCCTCCAATTCGTATAGTTCCTAACGTTTTGGGTGTCTTTCATCGATCTCTACACATTTTTTAAATGTTTATTATTGTCTTTATTTTACCCACCTCCATCCTTACTTTTTAAATGTTTTGTATTGTCTTTATTTTAGCCACTGATATAATCATTTTGGTGAGTATACCTTCTCAGCTGCCACCACTCTAACAATCCATGCTTCATCATGTTCGATTCTCCTATCACAAGCAACATGTTGAGTGGCATAAGGTTATGGAAAATGATTGTAATGCTCTTCTAAGAAATGATACATGGTATTAGGTTCCACACTCCCCAAACATGAATGATGTGAGTAACAAATAGGCATATCATACAAGATACTATTAATGATGTGACATTTCATATCGGTTGGGCAGGAAAACGAAAGTCTTCTTATATGGGACATTATATCTTTCCTATTAGATACGTTTTAAAACCGTAAAGGGAGGGTGCCTGGGCCTGTGTGGCAACGAGGACGCTGATCTCCCAGTGGGGGAACATCCCACATCAGTTGGAAGGGGAACGAAAACTTTTTTTTATTGGGTTGAATACATTCCTATTAGACACGTTTTGAAACAATGACATGAATATAATGAAATACAACACCCGAGTCATGGGTAAAAGTATTTCAACACCAATATTGTGTTAATTATGACAAGACTTCAACTTTTTTTGTAAACACAAAAGGTAACAAAACATTAAAATTATTATTTATATCGTGGTTAATAAGGAGTGACATATTCACAGACTAAATGCCTAGAAAATTTTTTTACACGAAAAACTAAAACAATTCACACAAAACATCATTAGAATGTTGTCACGTCATTTACATATCATGTCTACCCCCTTTGCCGCTCCTTTTATGACCTCAAGTAGACTCTGGAACCTGATTTCATGGTATATCTCATGCTTAGACGCTCTAGTTACTTTAACTTTTTGTTAGTTCACTTTAATTTTTAGTTGGCTCTAAAACGAACACATACTATTTATACATGCTTATGAAGATGTATCATTGTATATGCTCGGAACGTTTCACAATACAACCCAACTTGACAAGATATTGTATTTGCTATCAACAAATTTTATCACTTAATGCATCAAAACTATAAACATTCACTTGTCGCTAAGCGAATTATGTGCTATCATAAAGACCCTACCCCTCACAATCTTTTTTCCGTCACTAGTCTCCTTTCATTTTACAAACTTTATAGACTCATCAAGGTTGAATATGATACATGCTAACGAGTTGTTATAACCTCACAATTTTTTCAATTAGACTTGTACGATTTAAACCCGTAATCTTTACTATGAAAACATACTTTAGTTTATTTAATGTTTGGTCCGAATATTTTGGGTATAAACAATCGTATTAATATCCCAAAGTAAAGAACCAGTCGATGACGATAAGCACGCTTTTCTAGCACCACAGACAAAGACACACACCTTTCTCCGATCACCGTCCACCTGAAACTTCATTCTCACTCCGGTCAGGTACTTCATATGTCTTTTCCATGAATTCAATTGGAAAAATCGTTTCTTTATCACCAATTCATTCACACGATAGTTTCTTGTTGTTTATCGATTCATGCTCTCAATTAACAAACAATCTGATCTGTAACCTACCGATTTCTGATTATACTCATAGTGGGTTCGTTCACTTTCGACTGATTTAAGATCGAAAGATCGTTTTTTCAGTAATTCAGTTTCGAATTTCCATTAATTTTGTGCAATTATGAACAGGGCAAGAGGGAATTACTCTAGGGTTTAGGAAGTATTTGGGGGTTTTGTATGTCATGTTGTACTTGGTGCGTGAGAATCTCTTCATCGGCAACATCAGTGCAGCTGCAGAAGTACTTTTGGGTGAAAATAAAGAAATCACACATATTTTATCAGTCTTGAGCTCGGCCTCTATAGGGTTTTTCTCCGAATGGAAATCGAGTTTTTCGGTGCCTACCAAAGAGATTCGTACAGTATACATGGGCGGTCCGGGCTCGGGTTCGGGTACAGATGAAAATGTGGAGGGTGATGGGTCAGATGAAGCTGCATTATGCTCTAAGAAGATTCATTACGTGTTGGAGAATGCAGGGCATGATTTGAAGCTGGTGAGGATGGCTGTACCTTTGAGAGATATGGAGAGCGAGAATTTGCTGGATTCGTTGGAAGTTTGTTTGGATTTCATCGATGAAAGTAGGAAAAATGGTTCGGTTTTGGTTCATTGCTTTGCAGGTGTATCCAGAAGGTAAATTTAGTATGTTGGTTTCTTGTTTTGATTCATTATTTTCATGTGCATATCATGTTTTTTTTGTTATCGATTCGTGTATTCCCTTTTTTTAGGTCGTAAAAATTGTGTAAGAAACATGTTACCATTTCAGGATTGCTAATTTACTATTTTTACTTGATTTTCGATGTTGATTCCATGTTGTTTTCATTATGGTGCCTAATATTTGATATCTTAGATTAATCTGTGTTTAAGCTTTCATCTAAGCCATCCTTTCCATATACTTGTAAGTCTTATTAGTTATTAGATGGCGTTTATGATTAGTGAACTAAAAGACTAGTTTTAAGGTTTAATAAAAAATTATCTTGTTTTACTTGTGTGGGGCATTCGAAAATCATACTTTAGAAGTTCCTTCTAAATTTAGATGGTTTTATGCTTTGAACATAAACTTCTACCCGCTTGACTTGTTTCCTTTTTAACTAATTGTTTTGATATTACTTATATGACTTGTTAGGAACACAACACCCAAATCAACCCGTTCATAAGTAAATGGGTTGAATTTACCACCTCTGATGCTTGTATTGCTTTGTCATGATACTAATCTGCTTGATATTGTTAAAAAACTGAGAAGATTAACAATGAAATAAGTTCAAACAACTATTCTCTCTCCCTCTCTCCCTCTCTATCTATCTATCGATCTATTTATTATTTTTCCCCTCCTCCTAAGGGTTTACACCGTTCTTATGTCTTTGTTGCAGTGCAGCCATTATCACGGCCTATCTGATGAGAAGTGAACGGATTTCTCTAGAAGGTTCAAGACAATTGTTTTTTTTTAAAGATTTATTGACTGATGTGGATAGCTAATGGTTATTTTCTTTAATTTGATGTAAAATTTTTCATGCAATATTTTTCCACAATCTCCTTGCAGATGCACTTGAATCATTACGCCAAAGCCATGAGTCCGTTTGCCCAAATGATGGATTTTTAGAACAGGTAATTGTAAAGACTAAGTGAGACAGAAGTTAAATTCAACTCATAATGGAACAGATTATATTTTTATATTTTTCTTGTGGATTCTGAAAATCTGTTTCCTTTGAGGTGCAGTTAACCATGTTTGAAGAAATGGGTTTCAAGGTTGACCATTCAAGCACTATATACAAACGCTTCCGTGTAAAGGTTTTAGGTGTGTTTCCTTACTCAGTTGGGTAATATGTTAAAATGTGTAATTTTTAAGTTCTGGTCAAAACAGACTGGAACACTTCTGCATCCATTATTTATAATTTTTCTAAATTATGAATGATTCAATACGACAAAAATAGTACTAAAGTTATAGTAAAAATCCTCTTAAATAAAATGATTTACAGCATTGCATGTATTCAAATACCAAGTGGAGTTTTAATCCGTTTAACAGTTCCAATTTTAGATATATATATATTTTTTTATATTTTACTCGTTACCTACAAAGTACAACTCATATTGTGGCACTAGGTGACTCGTATAACCGAGGAGAGAAAATTGACACCTCTAAGTTTGCTGCTGACCCTGGTTTGACCAAGAAAGAAGCTTCTTTAGTGACTGAAACACCGAAAGAAATAATGCCAACGCCTGCATTTCGTTGCAAAAAATGCCGGAGAGTTGTTGCATTGCAGGAAAATGTCATAAGTCATATTCCCGGGGAGGGGGAGAATTCTTTTGAATGGCATAAAAGGAATAATCACAACAGTTTCAGCAAATATAATGAGCTTGAGTGCACCTCGGTCTTTGTTGAGCCTCTTCGTTGGATGAAAACAGGCATAAAACAACCTCCGTTATACTTTTTATACGTTTTCATTTTAAATAATACTACGTTAAAACCTTAATGTCATAGAATGACAATGTACTTAGGCTGGTGGTCTGTTTTGATAATTACACTCAATATCATGGCATGGTAATTGTGCTTTTCTAGATGGACTAAAATGGTAATTTGATCACCTGATGACTGGTTTCTGCTTACGCAGCACTTGTCATGATGAGGTGGCTTGCCATGCCATTTTTTTTCACCGGCTATACCCAATTGCACGTCAGCTAAGTTATCAAATTAGTCCATTTCAAGAAACATATTACCATATGTATAATTACCAAAACAGACCACCAACCTATGTACACAATGTTCACATAACCACAGTTTCAGTGTTTGGCTATTCTGCTTATCGAAGGAGTCAAGTATAATTTGACAATAAGCATGTTAAGTAAGCGACTTCCACACTCAAATAAGTAGATAATCGTAAGCAGTTTGCTTCTATCCAAATACTCAGAAGTACTTATCTAATGTATGAAAACACAATAAGCAAATAAACAGTTTTTATAAACGATTTCAGCCCCTCTCCCCCGCTAAACTTTTGTTTTATCATTTTTGTTGTCTAGTTGAAGAAGGTGCATTAGAAGGAAAGTTGTGGTGCACACACTGCGAAGGCCGGTTGGGTTACTTTAATTGGTCTGGAATCCAGTGTAGTTGTGGAAGTTGGATCACACCGGCTTTTCAACTTCATAAAAGCCGAATCGATGTCAGTACCGTTTAAGGTTTATACACACACTGGTGTCATCCTGTTGAAGCTTTGAATCACAATAATTATACGACCCAGACACTCCTTGGCTTCATTCTGGAGCCATATAATCATGATGTCATTGTTTCTTTTTATCATAACTTTAAACTATTTGCTTTGATGTCTAAATGATACAGTTTTGGTTACACATGGTGGTTTGTGCTCCCGTTTGTTATCAGTCTTCTTGGACTTGAGAAATTGAATGTGCGTATGAATAATGCTTGTTATTCTTTGACTCCGAGGCGTGTATTCTTTCACAAACTTGACATGTTTTGTAATCGTACTCACTGGTCTGTTGTGGTTGATGTTCCGTGGATCCTTTCTATGAATGTATTTGGATCCTTTAAATGGGTGGGGTTTACGAAATTCGTTATTCAAAGGCAAATCTCATTTAAACCTGCTCAAAACTATTAAAATATGTACAATCCATAAAAGCTAACAATAGCATTATCTTGTTTGAACCAAATTTGAATTTGGTTTGAATTCAATTGGTTTGAATTCAGTTTCAAACCGAATTGGTTTCATTGTCTACTTACACTTGACTCTTGGGTTTTTTTTGTTCTTGCGTTAGTGGTGTTGGGCTCTTGTCTATTTGGTTCAGCTAAAGCTTAACATTAAGGTCTATATGACATGCAGTCACCTATATATCAATGAGCATGAGCCCACTAGACTTATGGAAACTAAATATAAGTTATTCGACCCGATAAAATGTATTTTCATTGATGTGCTTGGAAAAAAATTGTGTTGCTCATGATAAAAATTACACACAACACGTGTGAAACATGTCTTTACAGTTGACTATATAATTACGATTACCGATACTCAGTATGTTATATTTAGAATTTCAAATGGGTGTCGTAACACACCAACATTCTAAATCTAATCTCACACCATCCGTAAATGGGCGTTTAACCCTCCATTAAACACCATTTGCAGGTCAAACGACTATTTGCGAAACGTTTAATTGTAAGTTATCTTAAATCTCATGGTCCCCCTACCTTTTGAATAACCGTTTGAGAAGGAATTTATCGGTCCCTTGGGTGTGAGATTATACGGGGTGATGCCTTTATGCTATGCTAGATATTAAGGATTTAATATCCTGTAAATACCAGTTAGAGCATACAGAATGGGGCCTTGAAGAAGTCGAGGAGATCCCGTAAAAACCGGGGCTAAACGAGAATACCGCGTGCCAGTTCGGAGGTGTTACAAACCGACGAATATTCACCGGGATTTACCAGTCCACACACAAACTTTTGAAAGGTATTTTTGTTTAATAAACAAATGGGAAACGGGGAAACAAGAAAAAACTAGAACGAAACCATATAAAACGGATAAAACTGGAAAATATGAAGAAAATAAAAAAAACTGACGTGTTACACGAAAAAAAAAAAAAAAAAAAAAACAGAACTGTTACGGGTTACCAGTAATCTTAGTAAAAAAGATTGTGGTTAAAAGAAAAAAGAAAAAGAAAAATTATAGGAAACCCTTTCAAATAACAAGCAACGGATACACAAATGAAACAACGATTAGTCAAATTATTATACTTATTTCAAATTCAGTTTTCAATCTCCCCGCCTACACCGTCACAGAACACACACACCCACACACACACTCTCTCTCCGATCATCTCCTCCGTAGCTTCTTCTCATCTCTCTTTTCTCCGGCCAAACGTCGCCGTCCAACCGACGAGACGACACAGCAGAAGAAATCCGATCCGCCTAAATTGCAGTATCCAGATCCTTTAACCATCTTACAAAGGCCGATTGTCCACTTCTTTGCCGGATCTCACCACTTCCACTTAGGTAATATATTTCTTTAATCTGACTACTTTGGAAATGATATCAAACTTTGATTTGCTATATTTCAAACAACAAATTACAGCAAGTGTTGTAAATTAACGAACAAAACCCTAGTTGTTGTTGTACATCCGTAAATTAATGCTCATGTTTTATGTTCGAAAATTGATGAAATTTGGTTTAAGTGTTTGTAGTTTTGTATAAAGGATGCTTCGTTTATGAATTGGGGTTTCAGCCAAGTTTGCGCTGTTGCTGAATTTGACTAAGTTTCTTTTCTTTTATGAGTTTGCGTTTTATCTTTGTTTGGATTATAGGCTTTCTTGATTGTATGCTGTGATTTTGAGAAGATTAGATTGAGGAGGGGTACATATTTTGGGTTGTATTGTTGTATTTTCTCACCCATTGGCATGTAGTTCAACTTTGTTGCTGCCTTTTTATTTATTAAGCACTTGAGATCAAAGTATGGATATAATTCACTTTTGAGTTTAGAAATGTATACTGTGAGTCTGTGATATACCAATATTTGCAATGCTTTTGGATACTTATTATATTTAGCACAATGTTTAAGATTTTTTTACATATATCTTAAGTTTCGTGTTCAAGGAGGCCTACTTTGTAATACTGGGACCCGGCGACTGAAATCTTCAGGACAGCCGGCTCATTTGGACCGTCAGTCTTCAACATGAATCATTACCACCTATATGAGGCAATTGGACAAGGGAAATACTCAGTAATGAATTCTGTTTCTCAATGTTCTATGAATTCTGCGTTTTTTTTTCAGTTTAGTATGTATACCGATGAGGTCTACACTGTTTTGCAGACTGTGTATAAAGGGAGGAAGAAGAAAAGCATTGAATATTTTGCACTTAAAAGCGTCGATAAATCTCACAAAAGCAAGGTTTTGCAGGAAGTAAGCTTCTTTCTTTAATTGTATTTTTTTGTAGAGGGGTTTATACCTGAAACACAATTAAGATAAGAATACATTACAGTTTCATTTATAAAACAGTAATACCCTATGCATAAGTCGCAAGTGGATTATATGCATCTGGGTTTACCATTGTATAATATAATTCATATTCCTCTTTATCTTATACCAACTAGATTGGAATAGAACGCCTGTTGTTGATATTGTTCTTAGTTTTCTTATATATTAACTAAATTGTTTATTTTGTTTTTGGAATTTAAACTGCAGGTCAGAATTCTTCACTCATTGGATCATCCTAATGTACTCAAATTTCATGCCTGGTAAGAAATATTGAATTCTTCAATTTTCTGATTCTCTTTTTGTGTTTTGAGGTTCTGATGTTAGGATAACATGGAACTAGAATTGTGGTTATTAATGACCTATCCAATGGTATATTGGAAGTTAAAACTTTATAATTTTTATGTTTTATTTCTTTTGAAATAGGTATGAAACTTCTGCTCACTTGTGGCTGATTCTAGAATACTGTGTTGGAGGTGACCTCCGGACATTACTGGAGCAGGTATAAAAGTTTTTTTGAAGCATGTCATATGACATAGTTAAGTTATTTGAGAATATGATATTATATATACACAATTATATGTATGTATATGTATATGCTTGCATGTATGTATGTAAGATGAGAGTGCATCATGGTATAGGGGTGACAGAGAAGCCTGATACAATAACCTTGAATGGCTACAAATTAAAGCTATAATACACACCCTTGACAGTAACAATCCCTTAGCGCAGCTCACAAACATATTGGTTTCATGAAACTCTATTATTAATTACATCAGTGTATTTGCCATAAATATTTAATTGTCCATCAAACTAGACAATGCGCACGGAAACAACCGCACTGCTATTTTTGTTTCTACTTCTGATGACTAGATCTTGCGGACATGGATATTTTTTTTGAATACAATTCAATCCTAAGACACATATATCAGGTTGAGGAGCTCTAGCAATTGTCAACCATGGAACTTCTTCTTAAAAGTTAATGTGGTTCTTGTTAACATGTTAGTGAACAATACCCTTTATGTATCTGTGGGACAAACTTGGTCTATAATTTTTATGCTGACTATTTTCTCATTTTTTAAGCATCTTATTTATCATCCTCATCTCTTTTCATCATTTATTTCTAAAAAATATTTATAAATCAAAAGATAAAGGTTGGAGCAATATGTATATCAATATATTTGGGTCTACAATTTGGGGGATTGTTTATCTTCTATCATTTCATCTGTTATTTGTCTCTGACCCTTCTTTATCCTCATTTTTTCTTTAGACTTTTAGCTATCCGATATCATTGGTTAACAATTAAACACAAAGGTTTCTAGTCAATTTTAAGTATTTACCAGTGTAACACTCAATTAAGCTTAAATTTAGTTCATATTCAATTTTCTTTTCATGTTATAATTCTTGGTTATGCACAAGTACACAACCATACACTTTTGCTACACACCTTTGACGAAATTTATATTTTTTGATGGCTAACAGGACAGGAAACTTCCAGAAGACTCAGTACATGATCTTGCAGTGGATGTTGTCAGAGGTTTAGGGTAAAAGACTATCTAGCCCTCATATACAAAATATTATTTTTGAAGGTATAGGGATTTAGAGTTTATATCATGCGACTAATCCTGATTGGTCATTTATTAGATTTTTACACGCAAAGGGTATTATCTACTGTGACTTGAAGCCATCAAACATCTTACTGGATGAAAATGGTCGCACAAAGGTAGTTTTGCTTTATTTATAATTTTACAGTTGATTATTTCCTGATAATGTATTTCTTGCTGTTATATGTTTTGCAGCTGTGTGATTTTGGGTTATCCAGAAAATTGAGTGATATATCTAAAACACCTTCTTCTCTGGTGGGTTTTTTCTGAACAATTGGCACCACTTATTTTTATTTTGTTAATTGCATCAGTGTAACTTAGAGGTGGCAAAACTGGGGAGTCAAAATGGGTTTTGTTTAACAAGAATCTGCATGTTTTCTGTCAATTATGGTCAAGCCAGGTCGAACAGAAACACTTTCCCTTGAAAATGTTTTTTTTAAACATTTAGTGTGTCAAACATGATAACAATAAACTACTTACTTTTAATAATAATCAATTTTTTTTTGTACTAAATTGATTTAGGAGGTTATGTCCTATGAAAATACACTTTGGCGGCTTTTAACCTGTTCGATCCATTATTCCATTTGACTTGTTTCTGTTCTTGCTAATTCATTTTATATTTCCTGTTTGATCGTTAGGGATAAAACATAATCCGAATCAACCCATTCATAACTTCATGGGCTGATATTGCTAACTCTAATATATATAACGGAGATAACTTATTTTATAGTATACTATATACTTATCTTTGCTTGATAATGTTTAGTTACCGCAAGCAAAGCGTGGAACTCCATGTTACATGGCTCCTGAGTTGTTTCATGATGGTGGAGTTCATTCTTATGCTTCAGATTTCTGGGCTCTTGGTTGTGTTCTATATGAATGCTATGCTGGCAGACCTCCATTTATAGGAAAAGAATTTACACAATTAGTAAAATCAATTCTCACAGATCCAACCCCATCCCTACCGGGCAATCCTAGCCGTTCATTTGCTAATCTTGTTAGTTCGCTTCTAATAAAAGATCCAGCAGAAAGAATCCAATGGTCTGAAATTTGTGGTCATGCCTACTGGAACACAAAGCTCACTCCACCTGATTTACCCCCTCAACCTGCTTTTTGTAACATGATTGAACTTTATTATAAACCCTGCCTTACAGAACGAAATCAGAACAAAACTCCACCAAGAAACCGTGATAATATGAAAGCCACAGTGGGTCCTCACACTGAAAATTCTAATCATAATACACCTAGTAGAGGTGTATCTAGTGGCAGAAAGGTTCAATCTAAAGGTTCAAGTAATACAAAGGGTGTGAATCTGCTACGTCTTTCAAGGATAGCAAAATCAAATTTACAGAGGGAAAATGAGAAAGAGAATTATCGTAGGCCATTGCCTAATAGTAATTCTGAAAATGAAACTGATGTTCAGATCGAAAATACTGATATGGAGCTTGATTTTAATGAAAACAATGAAGATGACACCCAAGATGAGGCTGAAATGGCGACCCCTAACCGAACCATTGATGAGGATTCATCCATTCCAGATCATGATTTGGTTGCATCACCAATGGTCAACACACCTGCGACAGATGATTCCAGAAGAACTGATTATGAATCCTCTTCAGATCATCTAGAAGTATCTGCTGCTCCACCGAGTGCTTCTCCACAACCAAAGATTAAAAAGGCCTTAGAAGGTTCAGACGGTGTGGTTAACCTTTCAACAGTTCTTTGGCATGCATCTGACCTCTCGGTTCGGCCTGTGATGCCGAGTAAAAAGTCAGACAAAGGGTCAGGGTCGGAGGTGGTTCCTTCTCTTCCATTTGATGCGGTTCCAGCATCTGATTTTGTGAAAAAATCAAAGGAGCAACTGGAAGTAGTCACAAGGTGCATCATAAGCATCCTAAATGGAAACACTTCAATTGGTGAGAAGCAAACTGTCATCAAATATCTTGAGATGTTAAGTTGTAGTGTGGATGCAGCCAATATCTTGACCAATGGCCCAGTAATGCCAGTTTTAGTCAAAATGCTTCGGCAGTCCAAAGCCTCAAGTTTGCGGGTCCAACTTGCTTCACTTCTTGGGTTGCTAATACGACATTCGACTTTTATAGATGATGAGTTGGCAAATTCTGGAATATTGAGTTCCTTAAATGAAGGGTTAGTTGACCGCCAAGAAAAGGTCAGAAGGTTTTCTATGGCTGCACTGGGTGAGTTATTGTTTTACATATCAACTCAAAATGACCAAGCAAAAGCAAGTAATCCACCTGAAAGCCCATCTAAGGAAAACAGGACCTCTTCAGGATGGCAGGTCAGCTTTAGTTACCATTGCTTTGATCTTACTTCTGAAGGATCTTATTAAACTTTGTTTCTATATTTACTTGGCAATTGGCATTCTATTTAAACTTTGTTCTATTTAAAGCATGAAATAAGTTATATGTAAAGGGGTAACTTTAACCTCTTTATGTGAAATGGTTCAATTTGGTTTTTATATTTATAACTGGCAGAGGTGGGAATATTGACACTTAAAACGTACTTATGGGTTGATCTGGGTTGCAATTTTTTCTCCAACAGGTTAACTGATAAAACATAGTTGAAAATAAAAAGAGTCAAATGGGTTGCCGGGTTAAATGGACTGAAAGTTACCCATGTGTTGTCAAATGTGTGTACCTTCTAACTCCTTTTTTATAAAAAAACTAATTAATTTTTGTTTGACAATATAAATTAACAAGTTTTATTTATCGCACTAGATATTATTATGTTAATAAAATTTGAACTTTTTTCTGACCAGTAACGCAATTCACTTTGACTCATTTGTGTCAACTCACCAATTTTGCGACACCTATTAATGGGTCAAAAGGGTAAGTTAAAAAACATTAGTTAAAAAGGATGCATGTAAAATGGTTCAAACCTTACCCAGAGTTACTTGAGTGTTGATAGCCTGCTTAACGGTGACGGTCTATTGCCAAAAAATAAAATAAATCATTAATTTAATAATGGTTCTGTAATTTCTTTTAACCTTAATCTCAAAAGCTGTGGAAAACTTATTTTTTGCAAATACAAGCTTTCAAAATTCGTCTCTTGTTTTCTTAAATGCTTCAATAATATAGTTTGTGTACTTGTATAATACATTTATTATTTTTTAATGTTTTAAAAAGTGGACAACCTGACCTGTTTTGACTTGATTTCAAACCTGTCTTACCAGCTCATTATTTCACTTCTAACTCTTAATTTCTTGAAGCAGGTTCCGAGTACACTAATTTCATTAGTAACATCACTTTTACGGAAGGGTGAAGATGACATCACTCAGCTTTATGCTTTAAGAACAATAGAAAACATCTCAAGCCAAGGAGGATATTGGGCTACCCGTTTCACCAGCCAAGATGTAATCAACAATCTGTGTTACATATTCCGAGCACCTGCAAAACCAGAAACTATGAGACTCACAGCTGGATCATGTTTGGTCCGTTTAACGCGTTTCAACCCGCCTGCAATCCAACAAGTAATGGAAAAACTCACCTTTAAAGAAATCACAAACGCCATTTCCAAAGGAAGCCCACGCGAGCAACAAATCTGCTTAAATCTTCTAAACATGGCAATGCTTGGCAGCAATCTGTTCACCAATATTGGCCGCCACCTATTACCTTTAGTTGAAGATAAAAATCTAGTCCCAAACTTGATATCCCTTATTGAACATGGGGGTGATGTTTTAAGAGGGAAAACACTTGTTTTTGTGACTCTGCTTTGTAAAAACCGAAAAAGATGGCTTGGACATTTTTTCTTCAGTGTGAAACTATTAACAACGGTAGATAGGTTGGTCAAGGAAAAGGGTGTTTATTTGCAGCAATGTTTAGAGGCATTTTTGGACGGTGTGGTATCCATTTTGCCGGGGCTACTGGAGATGATAATTGCTGATATTAAGCAACTCCCAGGCGGTAAACGACATACACAAGGTGCTGGCTTAACTGGCAAAGGTGGTGGTCCAAAGACCAATTTGCCACTTTTTCCTGTGGTTCTAAATCTTCTTGGTAGTTCATCGTTTAAACGCAGGGTGCTTGACTCTCATGTCCTTCAGCAACTCAAAACTCTAATCAAATTGGTCGAATCACCATTCCAGGTAAGTAGAGCATCATATCTGTTGATTTTTTTAGGTCTTATCTTTCACCTGTCTAAATGGGTACTTTTGCATTTCAATACACATTATTTGTGACACTAGCAGATAAAGACTTCTCATTTGATTTCAGGGACGCGATGATTTTCTGTTAACTCTTTTACGGGTCCTCGAAGCAATCACAGAAGAAGCATCTGTAATTGAGAAAAATCATGCAATTTTTGTCAATGAAATTCTCCCAAGTCTCTCGGTTCTCTGCAAAGGAAGTAAAGACGGAGATGCAAGATTCTTATGCTTGAAGATATGGTTTGAGGTGGTTGTTAATATGTTAAATGAAGCACCAAAGGATACCAGAAGACTGGAGGATTTGAAAGCGATATGCCATGATCATTTTGTCCCGATGTTTCCAATGCTAATGGAGGATGATGATCCGACTCCAATATACGCACAGAAACTACATGAGATGCTGCTGGAGTTCAACATTATTGCACAATAATGTCTTGTTTACTTTTTGATGTAATCCATTATGTATTCATGGTTTGTATGCGATACACCCATTGTTTTCTCAAGACAGATTCTTGTTTATGTTAATTTAAATGGTACATGCTGTCAGTATGCAGTATTGGTTTGCGGGGTTAGGTTGACAGGTTGAGATTTGCCTCACACTGATACTGATAATATGGCACATAAACATTATCTAAACAGAAGAAACACTTTGGCGAGTAAGAAGCTGCGAGTGAACCAAGTATAATAATAATAATGCATAAACATGCAACAATTACTCCACTGCCATGAACAAAAGAACTACTCATTTTGACCTGAACCTAGTTTGACCCATTACCTGACATATCTTATGTATTTCTTTGCATAATAGGTAAAGTCAAATTTGCCACTTGGGTTGTAACCTAGTGGTAAGAGGCAAAACCTCTTTAGAGTTAACTCAAGTTTGAACCTGATAGGGAGTAGCTTACAATGTTGTGGTTTTAAAGTATAATAGATTTGCTGTTAAAAAAGAAAAAAATTAAAGTTAATTTCTCCAAAATCCTTGAGTTAGAGACCATGGTTCAGTTGTTACTATGATTAATAGCGCTGCAGCAGGTAATGGATCAAGAACTAAAGTGGTGAGGACTTTCTTCCGGTAAACTCATGAGACCAAAAAACACCCTGCTAAACAACAAATACAAAAGCACACAAGAGGTCTGATTGGCAAATCTAAATAAGTATAGAGCAGTCGTAGTTGCGGTGGTAGCAATAAGGTATAAGTTGTAATGGTTTTAAATGAATTTTAATTTTGCAACACACATGAGTGACGCCGATTTCGTACAAGTTTTATTATACGAGCGTGTCATGTCAAAATTTGTTAAAGAAAGGGTATTACATTTCTTTTAAAGTACTACACACACAACATGGCTTTGTATACGATAATGAGTGATTGAAATTTGTTTCTGCATTGAACAACACTCTATGTATATTTAAAACAAAAAAGGGAGTCGACGTGTTGAAATCTGTCAAATGAATCAACAAACGGGACATTGTTATAAAATTACAATATTCATTGCTCGATAATCCTTTGAATCAATGAGGATGGGAAGGTATAATCAGCTTAATACAAGGCTCTTGCCAAGAATAATATCATCTGTGCTGAAATCGGCTTCTTTTCTAAACGTTCCCCGACCAAAATCCAGGTTATACGAGTCAGTCAAACCTTCAACCAAGCCATACTCAGGTACGATTCCAAGCTCCTCTTTTGCCTTCTCCACAGATGCAAAGAAATGCTGCAACAAATAGTTTCACAAAACAGGTATTATATTCATTAAAAGTTAGAAACTTTTTCTAGATACTAAGCGCGTCGAATATGATTAAATGATTTCAATAATGAACTGATTTTTTGAATAAAATGATTTAGCCTGCGTTATAAATACACATTGGGTCTTTTACCTATCTTTTTATCTGGCTCACTTAGCTAGTTAGACCTGTACATAAGTTAATGGGCCGAAAATTGCCAACTTTAAGATAAACCTTGTGGACACACTGGTCAAACCCGAATTCACCCATTCATAAGCACTAAATTATATGTTGCAAACTGATTATCTGATTACATTTAGTTTTGGATAAACATTTTTGAAAGTAGCTTATTTGAAACACACTTAATCAGCCTTTAAATGATCAGGACTTGCCAATGAGCGGGTTTAAAACATTGTTTATATCAATAACAAAAGTCAAACAAACTTTTCCCACCAAAATATAAGCTCAAATTACGGATTTACCTGGTCACGGAATGGAAACGCCTTCTTTTTCCCAAAATCAAACTCCTTAGGATTATAATGAATGATCTCTGGCTCAGGGAATCCACCAGCCTACAAGAAGTAAGTTGTAATTTCATGCTATAAAATCTTAAGTAATAAATTTACTAAATTATAATAAAAGTTAAATAACCTTAGCACAAGCTCTTGCTAATCCATCAAAGGTAACATATCTGTCTCCAGATATGTTGTAAACTTGCTTGCTTGCTTTCGCATTTCCTAAAACCTTTATAAAAGCTTTTGCCAGATCCTGCATTTGGTCATCGTTGACTCGTAAAGACCGTTTGACTTTTGCATAGCCGTTATTTTTTTTTGAATAATGTGGTAATTTTACTAACCTTTACATGACCAAGTTGGGTTACTTGCAAACCCGAGTTGGGAATTGGGATTGGTCGGCCTGCTTTCAACCTATGGAAAAACCATTCCTCAACAGGGTTGTAATTTAAAGGGCCATAGATGTAAACAGGCCTTATAGAAGTGTAATTAACACCCTTTGATTCTAATAAGGACTCTGTCTCAAGCTTCCCCTTGTGTCGGCTTTTTGGATCAACTGCATCCACCTATACCAAAAAATATATATAATATTAAATCTAAAAGAGTATGTATTGTACTTCATTTGCCCCTTGCGAATTACTGTCACTTGAATTGAGAGTATATATTTGTAATGACCATGAGGATCGGGCCAATCCAAAAGCACTTTTTTCTCCGTTTCTTTTCTGAATTTATAAATAGTAAATGTGTTAAGTATGGCTAAAAGAAAACTATTTTGTCAAAATTATAATCCAGTTTTGAAATAGAGCAATGTGGAAGGTTTGCTGCATTGTGAATGTATGGTTGACTTTAAACCTCTTAGGCTTGTCTGACCTGATCAAAAATTGATAAGCTAACATGGTACTTTCTAAAATCAAAACAAAAAATGTTAATAAACCGACCTCACGATGTGGTAAAAGGTCAGATTTAAGGTAAACACCGGCTGAAGAGCAGTATATGTACCTGTAAATATTTTAACAAATATAAACAAAAGTAAATACTCATTTTCATCAAATGATTCTTATGTGATTTTACAGAGCTTATGTTGATAACTTACTGTTCTAGATTTGGCAATGCATCCAATATGGGCTCCACCTCTTCCGCCTCACGCCCTTGAAAAGAAATCATTTCCACAAATCATGATAATAACGTATTGTGTCAAGCATGTGCTATAAAATACTAACTAACTTAATATTATACCCTCTGAAAACTAAAACAACGATCATCATAATGCTTTGGGACACTTGGAGTTAGAGTTCAAGAGGGGTAATTTTGTCATAATGTACTAACATTTTCAAAATGTCTTCTAAAGAGAATGAAAAATTTATTGTAAAAGATTAAACCTTTACGTTTTTTACTCACCATTAATATCATAGACGACATCAAAGCCTTCAGCAGCTAGACTCGTCCTCACAAAATCATAATCCTTTCTATCACCTTTCAAGTGCAATATCTACAACCAGAAACACATCATAGTTACTTAAGAAACAAGTCATTAACATGCTAAAGGTAATAGCTTGAATTTTAATATGAAATTTCAACAAACCTTGGATTTGAAAGCATTGTAAGCTTCATCTGATTCACCAGGCAAAGGCTGTGTAACAGGCGCTTTTCCTCTAGTGAACAAAGTTACCTGCATACAACAAATGATAAGCGAAAGTTTATGAACAGTATTTATGGCATTATAATATGGGAAATTGCAAGATTAATTATGTTAAACTTAACCTGATGGCCCTCTTCAACAAGTAGTCTGGAAAGAAAGATTCCAATGAAACGTGTGCCTCCCATTACAAGAATTTTCTTGGAGCTTGACGCCGTCACATGCAAAGCTCCCTTCGGTTGACATACTTTCCTCTTATACTGAAGCATAAATCACATTCAGTTATTTTGACTTTTTAAGCCAAACCTAGTACTTTCTGAATTCAAATTTGATATGGATAAGTAGATAACTCTATCAAGTTGTTATCAGATATCAATGTTTTCTATTACGTGTACTTAAGGGGTGTTTGGATTTGCTTTTTGCAAGTGATTATGTGGTTACTAAGACTTAAAGGCATCCAAACACCATTTGACACATCTGATTTTGATAATTCGATATCACATATTCACATTATCACTCTCAACCCACACACACACTTATTGTAAAACGCTACGCTACTGATTGATTTAAGAGCATAATTGAATAGAAACATGCCCTCCCCGTTTTGCCATTATCCATGTGTTTGGATCTTTTCTTTTTTCACTTTTGACAATACAAAAGGGATTCACTTTGACTTTTAAGTCCAGACTTATAAGTAATTACTTTTATAATTCAAGATTGATCTTAGTAATGTAACAAATATGACACCAACAATCTTGTAACCAGTAGTAATCATACTCAAAGAAGCCCCATTTTCCTTGCGTTTCTTTCATTTTGACTATTGAGTTCAAATCTCAAAACTCAAAGTAATTACTTTCGTAATTCAAGATTGATCTTGAATCACCAGCAAGAATCTTTTAATCACCAGTAACCGTTGTAAAGTTTATAACTTTTCAGGAATCTTTTAATCACCGGTGATCGTTGTAAAGTTTATGGCTTTTCAAGAATTAGCAATGCATGCACAGCAATCTCAAAGTTCAGAATTTGACAACGGATTGGGGGTAATTTAGAAGATGAAAAGAGCTAAAACAGTACCTGAATAGAGGTGATGAATTTGGTGCCACAAAAGGTTGATTGAGAAGAGGGAAGAAGTGAGACAGAAGGGTATGATTTGAAATTATGCTGCACCGCTGCAACACCACCCGCCATTGATGGTGAGGATGAGAATGAAGGTGAAGATGAAGATGAAGATGAGAGGTGGGTATGTTTAATGATGATGATGATGATGATGATGATGATGATGGTGTGAAAACCATATCTTGTGGTGGTGTTTGTGAGTCTCTCTTGAGGGGAAGAAGGATAACAAGTGACCCCACTTCTCTTCTTTCGGTTCTGTCCATGAACTACTCTCTCACACTCTAAACCATATCTTTCTTTGATTTGCAACAAAACAAACATCCAACATTGTAATAGTCTCCCTCCATATTAAATTGAAATACTAATATTAATAATCAATTTTTTTATTAAAATTTTTTTTTTTTATGAAAATTGTTGAAGTTATTTAAAGCAAGTAAAATGGGTTTGTTATTATATACATGTTTGGTCATGTTATCCTATTATGTTCGTGGATTTTATAGTTTTTAAGCAATTATTTCAGCACTAGACTCTACATCGAACTGGTCGTTGTATCAGTTAATTGATTGGTTAGACAGAATATAGTTAACAACCAAATGTGTTTTGTTCTTTGTTTGTTTTTCTCCAATTATATTGTTCATCAGTTGATATGATAAGGTTATAGTTAAATGTAAGTTTATTCTATAAAAACTAAAAAGAGAAAGGATAGGAATTGATTATCTCATGACTGCGAGAGGGCGAAGATTATAGGCGAGTATAGGAATGGTGAATTGAAGATTAGGAGAACTAACACTTTAGGGAATGTTTATGACGTTATGTGAAAAATATAGGGACCATTTATGACCACCTAAAAAGCTAAGGGACTGTTTTATGACTGTTGCCATATGTTCTTAGGGTTTAACAACAATTGGGGGTTTAATTGGGTTCTCCTTTCTCCCATCACCATTTCTATAGCTTTCAAATCATCACTCAAAACTCCATCATGTGGGCGATTCGAAGAACCTCCTCAGTTGCTATGAGGTAATTTTAAGTTTTCTTGAAAATTCACTGTCAATATTGTAAATTCTAGAAGAAGAACCTTGATTTGATTGCTTACTATGATCGTTCTAGTGAAGTAGCAGTTTGATTCGTTTGGGTTAAGGGTTTTAATGGGCTTGCAGACTTGTAAATGAAACGTCGGTTTGTTGATGTGAAATACGAAATCTTTTGTGTGAATCGGTGCAGGGGAATGAAATCACAGGTTAAATTGTTCTGTACAATCCTTGATGGCCAGCTATACCCAGATTTCTGTGATTCCTTTGTTTCTTGAAATTGAAAATTTTGTATAGATCTTTAAAGTTTAATGGGGTTGGTATTTTTTTTGTTAAAATGTTTAGAATGCATATTAGCTGTGAGGTTACAAACTGGAAATCAATCTGTTAGGCTTAAGAAATCAGTCCGTATGTTATTATTTTAATATCACTGAGTTTATGTTATCCAAAGAAGTAAATTTGAACTAGTTAAGACACCTTCTGTTCATTGATGCCTGTGGTTGTGAGTATTTATATATACTTGTTTGGTATAATTCCATGCTGTCAGCTGTTATTTAAGTTAGTATACAAATATTCTTGATGTCTTGAACCACTCAATGATATAAATTGTAGAAATCCTTTGTTATGGGATGTTTATGCTACATTTTTCTTTGTTTAGTATAATCATTTGAACAGGAAATAAGTATGCAAGTAATATCAAATGCTTGAGCATGGGAATCTAAGGTTTTAAGTCAAAGTTTTGTTTAATGAAAAGAGTTTATTCTGATATGTTGTTCAATGAAAATAATGAGATGCGTGTTATGGAATTGCTGATTGTTTGATGTTACTAACTATGTGTTTTCATTATAAGTTTTATGCTTGATGGTTGAAAATGATGATATGCAGTAATAAAGAATATGATTGGATCCTTTCTGATTTTTTTTTTCTTGTTTATGTATCTCAATTTTCTTTCATGTCATTTCTTTTCAAAATATTATCCAGGTCACAAACATTTTCAGCAGTTACCCTTCGTGCTTCTTGTACTGAACACAAAATACCAAGTTCTAGCCATGTGGACGAAACTCAATTCCCTGAGGTCTCATGTGGGACCCGGTTATTAAATAAATATTATTCCTATTGGCATCCCCAACCCATGTTAAATCATTACTATTCTTCAATGGCTGGCACAAAAAGCAGTGGAGAAGAAGATGATGACTTGATGGATGGTTTTTCGGAGCTGGAAGATTCTACCAGTGTTGAAATTCAGGAAAAGAATGTTGAAGATGAAAGTGATGATGATGTTGTTTCAGAACCTGACCTTTCTGAAGAGGAGGATAATGATACTATTGTACCCGAAAAAACCCACCAACCAAAACGTGCTTCTTCG
Source organism: Flaveria sonorensis (assembly GCA_025506505.1). NCBI lineage: Eukaryota > Viridiplantae > Streptophyta > Magnoliopsida > Asterales > Asteraceae > Flaveria > Flaveria sonorensis. The sequence goes on from CM046423.1 coordinate 72,554,612, forward strand.
GTGTTGTTTAAGGTCATTATGGATTCACCGGTGGGTCCTGTTCAGAAGGCACTTGATAAGTGGTTTGAGAAAGGAGAGAGTATAAGCAGATCAGATATGTCTTTAGCTCTGATTGGACTTAGGAAGCGTGGGATGTATGACAAAGCATTGCAGGTTCTTTAAATCATTTCATTTTTTCATCCAGTACCTTTTGTTTCGCCCTTTGGGACTTGGGGGTGAACTTATACCTTAGAGGTGGCAAAATGTGTGAATAGGTTCAGGTCAAAACATGTACGAGTATAAGTATTATTACGAAAACGATATTATCAAAATAAGAGTGAACTTATACCTTTTGGGACTTGGGAGTGAACTTATACCTGCTGACATTTTTTTTTTGTCTTAAGAGTATTGACGAGTATAAGAATTATTACGAAAACGATATTATCAAAATAAGAGTGGTTGTCAACAAAGCCCTACAGACTTTAGCTAAACTCACACATAGTTCATTGGCTTTATATTTGCTTGATTAAATTCCTAGTTTATTTTCAGGGGTATGTTAAATTGTCATCTGTGATATAGTGTCATAATAATTTGGAAGATACACAATTTTAAATAGAAAGGCGTACCTGGTGCTTGACATGGCTCCTGCTGTGCGCAGGGTACGGGGAGGGTGGACCTTTTCGCGATCTGATGTACACAGCCTTACCATACACTTTGTGCAAGAGTTTGTTTCCCACGGTTTGAACCCATAACCTCAAGGTCACAAAGGAGCACCTTACCGGTTGCTCGGGCCTGCCCTCCAGTAAACAAGTTTAAATGTATTACTTAAATAAAATGCTAGAATAGATAATCTCTAAAGATGTTTATCCTAAATATGCTTATCCTTTTATTTGACGGATTTTTGTGAAGTATTTCATTAATTTTCATTTTATAATATATGTATTATCTTCTTCTTGCAGATGTCAGAGTGGTTGGAGTCACGGAAACAAATAGAATTTACCGAAAAAGATTATTCTTCTCGTGTTGATTTGATTGCAAAAACACGTGGTCTGAATGCTGCTGAAATATACATTGAAAAGATTCCCGAGTTATTTAAAACCGAGTTGGTGTACCGAACTCTTTTAGCTAATTGTGTTCGGTCTGTTAATGCAGCAAAAGCTGAAAAAGTTTTTAACAAAATGAAGCAATTGAAATTCCCTCTAACGGCCTTTGTTTGCAACCAATTACTTCTTTTATACATGAAAACAAACAGGAGAAAGGTAGCCGAGGTGCTGTTATTAATGGACGAAGCAAATGTGAAACCGACACTTCCTACTTTTAGAGTGCTAATTGACATCAAAGGTCGGAGTAATGACATAAATGGGATGGAGCAAATTGTTGAGACGATGAAGGCAGAAGACATAGATCCTGATATCAAGACACAGGTTAGGACTACGTAATTATGCAGTTAGCTACTTGAAATTGGTTCTGTGTCGAACGACCCTCTTTCTATATATAAGATACTTTTGAATCTTTTGATTTGGTGCATAAACTTGATAAAATATTCTTTGTTACAACAGGCTGTTTTAGCTAAGCACTATATATTCGGAGGTGATAAAGAAAAAGCAAAAGTGATTCTACAAGAAATTGAAGGAACTGACCTTAAAAATAACCGTTCGGCTTGTTCAATTTTACTTCCACTTTATGCCGCACTTGAGAGTGTTGCTGATGTCACCCGAGTGTGGGATGTATGCAAGTCAAAACCTCAATTAGATGAGTACATAAAAGCTATTGATGCTTATGGAAAACTAAAGAAAGTAGAAGAAGCTGAAGCAGTGTTTAACCAAATGTCGAAGAAATTCAAACGAATTCCATCTAAACATTATGCTGCAATGTTAAAAGTTTATGCCAATAACAAAATGTTATCAAAAGGAAAGAATCTTGTGAAACAAATGGCGGAAAGTGGTTGTCGGATCGGGCCGTTGACTTGGGACTCTTTGGTCAAACTGTACATTGACGCCGGCGAGGTTGAAAAGGCTGATTCAATCTTGCGTAGGGCTTCAGAACAAAACCGTACAAAACCATTTTTTGACACTTATTTGTTGATTATGGATCAGTATGCAAAAAGAGGGGACATACATAATGCCGAAAAGATGTTTCATAGGATGAGACAAGATGGTTATGTGTCAAGGTTGAAACAATACCATAGTCTTTTACGAGCATATATAAAGGCTAAGGCTCCTGCTTATGGGTTTAGAGAACGGCTAAAAGCTGATAACGTCTTCCCAAATAAAGCGTTGGCAGAAGAGTTGGCTCGAGTTGATGCTTTCAAGAAGAATGCAGTTTCTAATTTGTTGGATTGAGTAAGATTATTAGCAGATGTTAAGGATGTTTTAGTTAAGGGTTGGTAGTTAAAGTTCTTTATGGTTGTTGAATGGGTGTTTTTGTTGACTTTATGATGTAAACCAGAGGTTTATTGGTAGATTTAGTTTCTTATGTATGTTTCTGGAGAATGGTTGATTGTCTTGTAGCTTTTTCTGATCAGTTTATTCACATTTCATCTTGAAAAACAAAGACAAAAACCCATGATAGGGCCCATGTATGACGAGTGTCAGATATTATTATATTTACTAATAAAAACTACGTGATCACTAACTATAGGATTATCTTAACTTTTTTTTAACAAAGAGCTCATGCACCCGCTAATCTGCTCCTTAACTAGTAAAAGTTGTCTCTCTCTCACGTGTCAAATTTATCACAACCTTTTCCTGCCTATTGACTTTCACTTTGATCCCATACCGTGAAATTAAAGTCTACACACCTTCAAATCAGCAAATGTACGAGTCCGGTGAACCATAGGGAGCCGATCAAACATCACAAGTTAAGTTTACATTGGTTTCTTAGTTTTTAAATCAATTCACTTCTAGTGTTTTTTCATATTTTCAAACAATCTAAGAGTTGCACGACGCCACAACTTACGTAGGTGTAACGTGGTTGGAGCATTTGTTGGATAAGCTGAGTCAAATACTCGTTGTTGAAGTAGTTGATTGACAAGGTTTCTTAATCACAAAATGTGCCATCCTCTCACAAACCGCATCAACCTTGTAACGAAAAAGATTGCCTTAGTTTGTTATACTCACTTGACCTCTCATGTTCACCTTTCAATGCCTTGCAATATTTTTTCTTTATGTGGTTTTTTTTTTTAAGTTGTGTTTGCATCTTTTTGAAAAAAATGATTATAGCTTGCAATGCGTTGTGTTCGGTCTGCTTGACATTTCACACAAATCAAATGTTGCCAAATAGCTTGGTTCCTCGTTGGAATAACCTTCACAACTGCATGACTCATAGAGGAACCTACACCAACGGAATATTGCAATGCCCACTCTCAGAAGCCATTTCGAGAGCGATTTTGAACACGTTTTTGAAAATAATGAGCGTTTTTATGAATGTTAGTTGACTGTTTGAGTGTTGTGATTAACCCAAAAATCCACTACCTAATTATATTAAAATATGGGAGGCAAAATGGTAAAAAAAGGTCAAAATCACTAGTAAAAAAGCCGAAAACAACAATGAAAACCTGTTTGGACATGATTCGGATCGGGTCTCGAACCAGTTTGGATGGCCAGGCGCGCTATTGAAATCCCAAACTGGTACCAAACTCAGGAGTTGGAATCGGATTTGAACCTGGTCGCATAGAAATCAGGTTATAGTTGGTCGGGTCGGGTTATAGGCAGTTTTCGGGTCTCGACCTGATTTTTTTGTCCGTCATTACATTTTTATAGTTTTATTCCATTGGTTTAACCATGTAATTTTAAACGTATTATAACTAAACAAAATAACTATATCTTCCTAAAATGGATTTAGTGTTTTGATTTTTGTTTATAACTAATTTTAAACATTTTTCTTTTCTCTGATAAATTGGGGTGTTCCAGCTCTCTAAATGTAAACGTAAACGATCTTGTTTGTCGTTTTTGAAGGTTCGTTCTAAATTACCCAACGTACCACTTGGACAAGACATAATGCAAACTTTGACTATTAAGTTGGTTCACTTGAAATTTATATGTTTCTTAGGTGAAACAACTAAAATGACATCACAATCATAAATACACATGCAAATTGAAGATTGTGCAAGATGACCTCATACGCAATACAATATTGATATAATTAAGACCCATGTATAATATGTATATATATATGTTTATATTAAACAAAAGACAAAACAAGATCATTTCAAACGAACACATGAAAACGCGCGATTACAACATGCATGCCTTATACTTTGCCGTTGACACCAACGGAATGGAAACGTATGATGCTATATATTGGATTTAAAGTTGAAGTTGTTGGTTTAATTGCGTACGTCATGCATGCAACAAAAAGTATGGAGCCATGCATGGGCCGGTGTTTCTGAGTTACACAAGCAAGCAAGCAAGATGATGAGCTCAACCTGACTACGCGCGTATAAATAGTTAGGACACCGTATCAAATAAACACATGCACTACAAACCTTCCATATCGATCGATCCTGCTTCCACTTAATTAATTTACCAAGAACCAGTTGATACCTAGCTAGCTCGATCAACCATGCCAGGAAGTGCAAAGGCAACAAGCGCTGATAATGGCAGCTTTGCAGAGACAAGGACACATCATTTCATGCTTGATGGAAAGCCGGTGTATTTTAATGGCTTCAACGCCTACTGGTTAATGTGTATGGCTTCCGATCCATCCACGAAAACGAAGGTCTCAGATGCTTTCCGAGAAGCATCAAAAGTAGGAATGAACATCGTTAGGACCTGGGCTTTTAGTGATGGCGGCAGCAAACCCCTACAAACCTCTCCTGGTGTTTACAATGAGGACATGTTTAAGGTTGTAAATATAATCATCCATCAATTTCCTTCATTCTGTTTTCGATCTTTAAACATATATTTTATTTTATTTAAGGCGAGTAGCTTGTATATTAAAATAAATGTAAGTAACTATAACAATGTACGTATTTTGAACATGAATTATAAGATTAATGTTAAGTTCTAGCTTGTTATAACCACCTTAATTTTCCACTTTAGGGATTGGATTTTGTGATATCAGAAGCCAAAAAACATGGGCTTCGCTTAATTCTAAGCTTGGTCAATAACTGGGATGATTTTGGAGGTAAACGACAATACGTTCAATGGGCTAGGGATCATGGAGGCCAATACTTGAACAACGATGATGAATTCTTCTCAAACATTGTCGTTAAAGGATATTACAAGAACCATGTGAAGGTATGGATATATATATTTTTTTTCATATATATTAAATTTGTATATTATTGTGCATGTTGAAAAATTACTCAACGTACTTACAGAGCATTCTTACGAGACGCAACTCAATCACTGGTGTTGCCTATAAGGATGATCCCACCATCTTTGCATGGGAGCTGATGAACGAACCTCGTTGTCAGTCCGATCTGTCGGGGAAGACGCTCCAGGTAAATCACTCTTATTCAATAGCTAAACACTAACACATCAACGCACCATCAAAAATATACATATAACCTGGTCAAGGAAATAGTTTAGTCTTTGTGGTCCGTTAGATAGACCGATGCAAAAAATCAAACCTCGAAAAAATTTGGTCCGCGTGTGCATGCATGAACTTGTAATAACAAAACGTCTTCAATTCTTCCTGTAGGAATGGATAGTCGAAATGGCAGCTGAAATCAAATCCATTGACAAGAATCATCTTCTTGAAATTGGGCTGGAAGGGTTTTACGGGGAGTCCATGCCTGATAAGAAGCAAAACAATCCGGGCTACGAAGTTGGCACCGACTTCATTTCAAACAACCGCATCAACAATGTGGATTTCGCTACAATCCATATCTATCCAGATCAATGGTCCGTAGCTTCAGTTTATTTGCACCATCTAATACAATGGGTTTCTCCATATATATTTGATTTTAAACTTAGTTACACAACGTACTAGCTTAGCCAACTCCAATGCCTAGCTAGCTATTAATGCTTACACTATTACTCGACGAAATGCTAGCTTGATTAAAAAAAACATAACGTTTTGCGGTCATTTTAGTTTATTAGCGCATACGTATTTTGACTTGTGACGTATATAGGGTTTCTGGAGGAAGCACTGAAGCTCAAGCTGAATTTGTACGAAAATGGATCAAAGCCCATATTGAGGACTGTAAAGCCATCTTAAGAAAGCCATTACTAATCGCTGAATTTGGCAAGTCCTCGTGGTCAACAGGTTACACCGTCAAAGCAAGGGATGACTACTTTGAAAACATATTCAATATGGCTTACGAAAGTGCCAAAAATGACGGGTCATGTTCGGGTACAACATTTTGGCAAGTCATGGCAGAAGGAATGGATAACTGGGGTGACGGATACCAAGTTGTGTTGGAGCAAAGCCCCTCCACTGCTGCTGTAATCGCACAACAGTCACAAAAGATTTCTTCACTAAACTCGGTCATGAAAATATAGCTCAATGTTTGTCAAACAAGAAGAGTTACGACATATTGGATTCTCATCAAATAATTATCTTTAGGTGGCAACACTAGTTTCCATCTTTGGAGTTTACACGTACCTTTAGAATAAAATTTAAATTTAAATAAGTTAATTGATCTAGAAATCCTTTATGACAAAAGAAGTGTTTCAAGATTGTTATTTATAATGTAACGTACATCTCCTGAATCGTAGATGAAGTTGTTGGTTGGGATAAATCTTTTATAGTATTTTAGTATTAAAATAGTGTGATCTATATCAAGTTAAGGAACACGTTGATTTATCATACTAATAGAAAGTTCGCCACCGGGCTTGTTACGACAACTAAAGTAGCAAGATCATTGAGCATTGATCGTACTGACAACCACTTACATCCAACTGCATAACATGCCTTTAGATGGAAGAAGTTTACAAGCATGCATCCTGAACTTCAACATTTTGTTAGTATCGAATAAAAATAAATTTCATATCTTATATTTTCCATGAAGCTTCGTTAACATTCTGCTCCGTCATAACATTCTGCTCCGCCATAACATCATCAATTGCATCAAACATCTCATTATTTGTTGCTGGAATAGATTTTCTTAGAGCAAAAAGGTCTTCTATTTCTGAAGCACGTGGATATTTCTCACCATGATAAGTCCACGTCTTATATGATTGTAGAAACTCATTGTCATGTATGTGGGCATAAATGATATCCAGATCATGCCGACACCCATTGCAGCATCGTTTACACTGACAAAACGCTTTTCCTAAAATGTCGACATGGTTCTTGGCAATTTCTAGAAAGCTATGAAGACCTTTTATAAATTCCGGAGAACTCTGATTTCGCAATTTAATCCAACTCTTATCAATTGTCATATCTATGGTGTTATAAAACATGAAAATACAACTTTATCAATTAACATATACACAAAGATGTACTAACATTAAAGTCATATACACTTACATATACATACATACAAGCATAATCACAACATATAATCACTTACAAGTATTCAAGTATACAAACATACAAATATACAACATACTTACATACATAATTACAAAAATACAAACATACTTACATACAAGTATACAACATACTTACATACACATAAGTATACAAAAAGCATACAAGTATTCAACATACTTACATACACAATTACAAAAAAACAAACATATAATATACTAATAAACAAACATATAAACTTAAATACATACAAACATTCAGATACAAAATTAACATAATTACATACATATAAACATATACACAAACAACTAAATACATCAAACCATATACATATAAAATAACACATATAAAAATGCATACAAATTTAAAACCATGAAAATATATATAGTGGCATTTCATCAAACACTTGGTGGGCATAACCTAATCTAACATCAAACCCATATACAATTACACATATATACACGTTTACAATCACACAAGCCTAGTCACAAACATATTCACTAAAAAACACTTAAATCGTTAGCTTTAAACGAATTTCATACATTGAAAATCTTCAAATCCTTTAATTTCAAGCTTTAAACTTTAATCTCACCTAAAACAAAAAAAATTTAGATAAAACTTATAAAAACAACTATATAACTTCATTATAGTAAAAGAAACATTTTTGGTAGCCCGCGCAACTATGTTCCGACGACATGTCTTGGGATAGACTCAAAGGGTTGAATTTTTTACTTTTAGCTTTACCGACGACATGTCGTCGGCACAGAGCCTCCTTTACCAACGACATCTGTCGTCACCATAGCCTTTGTCGGTATAGGGTAAAATTGTTGTAGTGAAGCGTAACAATAAATATATAAAATCACAAGGGAACTAAATGGAGAACGTGATACAAGTGAGGCTTGATTCATGGGGTCGATGGTGGTCGGTGGTGAGTAAGGGTGGCAGGCAAGGGCTCATGGTTAAGCATGAAGGCAGACAACCAAGAATGTGAATGTCAGGATTTTGGATGTCGAGTTAGTTTGGTAAAATGGACTTCTCAGAAGAGATGGGATATGTATCTATACCTCACGTACTTACTCAATTAGCTAGGTTTCTAATGTGTCAACTAATTAACGTTTAGAAGTAGAAGTAACAAATGCTTACTTCCTTAGCATTAGCCAAACATAATTCAAAACAGTTATTTTAGATTTTTCTTTCTAATACGATTTTGTTACTTGCTATATATTTACTCATTTAATTTCGTTAAAAAATATTAATAAATATCAAATGTCAAATATACAAAATTATTTTTATTAGTATTATATGTTAGTTGTTATGTTGTTGCAAGCTATACTTCTCTCAAGATAAATTGCGTTGTGGAAGTGTTTCATAAACAGAACTGACAGTAAAGTAATGACAAAGAGTAACAAAAGCAAAAGTTTACACTATTAATTAAAGGTGACCAAGTAGAAAGCCTCGTAACTCAATGCAAGTGATTAGACGAAAATGATAAAATGGTAAGATGGTGCATGTTCTATCTCGGTACACGAAACGAGATTCATGATAGAGAAAAAGATGGTGCGACGGTGAAGGTTCTGTAACATATGGAACAAAACACTACTTCCAAAGGTGAACTTGTTCGGATGGCGAGCGGTACTCCAAAAGATTATGATTGACGAGGCAAAGCCTCTACCAAATTATGAATGGCGTTTGAACTAAAATTGATAAAAATAGATAAAACTCCAAAAGATTTATTATGGGGTAACCTTTTTTTTTAACGGCAAAACTATCATACTCATACTTCTAAATTACTCCATATTACATCATTTTTTGGGTTTGAACCCAGGATCTCATTTTTAAAAAACAGAGCCTCTATCAAATTTGCTAGCTCACGTTGCTAGCTGATGAAGAGGCTAAAGAACGTGAGTCATGGATCTTGTGGTTGGTCGTGCCCTAGAAGGAGAAGATTCAAGTTTTGGTCCTTGATAGTAAAGACAAATTAAGGAGAAAAAGTCTATTATAAATTATTGGTATATATGATAAAGACATGAAATAGAAATAATGTTACGATAAATTTTTGAGAATTAGAGGAATATTAAATGTACTTCTGAATTATAAGAGCTCCTAAGTGATAGTTGAATCAAGCCAGTCTAGACAAAACTTGTCAGACAGATTTTTATGTGGGTTAGTTGAACCATATGTTTCGGCGGTCAGGATAGGAGAAGGATGAGTGCTATCGATGAATCTGTAGAGATCAAGCCCATATACAAGTGCTTAGATTTGAGTTTTCCACCCAAGGTAGTTTGTGGATGTGAGTTTCAAGGCAGGGAGAAAGCTTACAACCCTGAGCGAGGTTGTTCATCAATGTGTTTACACTTTACAGCGAGAGTTTTCATTATTAATGGTAGACATGCCCGGTGATGAGGAAGATATCGAGATTTTGAGAGAGGATTTACTTATAAAAGATGAAAACAATCGATGACAAGAATACAACTAATCTAATCCTATAGTTATGAAAATACAACAAACTAATAGATCACACAAAAAAAAAAAAAAAAAAAAAAAAAAAAAAAAAAAAAAAAAAAAAAAAAAAAACATAGTGAAACATGAATTAACTGTTTACTTGCACCCAAAGATTAGGAGACTAACTTACACATTACTTGCTAACCATCCATGATCGATCTGTTACAATGATAAAAAATGTGACCAAAATAGAACTTATTATTGATTCGTACACAGTGACCTAATCAAGATTAATCCTTACATCCATCCTCTTAATCATGATTTTAGCTCTTGCTATTGTTTTCTTGCTTCTTACTCCTGCTGGTTGAATCTCGTTGATCACTTCTTGCTCTTGCTACTTGTTCTTGCTTCATCCTTACTTTGATGTTGATTGTTGGTTTAAGTCTAAGATCACACCAAAACACACACTAAGGAATTTACTTCTTTTAGTGCTTGCTCTATTTATTTTATTTGGTACTTGTAGCATATACATTAATTATAAAAACCTCTTTCACCTACGGATTAAGAAATTAAATTGTCCATTACTTGCTAACCAGTAACCACCTATGCTCTATTAAAATAATAAAAACATATGACCAAAATAGAACTTATTGTTGACATGTACCCATTGACTAGATTAAATTTATTCCCTGCATTTTCTAAAAGAAAGGTGGTTAATCCGAGTTCATTTTAGTTGAATCCAATTAATTGAGTCAAAAAACAAGCATATTAACTACCGAGGAAACGTTGACAAAATTTATAGAGTTAATTACAAAAATGGTCTTTGTGGTTTATAAAAAATAACAAGTTTGTGTATTAAACAAAAAGAATAACAAGTTTAAGTACTCACTTTTAGTTGTATAACAAGTTTAAGTATTAGAACTAACAAACGTTTATAGGATTACTTATGTAAATCAAAGGGATTATGTATGTGAATAAGGACTATTTGGTAATTTGATTAAATTTTTTTATATTATATGTAACTCTCTCTCTCTATACACACACACACACACACACACATATATATATATATATATATATATATATATATATATATATACACACACACACACATATATATATTGAATTACATCTGAACAATATTATTTTCACCACCACTGTTGCCGCCCATCACCGCCACTCACCACCACATAATATCATCTTCACAATCCGGTACACTTAAATCACCGCCATTCATCTTCGGTGCCCTCACCATCGGCCATCATCACTAAATCCCCCTTTCCCTTTGCATTTCCCTTGTAAAACCCTAATCTCCAACCATCACCAAATCCCCTTCCCTTTTCCAACTATTAACCTCAAATGTAGTCCCCCAAAAGTCTATTTTAGTTATTTAATATAAATTTAATAAAAAAATTAACGAGTATTAGTTTTAATACCAACTCTTGATACAAAATTAAAAACACAATACTTCAATCTATTACATATAAACTTTAGTACCCAAACCTATTATTTTTAATAAACCACATGACCATTTATGTAATTAACTTTAAATTAAAAAAGCAGCATAATCCCAGATTTTAGTTATTTTAATATTTTCTTCTTTACTCACTCATTTGTATATTAAACACGACTCTTTTTGCATTTTGTGTACTAAACAGCACAACTCTTTTTGTTTGCTAGGTAAAACAGACAAGTGTTGCAAGTTAGCACCCTACAGTCAAAATATTAGAGATTCAAATTTTACGAAGTGCAGGTAATAATATGCTTATCCTAGGAAATCAAGGAATTGTTAAGATAAAAGATAAAACCGACACTGAATAAATGTCAACCAAACAACTCTACCAATTGAACTTCTTATGTCACAAGGGTGATAACTTCAGATTTTGACAGCCGACAAAATCACATCTAGTATACCACAAAATATAACATGAATACTACCTTCAAATTTGATGTTTGGGCCAATTAGAAGTGGAAAATTTACATCATGGATATCAAGATCTTACAAAACCATGGTTTTGTTTTAAGAAATAAATTATCCATGAAATGGTTTTCTAGGAGTTGGTGTTCGATTCTCCATTGATTGCAGTCTCTGCTTCAAATGGAAAACTTCAACCTGCATATGTTCATACCAAAACCCAAAGATTTAGTGCGATTTCATGCATCTTTAGACTGAAATAACACAATATACCCTAAATCATGTACCGTTTGTATAACACGAAAATACATAAATATCTAAAATCCCATTAAACTGTAACATGTGACATGCATAATCATGAATATATATAACCGACTGAGCGATGTTCACTTGACTGAAATTAACTGCCTATGTATGAAGCATCAACCCAACCCCAAAAACATATAACCTTTAAACATTTATATTTAGTTTGTTAAAGTTTTTTTTTGGGATTATGTTTTTTTACAACTTATTAGAATGATCACAAGTGTACCTGCAGCTGAAATGCTCTTGCTCTTTCTCCCGAAAGGACTCCTTTGGTTAAATGCAATTCCTACAAAATAAAAGTTCATGAACTCTAATTAGTAACTACTAACACAGGATGTGGAAATTGATCAGCTTGGTAAGGGAACTAGCCAAGGCAGGAAGCATTTTGATAAATTCAAAAACGGGTCAGGTTGTGTGGGGTTAACTGGAAACACTATTGTCTCAAGATTTGTGCTCTTTTACTAAATAATCAGCGTATCAAATATGATCATGCAAAATCTCAATAAAAATATAACGATTTGGGATATCTTATGCATTAGAATACCTTTTGTGTATCATCCAAAACCGCCTTTAAAAAAGCAACATCATGCTCAAGCTTCACATGATCAGAATGCACAATATTTGACAAACTATTTGCTTCTTCTTGTGCCATTTCTACCAGAACTAATTTCTCTTTCATTAATTCCATATCTTTTAAAGTGTCATTTAATCTTTTTTCGACTTCTTGCCGGCTTCTTATGGCACAAGAAAGGTTCTTTTCCGCAGCTTCCCGGGCCGCCAATGCAGCTGCTAATTGTCCTTCAAGAATCTCATTTTTCCGTATCAAAGCCAACATTTTGATTTCATATGATTGGTATATACTTGAAGAACCCGTATAAAAGCCTGATTTTCCATCGGTTTCTTGGAAGGGAATGGTATCGTCATTTCTTTCTTTTTCATTCTTTTCAGTGTTTTCAGGTTCCATCATGGAAGAATTTTCTTCGGCTGATTGTTTTCTTGTTTGCTCCAAAGGCTGAAATTAAATAAATAATATAGGGGTGTTTGAATGTACGTTTTGAAAGTGAATTGTGATTTCAAATAATCAGAATCGTATAAGTTGTAATAAAAACGGTGTAGCAAATGGTGTTTGGATGTGCATATGTTCTTCACAGATGTAAATTGTAATGCCACATAATCAGTTGTTTATAAATGTGACAAAATGAAAATGTTTAAAAAACAATACATACAATTATCAAACAGAACATTTTTGCCTAAAAAGAATGGGTAATTAATTAGGTAATCTTATTTTAGGGGAATTGTAAAAAAAGAAAAAAGAAAAGAAACATTATAGACTTTTGCTGAATACACACATAAAAATACCTTAATAAGTCCATCTTCTATGCTTTATATCTCATGGCTTTTCAAAATTTAATGAAAACCTCCCTTTTCAAATGATCAAGCTCTAAACTTAATTATAAGTAGCTTTCCTTTAACATGGATTTAATCATGCAAAGATAAAATCCAGACACTTGTGTGTGAATTCAGCAAATACCTACATGTCTTTTTTTACAATTGCCATTTCATGTTACCCTTTAACAATTGATCTTGTTGCAGCATGAAACTGATAATGTGACCTCATATTATCAGAATCATAATTGGTTTATCCAAACATTATAAACAGATAACCGCAACAACCAAACTCCCCCTTAATGCAACAATCAAAATAGTCGGTTTCAAACTGTGTTTCTCATGTTTTATGTCAAAATCCCTATGAAAAAAAGACAGTGTTACCAATGAGGATCGTTCATCTTCCAAACATCTTGCTAATTTCGTTGCTGCATCATCGTCAATTTGTTCTTTCCTTAGTGAAACATTACCAGGATTTGAATCCACTAACAAAGATTCAGACAAAGATTTCCTTCCTGAACCATGATGTTCAATTACTGATGCTAAATTTTGTCTCCCCATACTGCCAACTGAACCAACTGTGGCTCCCATAGATGAAAATCGTTTTTCAGATGCCAATGTCATTCTTCGACTCATAGATGATTCGTTCTTTTCCATCACTAGGACTTCAACCTGTAAGAGAATAGATTAATAAAATTTAGTGATTATATAAGAAACACACCATCAAGATTTGAAACAATAGAACTATGGAAAATCTTTAATTTGTATGGTTTTAGCGTAGAAATGGAATTTTATACTATATGCAATCTTTAATACTACATAAAGTGGCAGTGTACAAACTTATGTCAACTTTATAACTAAATGAACAATAGTTATTAAGCACAATGAAACCTCAAATAAGATTATAATAAAAAGGTATATTTTTATTTTTCTGGAAAATAACAAAGGTATATCAAGTAAAGTTTGGGTAAACTACACCAAAAAGTAACTTATTTAATTGTATATAACTTGCTTTAATTTTTTTTACCATTGTATATAAGGAACTTTCTATAGCAACTAAAATGGTGATGTGGCATCAGTTCTTCAATGATGTGGGGTATTGCCACATCATCATTTTACCTTCCGTAGACGGTTACTTACGTACCATGGTAAAATACTAAAAGCTTGAAATATGTTACATACATTGATAAAAATGTGAACTTGGGTTGCATTTTGGTGTAACAAACTCCTCAGTTCTGAAATTCTCCAAAAAGATTTTTGTTATTGAAGGTTACATAAATAAAATTGGGTTACATCATAACATTCCATTCCAATGAATGATAATTAACCAAATGGATGAAATTGCATTCCTTTAGGAATTCTATATTCCATTTCATTGGGCAAAAATAAACAACTTTTTTCTATTCCAGTGGAGTTAGACAATTTCATTCATTCTCCGATTCCATCATACCTGGTCTGATGGCTCCTTCTTTAGACCTCCAAATGCAATCAGATAATCCGTTTCCTTTTCTTGTAGAAGCACGAGACTAAAGCCCTGTAAAAAGATAATATAATTCAGTGAAGTTGCAAACAGAAGGTAAATCATAAATATTAAATTTGAAACTAAAAGAACATTACCTTGTTGGTGGTGATAGATTGTTGGGATGATGTGTGAGCTACAGACCACTCCAGTTTTAAAATATCAAAAACTAATATCTCTGCATGCCCTATTAAATTCAATAAGAAAAGTATATTAAGAGATATAACATACAAAAACTCATGATTTTTTTATGCTGAAGTTAGGGGGTCCCATAAGATGATGTTTTATTGTTTTGTTTCAAAATTAAAGTACGAAACAACTCATGGTGTATATATCTTCAACTTTAAGGGGTGGTCTGCAAGAAAAGGAAGAATTTTAAAAAAGAAACAAGGGGCTTCCACTGACTTCACAATAAGTCCCTGAAATTCATTTTTTCATGATCATGTCCTAAAACATAAATACTTAACAAAAAGGTCCGTCATACAAATTTTATGGACTAATCATGCACAAAAAAGGACATTTGTCGAAAATAAAGTCTCAGACCTTTTCGTTGAGTTTTTATGAGTTTAGGGATTAAATATCCAGGGACTTATGACCGAATTCAGTGAAAGTCCATTGAGTTTTGACATATGTCAAACACAAAAAAGCTTAGCCCATTTGATGAGTTTTCATCAGAGATACAAGAAATAAAACTTGTAAATCTACCATTTATTAACTATGGCTTAAGAGATATACGTTTTTTTCTGCTGCCACCGCCAGCAATATACCATTTTGTCCCACACAATACTCCACAACAACCAGCTCGAGGTGATGGATGGAAACCCCGTATCTTAATTCTTGACCACATCATCTGAAACAAAAAATGCATGTTTTTAGGAGAGAGAAATAATCTTTATAAATCATTGAAAACAACTTTTCGATAGTTGGTTGAAGAAAACTTGATATTTATGCTGACCGTCTCGAAGTCAAGGGAGTACAAATCATTCAAAGATTTTGACTTTGAAGTTCCTCCAAATACTAGAAGTAATTTATCATCATAAAGAGCCGCCACATGGTTGCTTCTGGCACAAGGTCCAGCTCCCCTAACAAAATATAGAAATAAAAGATTAGAAAAAGGTTTGTTGATAGCTTGTGTAAACAACATTAAAAAAATGTTCAGGGTGCTTAAGTGGACCCCAAGGAATTTCCCCATATATCTGTTAACAACAAATCATCCAATCAAAGGAATACTTTGGTCCCAAAATGATCAGGGGATATTGAATAATCATTAACTTATAATAAGATGTAATAATACAGATGGTACAAAATGGTGTTTGCATGTGCATGTGTAGTTTAATGTTGTACTAATTAACCAATCATGTGTTTCAATATTTGGCGAATTCCGATAACTTGCAGATCTATTGAACTAATAAATACAATGACCGAAGAATCGAAGATGATATATTATGAACAAAGATAGATAGGGTTTTTGAGATGGGAATAGAAGTGTCTCAAATTAGGTTATAGGAGGTATGTAAGTAATCTGTTTTTTTAGGCTGAGATAATTAGATTTGTTGTCATGGGTCTGATCATTCCAAAGTAATTTTTAACCATTAAAATATTAGGGAACAAAAAGCAAAATCTGATTATCCAAACTTTAAAAACTGGTCATCAGATAAGGAGTTCCAAGAGACATAGTCAAACACCCACTAACTAAGTTGAAAACTTAGGTGGAGGTTAACTAGATTTTCTCGAATGTCGACTTTTGTTCAACAATCAACATTTCTCAACTTCGAGGGTTCGAATGTTATAAATCTTTTCAGAGTAATTCCAGTAGAGGAAAAAACTAATCCAAAACGGTAATATATCAACATAAAATAATACCAAAATTCCAACTTTCATATGTTTACTTAATCTATACCATATTGTATTTTATATATCTCAATGTAATTGTTTTTCAAGTAAATTTTTCCAAAAATACCTAAGTATTCTCCCTACATTTGCACACAAGTCCCTGGACTATATATTTGCATGATTAACCCATTAACATTTCAAACTTAAAGATAACGTCCATGACTTTTATTTTAACAAAGTAGCATTTTTAGTATGATTAAATTCTTCAAGTTTGTAGGATATAATGAAAAGATCTTTCTTTTTTGCAAGATTTGTTCAAAAAGGCAAAACTTTGTAAAGCTGATACTTGTGTTAAGTTTTAAAACTTACGGATTTAATCATGCAAAAATTAGTCTAAGGGCTTATTTCCGAACTCAATAATTGCTCATACATCAAGATTCCAAAGAAATTGACATATGTTACTAGTATTTATTATTAAAAGCTCCTTACTGGCAATGAAGAGGAAGCCATGTTAGTGATTTTAGATCAAACATATGTAGATCATTTAATTTTCTTCTTTTAATATCTTCACCTCCAAATAAAATTAAAGAACCTCCTGCTCGGACTACAGTGTGACCACTGCGTGCAACCTATAGTGACAAGAATTTTAGTCAGCAAAGAACTGCCTCTTGTTATAGATATTAGCAATACACAAAAGAACTACCGATTTTCGCAGTTTTTTACAGTATGAAATCCCTCAAACGTATGAAAACTCAGATAAAGTCCTCAGACTTTAGTTTTTACTCATAAGCCTTTTTTGTATGATTAATCCCCTAACATATAAAACTCAACAAACAATTCATTCTTGTTTGCATGAACAAGCCCTGAAGTTTATATAAAGGATCCTTTTGTTGAGATTGTACAAGTTAAGAGACTTAACCATGCAAAAATATAGTCTAGGGACTTAAATGTGAATCCAGTGACAGCCCAAAGGGTTCTTTTAACACTTACCAGCAACGGGTTCTCATGGCCACCAAAAAAAAACTTAAATGATCAATACATACCAAGAAATATTCCATGAAACAGTTATAAAAAGAGAAACATTAAAGGTGGCAACTTTGACCTATATTATATAAAAGTGAGTCCAATGGGGGTTAAGTTTTACCTCCGACAGGTCAACCGTGTTAGGCTCAAGATTTTACCAAACAGGAAAAAGGGTCAAGTTGGTCAAGCAGGTCTCAAAAAGGTTGAAAGCAATCCCAAATGTATTCAAATGCAAATACCTTCTAAATTATTTTTATTTAAAAATATCAGATTACTAAAGTAATATAGTTTTACAATCATATCTAACACATTTATTAGTTTAAAACTTCAAAAGAAAATTTAATAGGGGGCTCATATGCAGGTTTGACATATTAGTCAATATATAAAGGATATACTATATCAACTAATATGACTGACCCCTTTTGACCTGTTACCCAGCCCGCCTGTTTCACCACCTAATGCAAATATGATTGAAAATATACCGGGATGTCTCCTTTTGCTTCCATAAGAGACCAACACTCTGTTTCTGCATCAAATGCCCACACTGCCAAAACCAAAGCTTATAAGACTTTTTCACCTTTAGAAAAAAGATCTCTGAATTTCCAAACCACTTAAAATAAAAATTGATGAATTTATGGGATTAAACAACCTGATACTCGATCACCAGGTATAGTGGTACGCCCTCCAACTAAAAGCACTTTTTTCCCCCAAGGCACCTAATATAGACAAATAAAAAAAGATTTATCCCTTACATATTATTAGTAGCTATGAATGTTCAATTCATCAGGATATAGTAGTAGTAATATACCAAACAATGCCCCTTGCATGCCGGAATCTTTAATTGAAGACTTGATGGTGAAAGGTATAGTCTTGATGAAGTTGTGGTCCATGAAAAATTCTCAAAATTGAGAACCTAAAATAAGCACGAACTTTATAAATTTAAGAATCTTGTAATTTACAAACAAAATTGACAAAAAGAAAGAAAAAGATTAATTTTTTGTACATGTGCATCTTCTAATAGCCCACTTCCAGATTCACCACCAACAACAATCATTTTCTTTCCAATAGCAGCTGCAGCATGCTATTCAAGAACAAAGAGTAAACATTATTATTAGGAAATTGTATTAAACTTAGAGTGACCAGTTTTGACCCGTTTAGATACGAATGGGTCAATTCAGTGACGTTTCATCTCTAACAGGTGGAATAAAACAAATAGTACTTGAAAGGAAAAGGTTAAAGCCTTATAATTAATCCATAGAACAAAGTAAATCATTTTATTTAGAAGGCATATTGCTATCAAAGTAATTACATTCCTGTAATCATATTTGACATGGTGATCATTATAAATAACATTTCTGGATAAAAAAACATTTCAGCTTAACCTCTCAAACCTGACCCCTTTCAACACGTACCAAATTTACCCGTTTTGACCCGTTACCCAGCCCGCCTGACCTGTCCATTTTACCACCTCTAAACTACAATCCTTAAATGGATAATTATAGAATGCATTACATTGAATCGAGGTGTAGGTTTATCTCCAGTGGTTGAAATCTTTTTCCATCCTTCATTATTTCCGGAAGAAGAATTTTCTAGCTCGGGTGCAGTAGATGAACAACGGTTATTATCATTAGACTCATTTATTGCAGTTGTATCATTATCACCCTGTGATGTTTACTCCCAAAATTAAATATATAACAAAAGAAATTCTCAGTTTATAATACTTTAATACCTCAATTTCTATATGTAATTCTCGCAGAAGAAGTGCAGGATTAAGTTCTTACATTTGAATTATTTATGCGTTTGGGGTGACGGATAGGACTTCGCGTGCCCTGAGCAGAGTCTGAAAGCTGAACTTTTACTCTACAGAAGATTAAAATCCAATCAACCATACAAGAAATTGTTAAAAATATGTAACAATTTAAAGATTTTATCTTATGTTTTTACTACTATTACTATTATTAGTAGTTTTATCACCACTTTATGTAACTTCCAGTCTACTACTATTATTAGTCCCTTTTGTTTTGCGTTCCTTATCTACACAATATGTTATTTGTAATTATTAGTGCCTTTTGTTTTGTGTTCCTTATCTACACAGTATGTTATTAGTATATTATACTTTGTATTCTCAGGTAATAGTTTTATTGGGCCGGGACTCAGGACTCGGTAGAAGTAGCCTCTCTATCTCCTAAGATAGATTACCCTCATCTCGCCCTCTCCCCAGACCTTGATTTTTACTAGGTATATTTGTACATTTAGTACAAAAGCATAAAGCAAAAAACTTTCTAGCCATGTAATTTCACTAATTCCTTAACCTAAAACAACAATATAATTGCTCACAATGTTATAGAAAGCATCAAGATTCAAGATTTATAAATCAACCTTTTGTGTTCAAATTTTATTTTGGTATGTATGATTTCACAACATGCTTCAGAAGAAGTCATCATTTAAGTTTTATTAGTTCAACATTTTACTTTCAGGGTCAAACTATCCATAAACAATCACTATACACACATATGCATTGCATATACAAACATAAATCAAAACACAATCCTGCATACATTTGTTTGAATGAGTATTTTAAACAGAAACCCTCACCTTCCAAGCTTCTTTCCTTTCCGAGAAAACGCAAACATGGTTGCTCAATCAAACCAAACAGCTCCACAGAACAAATTACAGGAAAATTAGGGATTTTGAAGAGCAAAATTACATCTTTATCAAACAAGAATCAACAGCTGCAACAGCCATGGTAGAACCCAAGAGAAATTAGGGTTTGCAAAGAGCAAAATTAGCAGGGAAAACTGCAGGGAAATTGAAACAGACCCATTTGAAAAAGACAAGAGGTTGAAATGCAGAAGAAACTGAAAGTAGAGATGGATTCCTACTGCATTTCTTGTGATTTGGGAGAGTAAGACAAATGAAATGATCCAATAATGGTGAGTTTGTGTACCTGTGAAATGCATTTATGGCAGTGAAGAAGCTCAGAGGATTGGGGTGCGTATGTTAGCAAGCAGGCTGATTTGTTTCTTGAAGTTTACACGTGGGATCCTTTTTAAATACATCGCATCTAAGCTGTCACTAATGTATTTGAATTCAAATAAATTTACATGCTTTGGAATCTTTATTTACATTTCTTGATGATGATCTTTGTAAGTATATGAACTTTAAATCACTTTTGCTTTTTACAAATGTAAGTGTATGAGTATTTTATAATTACTAATTCAAATGCACCAGATTAGAAGTGATATTATAAACTATATTGGTCTAGACCTAAACAAACTTATAGATGATAATTGACTAAAAGTTAAAAAGGTTAATGTTAAACATAACGTACTATTTTGTTTTTACTTGTTACACTCTTTTAAATTGTTGGGTTAATATAATATCTTCTTTTTCATATTAAAGTACAAACTTGAATCATTTGATTTTACATTTACAAGAAATAGTACATTGGAAATTAAAATGAGGGGTGCATTTAGCCTCTTTCAAAATAAATTGGCATAAAGATATTTTGATTTAATATATTTTATCTTGCATAAAGTGTTAAGTAAATGCACTTTTGTGTTTGTTTGAATCGAAAAATTCATATTTTGGATGATAAATGAACAAAAACCATTTTTCTAAGAGATCTTGAATAGAAAAAACGATATCGATGGTATCAACCACGATATTTTTTTGGCTTTGTTAGTTTATACCAAATTTTTCACGCCTTATTTGATGTACTTTTTTATTTGGTTAGCCTTTTTTTTTTAAACTAAATTGGTATATAATACAATTTCAAAAAAGAGAGAAAGTATGATTATAATGAATTCTTTCAAGAAACGTAAAGTTTTTTTAGATTGACTTCTATATAATATTTCTTCATGACATAGATTATGTGCATATTAAAATTTTTCTGAACGTTATTTAGAGTACAACAAAGACACGTTCCCCTATAAAATTTATAGCTTTGTTTGACACTTGAGTGTTTGATCATTCAATGTGCACACCCAATCATTCACATGACAATATGTTAGGATAGAGGTGCACAACCATACTACATCCGGATCATAATCCGATCTAAAATGGTTTGGATAGAACAATGTATCATCTTGTGTTTCGTTGTAAAGTGGCATAGTTCATTTGATGCGGCGTTATTTCTCTTATACTATAAGATCAATGTAATCCGGGGTTAGCTCCTTACTAGTTCTATCTTTTTATCTATACAATATCTTGTTGTTTCAAAAAAAAATATATATATTTTATATGTGTCTCAAATGAACCAGTTTATCCATATGTTTATTATCCAAATTTTAAACCGTTATCTATTTAACTTATTTAGTGATAGCTTATTCTATGATGTTTATTAACACATATTTTAATCAAATTTAAGTTTAGATTATTGTTTATTATATATTTTTGAGATATTACAATAGTAACGTATAAGTTATCTAAAGACAAGCGTAGACACCGTCAAAGTTACTTCAAGTTTTCTTTTAATTTTTATCTTAAAACTTCTAGAATTTGAATCTGGAATTGCCGTTACGGTTTGTTTATCCTTATCAACATTTCGACCTAAATTATTTCATATTGTTTTAATATAAGGTATCGTTGATTATTAACATCTCCGCCGCAACACGTGGGTTTAAGTTTACTAGTTATTCTATTAAATTGTAAGAGAATTATGTTGGTGATCATTTTAGTGTCATCAATATCATTTTGTATAATTTAATTTATTAACATCAGATGGGAACTTTGATGATTTTAATGGCATCAAGGTCATTTATGTAACTGGATTCATTTAAAACCAAACAAGAAATTGTATTTATAAATGAACATATGAGTTAAGAGTTGTTAAATGCACGCTCATTCAATAATTGTTTAATTTGTGATACGCACATGACAAGTTTCAAGCTATAGTCAATTAAATACATATGTACATCGCCCTAGCTATTGAATACAATAGGTACGTACTTAGTTTTGTTCCCTACCATCTTAACAGGGCGGGCCCAATAGTGTGTGTTAGGGCCTCCAATTTAAAAAAAAAAAAGTCTATATGTTGGGTAAGATTTGAGCTGTTAAGCCTAAAAAATAAAATAAAAAAACAGATTTCCTCAAAGCCCAAATACAAATGGAGAATGGGAAAAATAGAACAGAGACCATCGATGTGTAGCCTTCATCAACAACCATTCTACATTTAGCTATTCTTTTCGGAGGAAATACGAAGGGTCGAAGAAACAATCATGGAAAACGGGTATAATGGTGACGATTACAAGATTAGGGGCCTGCAAATCAATATCACTTGGCCTAAAGGCCTGCTTTGCTTGACATCTTCCAGAACAAACTTGCGTTGCTTGCCTTTCTCAATGGAAATTTGAAATTATCGACACATTCTCTGTCTATGTTAATTAGGGCAAGTGAGAAACCAGAATATTTCTTGAACAATGAAACGTCAATGGACCTCCATCTCCCGATTCCATTATATGGCATCATCTCTGATTCTCTGCTTCTTGATTCATCATTATTCATCTTGATTTTGCGATTCATCGTCTATTCATATGGATCTTCTTCTTGAGTTCTCAAATGATCATCCATTCGACCATTAATCTGCATATGGAATCTTGATTCATCATCTGCTACATATCTTTATCTACTTAGATCGAGGATTCGCTATTTTTCCGTCTACTTCTTGATTGAATGTCGACCAATTAAGTGGATTTCACAATACTGCGATTCATCATCTGTTGCTTCAATGTTGCTTATTGATTCACCATTTGCTTGTTAGGTATAATTGTTTCCACTTTCTAACCTTCTAGTCTTCTAATATACTTAAGTTGTTTTAAATATTGATTCATCATCTATTGTTTTGTTAGTTAACTTGTTTTGAATGTTGTTCTACATTAAAACAGTTGGTAACTTGGTTTGAATTAGAATAGTAATTGAATATTCATATGTTTACTTGGTATAAATTAGAATGGTTGCTTTCTTGTTAATCTAGCCTCTGTAGTAGTTGTTGTGTTAGTTAAATTGATTTGATGTTGTTTTGAATTAGAATAGTTGCTAACTTAGTTTGAATTAGATTAGTTGCTGAATATTGATTAGATTCTTGAAGCTATTAGTTACTTATTTGTTTGTCATGTGAAATAAGTTAATCAATTATAAGAAGGCTCTAAATTTTATGTAAATATTGTTGATATTGCTAGTCCCAAGAATGGAAAAAAAGAGGAGGTTTTGTATATGATAATTAAAAGAAGTCCTCAAATTTTGGTTTCGCTTTAGGCCTCCAATACCATTGAGCCGGCCCTGCATCGACCACTTTGATTAAAAAGTATTTTTAAATATGCATTTGGATTTGATCCGATAACAGTGATATTATAAATGGGGATCTAGATGAAAAAAATATACCCATTACAATTTACATTTGTTGGTTCAGACTCTATCACACCGTCAAAAACCTCACACAAAATGGATAATTCTCTGCTTTAAAACTCACTTTATTTATCAAACAAAACTTATATAAACGGGGATAAGAATCTTTCCATGTACTGTCCAAAATGGTACTAAGTGTAAGATACTCAATCTCCTCGTCATTCAAAGAGGGGATCACCCCTATACATAGTACACAGAGAAGAGATAATTACGGTAACAAATTAATCACAATCAATCTAATCCTAACAAACATTTTATATCAAAATACAAAATATTCATGCCAATAATATCGGGAGATATTATCGGCTAACAGTCCCCCGCAGTTGAAGTCGTAGGTGAGCGGAGGCATAAACTGGATCGAAAACGTTGGAACAGTTGTTTCGGCAATCCCTTGGTAAAAATGTCCGCATATTGATAGTCGGCCGGAATATGTAGAACTTTGATCGTGCCAAGACGGACTTTCTCTCAAACAAAATGGATATCCAGCTCTATATGTTTCGTTCGTTGATGTTGTACTGGGTTTTCGGCTAGATATACAGCAGAAATGTTATCACAATAAACAATGGAAGCATGTCTAACCGGTACGTGGAGCTCGAGAAGAAGATTACGGATCCAGCTGAGTTCTGATACTGCGTTGGCAACTCCTCGATATTCAGCCTCGGCGCTAGAGCGAGAGATCGTAGGTTGACGTTTTGAAGACCAAGAAACGAGGTTACCTCCCATGAAGACGCAGTAACCAGAAGTTGACCGACGAGTGTCGGGACACCCGCCCCAATTTGCATCAGAATAGGCAGTCAATGTTGTAGACGAGGACGGTGATATGAGGAGACCATGTGATAAAGTGCCTTTGATGTATCGTAGGATCCGTTTCAGCAGTTGAAAGTGCGGCTCACGAGGAGAATGCATGAAAAGGCATATTTGCTGGACCGCATACGAGATGTCCGGCCGTGTGACAGTAAGGTATTACAAAGCCCCAGCCAAGCTCCTGTAAAGTGAACTGTCTGAAAAGGGATCGCCAGTCATGGCACTTAACTTTGAACCTGCCTCAACAGGTGTACTAGCGGGTTTACAATTCAGCATTTTTGCTCGTGATAATATATTTGTGGCATAAGTGGATTGAGAAAGAAACAAACCATTCTTTTGTTGTTGAACCGCTATGCCTAAAAAGTGATGCAACGAACCAAGGTCGGTCATGTTAAACTCAGTAGAAAAAGACCTGATGGTGCTATTTAACAGTGAAGTGCTGGAGGCCGTAAGAATTATGTCATCGACATATAACAGCAAGTAGGCCATTTGATCTCCTTTCTTATACATGAACAAGGATGTGTCACATGTGCTACTTTTGAAACCACACCGAGATACGTAGCCTGCGAAACGTTGGTACCAAGCACGTGGTGCTTGTTTGAGGCCATAGAGAGAACGAGTAAGTTTGCAAACATGTTTCGGCTGTGTCGTTGAAGTAAACCCCGGAGGCTGAAACATATAGACCGTTTCTTTAAGATGACTGTGGAGAAAAGCATTTTTGACGTCAAGTTGATTAATCGACCACCCTTTTGAGATAGCGAGACTTAAGACGATGCGAATCGTGGTGGGTTTGACCACCGGACTGAATGTCTCGTCACAATCGGCACCCACGGTTTGACTTTTACCATTAACGACAAGTCGAGCTTTGTGTCGTTCTAAGGTTCCGTCGGCATGAAATTTATGTTTGAAGAGCCACATAGACCGAATAATAGGTGCGTCAATCGGACGCGGTACTAATTCCCACGTATTATTTGCCAATAGAGCTTCATATTCGGTTGTCATGGCGTTTTTCCAGTTTGGGTCCGAGAGGGCAGCGAGATGTGATGTCGGTAACGGAGAGATTGGTGGTGAGGTGAGAGTGTTCAGAGACATGGGTTGATGGGGTTTGAAGATCCCGGATTGTGACCGGGTTTGCATGGGGTGGGTCGGTATAGGGACAGCCGGTGGATATGGAGGTTGTTGGATGTCGACGGGAATGTCAACAGGGAACGGGCTCGGTTGTTGTGGAGAAAGTGGGTTATCGCTGAAGAGGGGTGTGGGCCGAGGATAGAAGGAGGGGAAACAGGGCCAGCATTTGTAGATGGGCCTGGGTTATTGGGGTCGTGAACCTGCTGTGACCCGGTAGGAGAAGATGGGTTTGGGCCATTTGTGGTTGAAGGTGTTGGGCCGTGAGGTTGGGTTGTAGGAGTTATTGGGCGGTTTGGGGTAGAGATCTGTTAGGTAAAGATAAGAGGTGAGGGGTCGAGAAACAAATGTGATGGTGGCGATTTAGATGGGTTGGCAAACGAAAACTTGGTTTCATCGAAAATTACGTGTCGTGAGAAAATGGTTTTACCGGTGGCGATGTCAAGGCACGATACCCCCGGTAATTAGCCGGATAACCGATAAAGACACACGGAGTTGAACGAAACGCAAGTTTGTGAGGGCGAGTGGATGAAAGGTTGGGATAACACAAACAACCAAATACACGTAGATGGTCGTAGGAAGGCTGACGGAGGTATAACAGGGAAGTAGGAGTTCGATTTTGATGGAGTTTGGTGGGTAGAATATTATGGAGGTAAGAGGTCGTGTGTAAAGCCTCGACCCAAAACGTGGATGGAAGGCGAGCATGGGTGAGGAGAACAAACATAATTTCGTTAATACGACGAATCATGCGCTCGGATTTGCCGTTTTGTTGAGATGTATGAGGGCAAGAAAACCAAAGTTGAATACCGTTTTGAGTTGTGAAATTATGAAAGTTGGTGTTATCAAATTCGCCTCCCATGTCGCATTGGAAAGATTTAATCGGGAAATTAAATTGAGTTTTGACGAAGTTGTGAAAATGAGTGAATTTTGTGAAAGTTTCGGATTTAAATTTTAACGGGTATACCCATGTATATTGTGTGTAATCGTCCGTTAAAACCATATAGTACTTATAACCTGCATGACTCACGATCGGAGAAGTCCACAAATCACAATGCAATATAGTAAAAGGTAACAAAGTACTTGTAGTAGAATCCAAAAATGGCAAACGTTTATGCTTGGACAGTTGACACGACTCGCAAACAGGTGGAGTCTTTATTTTAGAACTAAAAATAAAATGCTTAGAATGAAGAAACTCCATGATGGGTCGACCCGGGTGTCCAAGCCTATCATGCCAAAAGGGAGAGTCTTTAGTCGAAGCAAAGCAGGCGGTTGCGGAAGCAGGTGGAGTGAGTGGATAAAGTTCACTGGAACTGTTGTGACGACTCAGGACCGTGCCATCTTTGAAATCCTTCACAGTGAAACCAAATGGGTCAAATTCAATCGAAGTCCAATTATCAATATTGAACTTACGTACAGATATAAGATTTTTAATAAAGTTAGGATTATAAAGGACCGATTTTAAGTGCAAGGGTTTGGAGGGTGTGGGAATGGAGGTGGAACCCAAACCCAAAACTGGAATGCGATTGTCGTTACCAACAAATATTGACCATATTGGTGAATACGAGGAAAAAGTATTGAGCTTCTCGTGATCAAAGGTCACGTGAGAAGACGCACCTGAATCGAAGTGCCACTGATCATCGCCAAAGCCCATGGAAAGTGCATTGACTGCTGCCGCTAACTGAGTGGGCTCGAGCGGGTCAGTTTCGGTGATATGGGCCTGGGTCGATTGTTGGCGTGAGGAACCTTGGCCGTTGGAGGGTCGTGAGTTGGGCCGGTTTTCCACTGTGGAGCCCCAAGGTTGCGTCGGGTAGGGTCAAGGGGGCAGTGCCCAGTAAGGTGGATAACCAGGTGGTGGAGGCCAATATGGAGCATACCGTGGCTGCTGAAATTTGGACGACCTATTTGATGGCTGCCCGGATCCTCGCTGGTTGTTGTGACCCGAACGGTTTGAATCGCGATGAGGATGAGAGTCCCGATTGAAAGAACGATGGTCCCGGTTTGAGGGAGGGTGTTGTGCACGGGATTTGTCCTGTGGAGAACTGACTGTCGCAGCCATTATGGGAGTTGGAGACAGGGCATCACGAGCCGCAATGCGTTGTGCCTCGGAGTGAAGTTGATTGCACGCATTTTCCCAAGTGGGTAGGTTCTGATTGAGGATTGAGGCCGCGGTGTCATACTCACGAGGAAGACCTTTAATCAGATGCAGAATTTTTTGTGTGTTGTTAAGGGGACAATCCATAGCAGCGAGTTGATCCGTGAGATCCCGGACCTGCTGGCAATAGGCCTCCAGGTTAGGCATGGAGGCGAGGGTGAGATTGGAGAGTTCCTGCTGTAAGGCGGCGGCTCAGGATGCCTTGTTGTTTAGGAACAAGTTTTTGACCCCAACCCACGCCTGATGAGCGGTAGATTTATCCTCCAAAACTCGAACCAAATAATCATTCGTGAGCGTGTCGTATCGGATATTCCGGGGAAGCTTTATAGGGTGGCGGCGAGCCGTCAATGTGGTTGGTAACCTCGTAGCCGGTGGTGTGGAGGGTGAAGAGTTTAACCCACGTGGGGTATGAAACCTCGACGCCGTCGAGGACACGGACTTTATGTTGAATGTTGGTTACGGTGTAAACTGGGTGAAGGGTGGAGGTTTGGATTTTGGGATTGCTTTTATCGGTCATGGTGGTAGTGAAGAACAAGATCACGGTGAAGAAAGGATGAAGGTGGCTGGATCGAAATCAAAGCCAGAAGGTTGATACCATGTAAGATAATCAATCTCCTCGTCATTCAAAGAGGGGATCACCCGTATACATAGTACACAGAGAAGAGATAATTACGGTAACAAATTAATCACAATCAATCTAATCCTAACAAACATTTTATACCAAAATACAAAACATTCATGCCAATAATATCAGGAGATATTATCGGCTAACACTAAGGGGTCGGTAACTATAGCAATTGCCAATTAGGTATACGTACTTGAAATGTGTATATTTTATAGACCATTGGCATTGGTTATATACGTTCCTTCATAACCCACATGGTACCCACGGGTCCGTTCATCGTACCCAAAAGGCTTGGTTTCTTAAATGCATGATAGATGACTCATCTCTGAAAGTAGCATATCTTTAACATTTAGCTAGGCCGATGATGGACTCGCGGTTCCTACAGTACAAAATTAAAGCCATTTGTATGCATGCATACCAGCTACATGAAGTACTGAAAAATGGAAATAATGTCGTTATTGTATTCTACAGTGCTCCAAGAACCCTCTTAAATTTAAACGGAAGACATAACACATCTTACGATACTGTCTAAACCTAACAACCTTTAGGTCACACGCATCGCCATAACGTACTACAAGCAAATCCTAAAGCACCTAAGGAGCTACGGTGCGTTCACATTTGATGGAAAGCTTGAATGCATGTGGAAGATATAACAAGTTGTTGGCTGCATGCTGCTTACGCTTCTCATTATGTGTCTTCCTGGTTACGGTTCCAAGGAATATTTATATATTACCGATGGCTAATCTATATTAGTTAGGGGTTAATTATGTAAATTCATTAATAAATTAGTCTTAATTTTAGAATAATAAAACCTATTTCATTTTGAATGTCACCACCACTAGAACTAATATCATCATTGGAACACAACGCCAAGGGGTCATATGACTCCTTCAAAATTAGAACTCATCAAAATTTTCATAATAAGAAGTGAGTTTGTTTAAGGACACGTGTGTTGGACATATATATAGTATGAAAAGCATGCATATAGACGTAATATTTGAAACAATGGATAGAGGGATGTACCTAGACGTTTCGAAGGAACATGGTCATACCACTGCTTGTAACATATATAGAATACACCAAAAAAAAAAAAAAAAAGGAAAGTCTCTTCCAATACTTTTTGTGGATGTTAGTCATTTTATGAATTTTGTGGGATGCTTGAACTGAGAATTTTGAAACTTGTTATTATGATTTTGAGTTGTAAGGATCAAGTGACTTTAATTATTCGGTTATCTCAAATAATTAGCTTCATATTTATAGTAGGGAAATGCAGATGGTAACTTCTAATAAGGTTACATTTGATAATGTACTTATTAGATGATTTACCATGACCGGTAAGACTTGATCAAAACCTAATTGGTAGAACATATGGATTGGTAAGACTTGGAACGTACTAATATACGCTTATTGTGTATCGACCATATATCAAATACTGTATTGATTGTATTATATAGTATATATTATTAAGTTGCTTATTTATTTTATAAAGGTTACAGATATTATTAGGTCAAAAGATGTTAAAGTTTACATCAAAGCTTAATCAGGAAAGTCGATGGCCAAAATAGTCAAATATGGAATTAATTTGTGAGCGGCAAGAAAATGCTAGAAGTTTTCAAGAACAGATTTTGTGAAGTCAAGATTCAAGAAGCAATGAGCCCATAAAGCATAGTCGTGACAAGCCGGGTTTTTTTCTAAATTGGTTTGGTTTCGGGTAAGAACCGGGTATTAGAGGTGGATAAAAGAACCGGTTTCTACCCGCTTTCAAGCCTACGCGATTCGTACCCGGCAGTTCCCGTCGGGTTCCTCGTCCCACATTGAAAAGCTGTTCCAACCCACCCGATGGGACAAGCTCAAATAGCCCCATCAAGTTTCGTGCTTCCTCCTCTGTTGGTCACTAGTCAACCACCTATACCTTCTCCGGTCTTCCACACCCATGACCCATCAAAGAGGGCAAACTGGTAAATTCCCACCAAACAACCCAGTCAGCAATGTCATTCCATGAGGTCAAACCACGAAGATCAACAAGCGTGTCTTGAAATGTGAACCCAAAGGCCCATAAAAACCAAATCTTTTTGAATTCACAACATTAATCTTCAACAATGTCAGCCCTCAGAATCACCAAGAAACACAACCACCATCTCAACAATCCCTTCCCATCAAACCCTAAATCTTTATCCTTCAAACAAGGATCTTTGTTGCTACATTCCCACATTGCCCTTTCAAACCACCAAATCTTCACAATTGGAACTCATTTTCAGTTGATTTGGAGATCAGAAAATGGTGGGTATGTCTCTATTTCGCATATATCTCAACCTACAAGATCCATATGGTCAACAGTCCCTGGTCAACCATTCATCTCCACTGCAATGGCTGAAACAGAGATTCAAGAAAGCAGGGGATCATTCGTAATTAAGGATCGAAATGTCCAAGTACTATGTAATCATCAAACTATTGAAGATATTAAAGTTTTAAGAGTAAAAGATCAAGATTATGCATCTGGGTGTGTTGAATTTGGGTCCGAATTCCCTGTTCTCGAAATGACTGGTCGAGTTTTCAGTATGATGAAGAACAAAACTGTGTCGAATCAAGAAGAGTGGTATTCTGTAGAAAAAGATGTTCATAGTTATGTAAAGTATAAGCTTTTATTCGTTCAAAAGAACAGTAATCAAATTGGGTTTCAAATAAAACTTGGAAAACGGAATCTTGTATCTTCATCAAAGCTTTCACCAAGAATTTACAAGGGATTTTTACGAAAACTGACCTGGACCAGAAGGATTCGGGTCCGGTTATTTGGGTCTTTCACAAAGAGGAAAAGGGTCGTCATGGATTCAGGTGATAAAGAGGAAATTGTAGCAATGAAAGATGGTGGAAATGAGTGTTTTAATAGGATTTGTTTTACATATTCAAGTGAGAAAAATGAAAGATTCTTTGGGTTTGGCGAACAATTTTCACACTTGGATTTTAAAGGAAGGAAAGTGCCTATTTTTGTTCAAGAACAAGGAATTGGGAGAGGAGATCAACCAATCACATTTGCTGCTAATCTGGTTAGCTACAGGTAAAGAATTTTTTAGTTGGTAGAGGTAATTAACGTTCAGTACAAAATCATATCGTAATTCTTAAGAATTTATAATTCTCACCAGTCACCACCTTTTTATGGCTTTCTAGCTCAGCCACTGCAAAAATATGTACGTATTAGACTGCAAACATATATGTGTAGCAATTTCGATTAATTTAGTTAGGCATTTGAGTTGTGCATCATCTCAATCGCTAGGAGATGGGTCAAACCGATCAAAAACGTGAAAGTCACCCAAAGTCTATTTATAATGCATAAGACCTGCGAAATCGTTTATTAAAAATTAAGATTGTAAACTGTAATAAAACAAGTTTAGGAATAGGAAATAGCAGATACATTATTGTTAAGAAAGAGGTAAAATCATGAAATGATAGTCAAGTTTCATTTTTTTCATAATTGTTTAAGTTGGAAGACCAAAATGGAACTAAGAAACTTTATTATTATTTAGTGACTTCTTTTCTCTTCAAAATTACCTCCCACTTTAGGTTATATTTGGAAAAAAATCACTAAATAGTAACCAAGTTTCATATATGGGTGCTAAGTCACTTAATTTAAAATGAATAATAATATTTACAAAAAAAGTTCACAATGATGAAAGTGGTTTCCGAAATTAGAAAAAAGAAGAAACTTAGTTACTATTAGATGAAATATACCCTCAAAAAAATCTAAAAAATGGGTTAAATAGTGTTTGCAAGTCAAGCCGACCCATCCTGCTTTAATTTGTTACCCATCGGGCCAAAACCCAACCATTTTGCTAGCTGTAAAAGGGGTAGGAAGGGCTCTAAGCAAGAAATGTGTGTGTAATAAGAAAATAACCTAGGAAACATTCTATGTCATTGTGCAGGGCCGGGGGAGATTGGAGTACAACTTATGCACCCTCACCATTTTATATGACTTCAAAGATGAAATCTCTTTACCTCGAAGGTTATGAGTATTCAGTCTTTGATCTAACACAGGATGACAGAGTTCAGATACAGGTATATCAGAGAAGCAGTACTTTTCAGTTTAACATCTGATCTAGATTTTGCAATACATTAACACTGGAAATTAAAGAGTTACACTCTTTCCCGAATTTAGCAACCGACCTTAAACTGGGCTCAAAGTTGAAATCAACTTAAATTCTATTACCTATATTAGAAACCAAATTTTACAAGTATATTGTTGTTGCAGCACAAGCTGATAACATATAAGCCTGCCACGTATAAAAAAACGCTTATGGGAATGAAATAGATTAAAAACTAAATTTATTTACATGTTTAAAAAATGATATTTTTAAAATGCATACTTAAAAATAATTTATTAATTGTCACATTATATGCCACATGGCATATACATATACTGATATACACTAAGATTGACAAATAACTGAATAAGACACCACATTCAATTGATACAGAAATGTAACTTGGCTGTTAAAATTAGGAAAAAAACATAAAGTTCATTTCTATTTCATATAGTTTGCCAATATAAAATTAAACAAAGCTACTAGTCTTCTTGAAAAGCTAAGATGATTGATAACCAATGGTTGCAGGTACACGGGGATTGTGTTGAAGGTAGGATATTGTATGGGAACTCACCTTCCGAGTTGATTGAACAATTCACCGAGTCAATCGGGAGACCACCTGTACTTCCTGATTGGATAATATCTGGTGCTATTGTGGGAATGCAAGGTGGAACAAATAAAGTTCGGCATGTTTGGGAAGATTTGGTGGCTCATGATATACCAGTATCAGCATTCTGGTTGCAGGTACTATTCACATATCCTGAAACTAAATAGAGGGGCGTCACTACGAGTGTCTAAAAAGTGATGATCTGAAGTCGCAATAATTAGTTTCTAGTGTTTGGGTTACATGCTTTTTCTTATATCATCTTATAATATAGGATTAGCTAATCAGTTTGATACTACCCTTAAACAATTATATAAAAAGTTATTATATATCCTTATTCTAGGGGTTACTGCATTATAGTTTTGAAAATGTTTTACCTTATAATTGGTTTGTGTAGGATTGGGTGGGTGAGAGAAAAACAGTGATTGGATCACAACTTTGGTGTAATTGGGAAGTTGATGAAGCACGGTATCATGGATGGAAACAACTAATTCAGGATATTAGTGCTCAAAACATTAAAATGATGACATATTGCAATCCTTGTTTAGCTCCAGTAAGTACAAATATCATCAATTAAAAAGCAATATGCACATTATCAACTGATTTTTAAAATCTCACTTGATTTTTCAGATGGATAGTAAGCCAAACACAAAGAAAAACTTGTTTCTAGAGGCGAAAAAGTTGGATATTTTAGTGAAAAACAAGAATGGAGAAACATATATGGTTCCTAATACTGCTTTTGATGTGGGAATGTTGGATTTAACGCACCCAAATACTTCAAACTGGTTCAAGAAAATATTACAAGAAATGGTGGATGATGGTGTTAGGGGATGGATGGCTGACTTTGGTGAAGGTCTCCCTGCTGATGCTTGCATCTACTCAGGTTTGTTATCCAAGTTACAATTTCACATTCATAATGTGATTATATGTTTATACTTGTAACCAAATGTATAGATCTAAAAGGCGAGCAGTGTATTTTGATCAATTAAAAATGATCTTACAGCAATGTTTTTAATAAGAGCACTAAAAGGGGTGTTTGGATTTGTATTTTGAAACCAGTTGCTTGATTATTATGACTTGAAATCGTGACTATAAGTTTTAAATTTCATACACCATGTTTGACATGTACTCTGTTTAGGTGAAGACCCTATCTCAGCTCATAACAGATATCCAGAGATATGGGCCCAAATAAACAGAGAATTTACAGAAGAATGGAAGAATACGCTTGTTGGGAAAGAAAAAGAAGACCCTTCAGAATCGTTAGTTTTCTTTATGAGAGCTGGTTTTAGAAATTCCCCTAAGTGGGCAATGCTATTTTGGGAAGGGGATCAAATGGTGAGCTGGCAAGCTAATGATGGGATAAAGAGTGCGGTTGTTGGTTTGCTAAGTAGTGGATTTTGTGGTTATGCATTCAACCATAGTGATATTGGAGGTTACTGTGCAGTAAATTTACCTTTTTTCAAGTATTCAAGGGATGAAGAGTTACTATTAAGATGGATGGAACTAAATGCCTTCACTACAATATTCAGAACACATGAGGTAGGTTATTCTGATACTAGAGGTGGATATTTCAACTGTTTGTTTTCAAATAGATTGGTTCAGTTACGTTTTATCTCTAAAGGGTAAAAATCGCTTGATTCGGTTTGTGTTATCTCTAATGGGTGAAACATGTTAATAAAAAAGCATTAGCTAAAAAGGAAATGGCAAATGACCTAGTGCCAAGCCACCCAACATGTATTTTAATGAAAAACCCAGAATTATGTATTTAGAAAACCAAAGATATTTTGTAATCATATTTGACCCCCACCAAAATTACCTGTTTTGATCTGTTACCGTTACCAAAACGCCTGACCCACCCTTTTTTCCGCCTCTAATAGTTACCATCTCATCTTCTACGTAGCATGTCCTCATTTTTTATATTCTGACCTAGCATAATTAATTAATTTTGGTCTATTTAACTTTGACCAGGGAAACAAACCATCAGTTAATAGCCAATTCTATTCAAATGAAAGAGCTTTATTACATTTCGAGCGCTTTGCGAAAGTATACAAAGCATGGAAATTCTACAGGGTTCAACTAGTAAAGGTGAGTAAAAAATTATAATCATATTCCTACTTAAGTATATAATAGTTAAATTTAATAATCTAACCTTTGTGCTTACAACACAGGAAGCTAGTCAAAAAGGTCTTCCGGTTGTTCGACATCTATTTCTGCATTACCCTACTGATGATCATGTACATAAGTTAACATATGAGCAGTTTTTAGTTGGTGATGAGATTTTGGTTGTCCCCACTCTTGATAGACATAAGAAAAACGTGAAAGCATATTTTCCAGTTGGAGAAAAGTGTGTTTGGAAACATATATGGACTGGTGATTTATATGATAAGCAAGGTTCAGAGGCTCATATTGAAGCTCCAATTGGCTATCCAGCAATATTTGTTAAAGATGGATCTATTGTTGGAGAGGAATTTCTAAGAAACCTGAGAGAATACAAGATTTTATAAATAGTTATTGGACAGTGATCTTGGTCATTGATTGGCCAAAAGGGAAGTTAGCAATTCATATTCACAAGTGTACAATATATAAAAATTTTAGAGAGTATATAAACAGCTTGTCGGGTCATTGTGATTACAAAAGCAGATGAACAATTTTGATTGTTTGGATGAAAAAAGGATGGTTATAATATAAAGATCTTCTATGGTGAAATAAATTGTTTTCCAGAAGCAGACTTTTGAGTGTTTAGGTAAAGAAAAGTGTAGGCATTTATGCTTATTCTAGGGTGACATAATTTTTTTCCTATAGACAATTTGATATTGCTAATTATTCTTGGTGGATTCAAGATTACATAAAAATTGCTCTAAATTAGGTTTTCACAGGAGTGAAAAACTTAAATCATCTTAGCAAATAAAAACAATCCTTCGAAGTAACTATTTAAAGATTGAAATTGGGGATGAAGCGAATTAACGATTGACCAAAATCAATGGATACTAATCACAAAGAGTGTATAATTAATAGAGGAAACTGACCTTCATTTAAAGATTGAAATTGGGGATGATGGAGAAGAGAAACGAGGAATCGATAGCTGGGTTTATAACTCTTTATTCCATTGTTGAATAAACTGATTCGCATATATTTTTTGGATATTCTCTTATCTTATACTAAAAAATTCGGTTATATTTATTATTTTTATCTAAAAACAATTTTTCTTATGTTTGACTCTCCAAAGTTTAAAAAGATTATTATTTTCATTCAAAAACATAAATTTCGTGAAAAAAATTTTATCAACACCACAAACATAAATTAGGATTTCGTATTTATATTAAAATTTACATAAATACCCTTTTAACGATGAATATTTTTAACATTTTAAAACAATGAAGCTAACAATTTTTTATGAAAATGTCAACTTTTTTCAAACCTTCGGGAGCCAAATGCAAGTAAAAATATTTTTGAATGAAAATGATAAATGTGATAACCACACAGAAGAAAACGACAATTCACTCTTTATACTATCATTTTTAACTTTATACATTTTTACCGGTGGGCTACGCCTACAACCTGTTCGTGACGACTCGGTTTTACTAAAATATAAGTAAAAATAA
Source organism: Flaveria sonorensis (assembly GCA_025506505.1). Taxonomy (NCBI): domain Eukaryota; kingdom Viridiplantae; phylum Streptophyta; class Magnoliopsida; order Asterales; family Asteraceae; genus Flaveria; species Flaveria sonorensis. The sequence continues at coordinate 72,591,830 of CM046423.1, forward strand.
GCATGATGTAATTATATATTCAAAACTTAAGAAAGCATTAAGATTTGTAAAAATGAGCATTTATAAACATTAAAAAAAACTATGCTTGGTCTTGAATAAAAATTATATAGACAAGTACATAAAAACATGTATGCATAACTATAAATTTAAAATTTTAAAAAACATTATGTTTTAAAAGTTTATAAATAAAAAAAATTAAAGTATATTATATTTGACGTGACTCGATTATCAAAAAAGACCCGACTCAGTTTTATATAAAAGTTATATTAGTCTTTGAGATTGTTGTGCTTTTGTTTACTTTTTGTTATCATAATAGAAAGAGTTTAACATTGTTGCATTCAAAATCTAGTGTTTGTATAAGGGATCTCTACCAACAGGCAGTAAATAAATTAACCATACCAAAATGAGAAAAATAGAACATTATCTAACACATACAACAATCAGTTAAATTATCACTCTTTTTTCTGTACAATTCAACATAAGAAATACCTTATGTTTATACTAAATGTCATAACATCATATATCAAGATGCTTCACATCAATCTTCTTTGCCGTCTTTTGTATCATCTCCTTGCGCACGTCCACCTAAATAAATTGTACCAAAATATTAATAGAATTTACATAGCTTTCCAAGACGTTTAGTCCCGAAAGGCATGGTGTGAAGCAAGAGCCTCACATATGCAAGGCCTTGTTCTATATACTATATAAAGCTTTGTCTACAACTAGAAGTTGCATCTCATTCATCTATTTATATGAGCCTTTTAACCAAATAAACCTTTCATAACTTTTTTTTTACTTTTGGTCATTTTCGCATATTAACCTCCTCACGACCCTAGATTTGAGCAATTTTACATGTACATGAATCTCCGCCTCATAGCATGAGGCGTTTTTTTAATCGCCTTGCGCACAGGCGTGGCTTTTTACTTCAAGTCATCCTTCTCACTTCACTTTTCATTTATGTTATTAAACGATGATTTGTAAGAAGCTTTTATGTGCATTTCGGTGAATGAATAATACTTAAAAGATATCTTTGGTAATAATATTTGGTTCTTACCCTAGCACCCATAAGTGAAGAAAATGTAACATTTGCTTCAGCTGCATCCTCAACCACCAGTTTCTTCAATAGCCTGTTTTTTGGATCTAAAGTAGTTTCCCATAATTGTGCTGGCATCATTTCTCCCAACCCTAACAATTTATTACCATATCAAAAAATTTCATCAATAATTACAGGGTAAGCAGCCCACAAAAGAAACAAAATTTGCATTCTTTCCCAATTTTAGCAATCGACTTTAAATTAAGCATAAAACAGTAACCAACTTACACTATAAACCATTTTAGCAACCATGTTACAATTTATCATCAATTTATATGTATATGGTGTCTTCTATAACACTTCACGAATAACTATGTCGTGTACCTTTGAACCTCTGAATATGATATGCTGCATTCGAAGGGAAGGAACTCTGAAGTTTTTTAAGTTCTGAATCATCATAACAATAGAATGCCTGCTTCCCCCTTTCTACCTGTATAATTTACCCAAAATGAATCAACATTTGTCAAGGAAAGAGCATATTTGTAATTAACAGAATGAAAACCTTATATAGGGGTGGGACGCCAACATATATGTGGCCTTCATCAAATAAAGCTCTCTGCAAACGCATGAAGTAGGAACAGTTAATTCAAAGAAGATTTAATACTCCCTCCATCTCATGATGTCCCATTAAAGTTGCAACCATTAAAAAATATACTTATTTGCCTTCATCATTTCAATAATATATTAATTTGGGTTCAAAAAATTCTTTTTTGTCTTTGGTAAAGGGTATTTTAAATATTGGACAAAAAGGTCAAACAGTTACTTGGACCATGTGTTAAGCCAAACATAGCTAATTACAGAAACAGATCATTTCTGATACCTGATATCTATAGAAAAACGTTAATAATAATGTGCGAATATGAGCACCATCGACGTCAGCATCAGTTAAGATTATGATTTTATGGTACCGTAGACTATCTTTTTTAAAATCTTCTCCCTGAAACACGAAAGGTTAGTGAAGTCAACAAAAGTCAAATAGAAAAAAACGAACCTGATTTAATTAAAGATATAACCTTCACTCCAAGGCCAAGGGCACGAATTAAACTTTGAATCTCTTCATTTTTGTACATTGCTGCTTCATCTTTCCTTTCAACATTTAAAATTTTACCCTTCAAAGGAAGGATAGCCTGAAAAAAAGATAACTTGTATCACCTAATGTTCATATGAAGTTACAAGCATCTCGATCGTAGAATATAAACAACTAAAAAATCTTTAAGTGTTTTCTTTCATGATCACCTGAAAGTTCTTATCACGGCCTTGTTTTGCACTTCCACCTGCTGAATCTCCTTCAACTATAAATATCTCTGCAAAATGTGACAAAATTAATGGATTTTTACCTACGTAAATTGAAAATATCTACAGCTAATAATTTTATAAAGGTTTTATTTAAAGCATAGTAGAAACCATTGAACCTAACCAGTGCTACTTTTATAACGATATTCAAATCCGCTACAATAAGTTAGTGCGAGAAAAATAAGTAGATATTACCAGCTATTTCAGGATCTGTGGCTGAACAATCAGCAAGCTTTCCTGGAAGAGATGACACTTTTAAAACACTCTTTTGTCTCTCCAATTCCCGGGCCCGCTTTGCTGCTTGAGCTGCCTAGTTATATGAACACACAACTTGCATGAAAATAATGTGTTCTAAGATTACCATTCTCGGACGCTCAAAACCCAATTTAGGGCATTAAGCGTCTTCCTAAGTATAGGTGGGAACATACGCAGGCCGAGCAAGATGGTTAATGGGTAAAAATAGGGGTTCGGGTTAAAACAAGCTTCTATATGGATAGAAACCGGTAGGGTGACTCAAAGCATATACTGTCAAAATGGCTGGATCAGCATGTTTGGTGACAGGTCAAAACAAATGTTTTAGTATGTTTCATAACAGGACACGTTATGTCCTTTACGTTTCATAGTGGGTAAAATATATTAACTTAGCTAAATAACCAGAGTCAAATATGATTACAAAAACTTGACTTATTTCAATAATAATCAAATTTTGGGAATAAAACAACTTATGAGGTTGTATGTGTTAGGTATCTTTATGCAGCGGAAACAAACATAAACACACGTACACACACGAAAGCAATAAGAACACGATAATTTATAGTGGTTCGATCAAGATGACCTACGTCCACTCTCTGCAACTAGGTATTTTATTAAGCTCAAGGGACTAGATTACAATACAATAACATGTTCTATATATAAAGATAAATTAGGGTTTCAAGAAGCTTCAATGGGCAAGGCCCATAACTCCATCCAAAAGCCCAAAGGCCTTCACACCTCAACAATCTCCCACTTGAAGGCCTTGTGAATACTTCAACTAGCCATCTAAGTACAAAGCAACCCTGTCATCAGTAATCTTCAAGTAACAGAAATCCTCCAAGCCTTCAATTCCAAAGAACAAGCTAAGATTTCAATCCAAATTCCCTAGTTGCAGTGGCCCCTTTTCATCAATTACTTGAAAGGGCCTGTTGAAGCTCCCCCGAGCTCCAACCCAGTCGTGGCAAATTCTACCAACGACCCATCCTCTGTCTCAACTGGTTTACACGATCTACCAGATTCAGAGATACACCGAGAACCACTAACACTCTCCAAATTCAGCAAACAATCACCAGGAGATAATTTTCCAGTCGTAGTCTTCAAAACCCAACGATTCTTCTTGACTGTACCCGGAACATGCCCCATGCTCCCACTGTCACAAAATCCTCTGATTGGTTTAGACTTCTGACCCCATTCAGCTACAATCTCTGCTCCAGACTTCATGTTTGCAAAATGAACTCTCTTAGCAACAGATTTAGCGAACCCGACTTTGACTTGCTTAACCGGGTTGATCAATCCCTCCGCAGGTACCTCCACCATGTACAATGACCCATGCTTATCACCACGAGCAATCACCCGGTTCCCATTGATTACCCTCCATTTACCACCACCAAACTTGACTTCCAGTCCTTGTTCATCCAGTTTACTAACAGAAACTAATTTCTTCTTTAAATCCGAAATCACCTTGACATTCTTCAGGTTCCATGTAGTTCCCAATGAAGCCACCAAATCAATATCACCCATGCCCATTACATCAAGCATTCTGTCATCGGCGAGACGTACCTTCCCAAAATTGCCTGTTTTCAGATTCACCATCATTTCACCGCTGTGTACGGCGTGAAACGATAAACCAGAATCCATGATCCAAGAGTCCACACTGTTTTCAGCCTCAAGAATTAACACGTCACCATCATTGGCAGCCTCAGCAGCAGTGTTCAGACCTTTCTTTGGACATTGACTCTTAACATGTCCATCTTCGTTGCAGTTCCAACACCTCACATTTTTCCGAGTCCGAGTTGAACTCTTTCCCCAACTCCCACTGCCTCGGCTATTTTCCCTTCCCCTGCCAACATGTAACATCTCAGAAGATGATCCAACATTTGCCCTTTTTAGACGTGTGTCTTCACCTATCACAATGTCTAGGATCTTTTCAAATGTCATTTCGTTAGCTCCCATAGAATTTGTAACAGCAGTTACAGTCTCGGGCCAACTGTCAGGCAGTGAAGATAGCAACACTAGAGCTCGAGTCTCATTATCGAATTTTATTCCCATTGATTCTAATCTGGTAAGAATAGACATCAGATCATTAATGTGAGAGGTGACTGAGCTTCCCTCTTTCATTCTCGTCATGAACAGTTCCCTCATCAAGAACACCTTGTTAGCTGCAGACGGCTTTTCATACATATTCGACAGAGCCAACATCATACCACTTGCAGTGGTTTCTTTCATGATGTTAAAAGCAACGCTCTTCGTCAAAGATAACATAATAACCGCTCTAGCTTTCTTGTCCTTGGAATTCCAAACTGCTTCTTCAGCTTTCTCCATACTCTCCGGTTTCTTTTCCAGTACCATATCCAAATCCTTTTGACACAGTAATGCTTCTATTTGCATTTTCCACCAACCAAAATCAGTGCCATTGAACTTTTCGATCACAGTCTTCTCGTCTTCAGCCATATTAGCAAAACAGAGACAAGTCTTCAAGAAACAAGCGCGCTGAACAGTTGATAACCAATCAACAAAAGGATAGACAAACCAGATCCGGTACTTCCAGCCAAAACCCTAGGCGACGGCGCAAAACCCTAGGTGACGGCGGCGACGGCAGAAACCCTAGGCGGCGCGGCGGCAGAAACCCTAGGTACACGGCGGCGTGTTTCGTAAAAAATCTTCAAGAGCTTGATGCTCTGATACCAGTTGTTAGGTATCTTTACGCAGCGGAAACAAACACAAACACACGTACACACACAAAAGCAATAAGAACACGAGAATTTATAGTGGTTCGGTCAAGATGACTTACGTCCACTCTCTGCAACTAGGTATTTTATTGAGTTTAAGGGACTAGATTACAATACAATGACATGTTCTATATATAAAGATAAATTAGGGTTTCAAGAAGCTTTAATGGGCCAGGCCCATAACTCCATCCAAAAGCCCAAAGGCCTTCACACCTCAACAGTATGCACTCAAATACACTTTAAGCTTACACTGTTCAACCCATTTAATCCACTTCCTTTTAATCTGATACTTCTTAGTTTATCCATTTGACTTGTTATAGATCAAAACATAACCCGCATCAACTCGTTCATAACTGGTCAACACTGCCACATAGGCCATACCACTTCAACTAGTTAAGAGTTCAAGACCTTAATCGACTTAGTGACTCACTCCATTTAGCAACTTCATTTTTTTCTTTACAAATAGTCAGAAAGTTTATTAACCAGAAAACTGATACACATTAAGACATGATAAAATAGACAAACAGCAAACAACTAATTTTTTAATCAAGTCTCAAAATATAATGCCCAAATTAATAGACTTTCTTAACTATCGGATAAGCCTTTTAAATTGTTGAGTGTTTGTCTCAGTTTGGAAAAGTGGCTGTAACAAAATAACTTACTATCAAAATCCATATTCTCATATGCACATGTAATAAAGTTTATGTGTAAACAATATTGACACATGTGACATACCTTTAAAGCATTAAGGGACTTTAAAAGGATTAAGTCAAGCACGTCTGGATTTAATTCCAAGTATTCGCTCAAAAATTCTTGAAGTGACTGGTCAACCATCCTTCGCACCTCTGGGTTCCCCAATCTCGTCTTTCAAGAAGATGTAAGAAAATAAAATCTTAGCGAGACAATGACAAGTGGAGACCCACCATTAGTGAGAGATTTCGAACCAAAGAATATGAATGATGTTAAAAACTACCTTTGTTTGCCCTTCAAACTCTGGATTCGGAAGCTTGACCGAAATTACACAAGTCAATCCCTCCCTGACATGCTCGCCACTTAAACTAATATCCTTATCCTGAAACGATGGTACTTAAGTTAATAATAATGGATTAATCTCATATATCCTATATTTCATAGTATCATGCTTACATACACAATAGTAATAAATTTAAACCAATTACTATAACAGCATGTTTCACTGAACGTATAAGAAAACGTTGTTATTGTTGTTCCCTTCATCTATTTCGGTAAAACAGCCTGTTATAAGATTCTGACTTCAAAAAATTACTATGGAATATAGTGTTTTAAAAAGGTAAATATTGAAATACCTTAATAAGTTTTGACTTTTTTCCAAAGTTATTGATTGTTCTTGTTAGTGAAGCTTTTATACCATCTATGTGGGTTCCACCATCAACTGTACGTATGCTATTAGCATATCCCAGCATTGTATCTGAATATGCATCTGAACACCTAATGGCACAAGTCCAAATGAATCTCATAAAATGAAATGTGATTTAGAGTCATAATTTGTATACTACAGTATTTAGTGTAAAATCCAAATTACAAAATCACATAGTTACATCAAGCATTCATATATAAAAGTGTTATATTATGGATAAATTTCATATATCCACTCCAGAAGTTTAAAATTTCATACTTATACATTTGAAGTTTAATAATGTCATATTTAGTGGTTCAAAACTGAAAATCTCATGTTCACCCATACATAGTAAATAAAAAATAAGTTACTTATAATAATCTATTCAACTGAATATACAAACAAACAACCATACCCAGCAATATCCCAGTCATTAGGGGTGTTCAAAAATATCTGAATCCTAAATAAAAAATAAGTTACTTATAATAATCTATTCAACTGAATATACAAACAAACAACCATACCCAGCAATATCCCAGTCATTAGGGGTGTTCAAAAATATCTGAATCCGAATCCGAATCTCCAAAATTGCGGACTTAGATAGTTTTCTTGAGGATTTTTGGATATTCAGATATCCGAAATATTTTTCAAAAAATTATTAAACAATAGATATTATTTAGAAATTTCGAATATTTTAGATATTTTTATAAAAACTTTGGATATTTGAAATATTTTTTAATAAAAATTATTAAATAATACATATTTTCTTAGAATTCGGATATCCATTTAGATATCCGAATCTGAAATTTCGGATACGGATTTGGATAGTAAAATCCACTATCCGAAATTTTCGGATATCCGATTTTGAACACACCTACCAGTCATAAAATAAGTTCTAGGGAGGGTTAGATGAAACTTCAAAGCAAACCTTACCTCTATCCTAGGGGATGAAGAAGCTCAACAAACCCACTTTAAGCGGTGTTATTATTGCAAATATATTGGCAAATAATGTGCTCTTTGTTTATCCGGCGTAAGACACAAACACGTAACTAATTTTATTGAATTTATCATGGAATTGGCAAACTTGAGGATTTAGTACTTTAAAAGAGTACATATGATATTATGAAATCCTGAGGGTAAATATGAAATTCGAAACTTTTAGAAGGGAATATAAGGAAATGCCCCTTATTTTATTACTAACAGGAAGTAGGGAAAAAAATATGTGATGTAACAAACGCATCAGTGACTTACCATTGGAAAGCTACATCGATAGTGATCCCATCTGCTTCTTTTCGAAAGCTCAAGACGTCATGAAGTGGTTGCTAAATCAGCAAAAATGAAAATGAAAAGAAAAGGTTATCACGTTGAAAGCATAATAGTCTGATAAATAATGTGAAATATTTACATTCTGCAACTCAACTAAAAAGAGTCAACGAATCTAGAGTCATCCAAAGTGCATATTCAAATGATAACAACAAGCTACATTGCTTTTTTATACAACTAAAGGATTACTTTAATAATATAGTTCTGTAATAATATTTAATACAATAGAATATCAAAAAATGGACAAGTAACCCACATAACCCTACCAATTTGCCATCTATTCTAACCAGTAGACCCTCCACCAAGTAAAAACTGTTGAGGTGTGAAGGCCTTTGGGCTTTTGAATGGAGTTATGGGTCTGGCCCATTGAAGCTTCTTGAAACCCTAATTTATCTCTATATATAGAACATGTCATTGTATTGTAATCTAGTTCCTTGAGCTTAATAAAATACCTAATTGCAGAGAGTGGACATAGGTCATCTTGACCGAACCACTATAAATTCTCATGTTCTTACTGCTTTCGTGTGCGTACGTGTGTTTTGTGTTTGTTTCCACTGCGTAAAGATACCTAACAACTGGTATCAGAGCATCAGGCTCTTGAAGATTTCGTACGAAACACGCCGCCGTGTACCTAGGGTTTCTGCCGCCGCCACAATCGCCTAGGGCTGCCGCCGCAGCAATCGCCTAGGGTTCTGCGCAGCAGCCGCCGCCGCCTAGGGTTTCTGCGCCGCCGCGCCGCTTAGGGTTTCTGCCGTCGCCGCCGTCACCTAGGCTTTCTGCGCCGCCGCCTAGGGTTTTGGTTGGAAGTACCGGATCTGGTTTGTCTATCCTTTTGTTGACTGGTTATCAACTGTTCAGAGCGCTTGTTTCTTGAAGACTTGTCTCTGTTTTGCTAATATGGCTGAAGACGGGAAGACTGTGATCGAAAAGTTCAATGGCACTGATTTTGGTTGGTGGAAAATGCAAATAGAAGCATTACTGTGTCAAAAGGATTTGGATATGGTACTGGAAAAGAAACCGAAGAGTATGGAGAAAGCTGAAGAAACAGTTTGGAATTCCAAGGACAAGAAAGCTAGAGCGGTTATTATGTTATCTTTGACGAAGAGCGTTGCTTTTAACATCATGAAAGAAACCACTGCAAGTGGTATGATGTTGGCTGAATATGTATGAAAAGCCGTCTGCAGCTAACAAAGTGTTCTTGATAAGGGAACTGTTCATGACGAGAATGAAAGAGGGAAGCTCAGTCACCTCTCACATTAATGATCTGATGTCTATTCTTACCAGATTAGAATCAGTGGGAATAAAATTCGATAATGAGACTCGAGCTCTAGTGTTGCTATCTTCACTGCCTGATAGTTGGTCCGGGACTGTAACTGCTGTTACAAATTCTATGGGGGCTAACGAAATGACATTTGAAAAGATCCGAGGCATTGTGATAGGTGAAGACACACGTCTGAAAAGTGCAAATGTTGGATCATCTTCTGAGATGTTACATGTTGGCAGGGGAAGGGAAAATAGCCGAGGCAGTGGGAGTCGGGGAAAGAGTTCAACTCGGACTCGGAAAAATGTGAGGTGCTGGAACTGCAACGAGGATGGACATGTTAAGAGTCATTGTCCAAAGAAAGGTCTGAACACTGCTGCTGAGGATGTCAATGATGGTGACGTGTTAATTCTTGAGGCCGAAAACAGTGTGGAATCTTGGATCATGGATTCTGGTTCTTCGTTTCACGCCGTACACAGCGATGAAATGATGGTGAATCTGAAAACAGGCTGATGACAGAATGCTTGATGTAATGGGCATGGGTGATATTGATTTGGTGACTCCATTGGGAACTACATGGAACCTGAAAAATGTCAAGGTGATTCCGGGTTTGAAGAAGAAATTAATTTCTGTTAGTAAACTGGATGAACAAGGACTGGAAGTCAAGTTTGGTGGTGGTAAATGGAGGGTAATCAATAGAAACCGGGTGATTGCTCGTGGTGATAAGCATGGGTCATTGTACATGGTGGAGGTACCTGCGGAGGGATTGATCAACCCGATTAAGCAAGTCAAAGTCGGGTTCGCTAAATCTGCTGCTAAGAGAGTTCATTTTGCAAACATGAAGTCTGGAGCAGAGATTGTAGCTGAATGGGGTCAGAAGTCTAAACCAATCAGAGGATTTTGGACAGTGGGAGCTTGGGGCATGTTTAGGGTACAGTCAAGAAGAATCGTTGGGTTTTGAAGACTAAGACTGGAAAATTCTCTCCTGGTGATCGTTTGCTGAATTTGGAGAGTGTTAGTGGTTCTCGGTGTATCTCTGAATCTGGTGGATCGTGTAAACCAGTTGAGACAGAGGATGGGTCGTTGGTGGAATTTGCCACGACTGGGTTGGAGCTCAGGGGAGCTTCAACAAGCCCTTTCAAGTGATTGATGAAAAGGGGCCTTTGCAACTAGGGGATTTGGATTGAAATCTTTGCTTGTTCTTTGGAATTGAAGGCTTGGAGGATTTCTGTTACTTGAAGATTACTGATAATACTGGATGGCAGGGTTGCTTTATACTTAGATGGCTAGCTGGAGTATTCGTAAGGCCTTCAAGTGGGAGATTGTTGAGGTGTGAAGGCCTTTGGGCTTTTGGATGGAGTTATGGGTCTGGCCCATTGAAGCTTCTTGAAACCCTAATTTATCTCTATATATAGAACATGTCATTATATTGTAATCTAGTCCCTTGAGCTTAATAAAAATAGCTAGTTGCAGAGAGTGGACGTAGGTCATCTTGACCAAACCACTATAAATTCTCGTGTTCTTATTGCTTTTGTGTGCGTACGTGTGTTTTGTGTTTATTTCCGCTGCGTAAAGATACCTAACAAAAACATAATGAGGGAATACCAAAAACCCAAACTTCAAAATTATTTTATAATTTAATAAATATTTAACTCCTTATAAATTTAGTGTGTTTGATTATCTAATAACCATTAAAATATGCATCATCATTAAAATATCTTTTTTAAAATACCTTTTGTTTATTTGATTATGATACAGAGGCCTAATAAAGTAACCTAAATTTATGCTCCTAATCCATTCAAGACTTGACACATGGCATAAACATTTTCTCACTCTTCGTATTTACTATAATTTTGTCATGTAATCTTCTGCTTAGGTTGATTTTAAGGCATGCGTATCATTTCCCTTAATTGAGTAAAACACTTTACTTCCATAAGTCAATTACTTGGCATGTATTCGTCTTTGTGTTTGTGAAATACATTTTAAAATTATTTTAAGTTCATTAATTTAGTAAATTTTTTGTTCCTTCTATAGTGTTGAAGAACGTTACCTAACTATAATGTTAATTGATTATTTAACTATTACCATTTAAATCCTTGCCATTATATAAAATAGTTTTACAACTACTTAACATCATGGGTCAACAACAGTCTGACCACTGTTGACCCAGTGACCAGTCCAACTAACTTACAATTTGCCAGTTTAGGTTATAAAATATAGTTGCAGCTTGGAAAAACTGAGAAAATTATAACAAAAAAGCATGTTAATAAAAAAAGAGATGAACTGGAAAAATAGCGAGCACCTTATCAGCATTTAGCCACTTCACATACTCAATAAGCCCCCCGGCAAAGCAATATTCATCATATCGATTCTTTTCAGGGTCTTTATCCTCTTTTTTCAGAGTAATAGTTAGCTGTCAATAATTGAAAAACAGGATTGCATGATCCAAATGAAAAACAAGAATCACACTTCTCAATAAATATTAAAAAATCAAGAACAGCTAAACTCAACAATAGAGAGAAAAATAGAAAACTGAAATAAGCTGAAATTCACATATATTGTATCAAACTTTACTTCTTAGACTAGAAAATAAAATTTCTAGTATTGACATGCAAGTAGCATACTGGAAACAGATAAAGATCTAGCAGAAGGTGGCAACATAGATGGACTGGATAACTGGAAAACATATGTTATCTTTTTGCATGTGTCAAGATAAGTGAATCACTTTTTGCCCAAGATTTTGAAATTTTCTATAAATGACTTGTGTGTCTTTGTACAATGACAAGAATTATATTATTTCAATAAAAAATTAAACGGTCTCCATAAAACTACCTAGAAGATTTTAAGTATCAAAAATACACTTTGGACTTAGTTTTGCCTCTTTGGCCTGTTAAAGATAAAACAAAACACACATTTATAAGTGGAAAATTGTGACATCTAAGCAGAAATTAAGGGATAATAATAACTCTACCCCAGGTACAAGAAAAGCCCGCTCCCGAACACGAGCAGCAATAGTATCATAATCAAACTCCATTCCAGATGTGAATACTGCATTACAATTTATTCAAAAAGATGCTTCCATGAAATTAAGTTTCTAACAGTTATAAAGCTAAAGTAATAACGGAGAAAAGTACTTTGTGAATCGGGCCAGAATGTTATGCAGGTCCCAGTACGATCTCTTGATTTATGTGGAAGATCCTTGCATGCTAAAGGTTTTTGAGGCTTTCCACGAGTATAGCTTTGATGGCATTCCTTGCCATCACGCCAAACAGTAACCTCTAATGTCTGCACAAAGGATAAACAAAAGTAAATAAGTCCAAGTTGACCAGAACGAAGATTTTATTAAAGATTGAGGCTTTTCAGAATCTTTATTGAGACTGCATAGAAAAGGATTGTTGTGGGTGAAAATTCTAGAGTTTTATTATTTTTCAAACATGCTTTTAGGTCGAGATTGAAGCTATCAGAATCATTAATAAAACTGCTCGTAACTTTTTCTGCTTGAAATTTTTTGTGGTTGAAAAAATTGAAGCTTTTGTGATCTTTAATTAATGATTTTCTGTATGTAATCTAGAGTTACTGTTTCAATTTCAATCTTTAAACTATAAATAAAGGGTGTCGTTATTTAGATTCCCATTCCGAAGCTACTTTTCGACTAAACCAGATTGCAAAGGAATGAACTGGTTCCTTCACGTTCCCATTCCTTTGACAATTCCAACTTCTGTAATCAGTCGAGTCAGTCTTTATGATCGAAACTACAAAAGCATTGAAAGCTATATGATAAGCACCTCAGACAGCGCATTAACTACAGACAAACCAACACCATGCAGTCCACCCGAGACTTTATAACCACTACTGGCCCCACCAAATTTTCCACCAGCATGCAAAACCTGCATAGTGAGATGTAAAATTAGTAAGTAAGCCAACTAATAACCAAAATTTGAAAGAAAAAAAAACAAACAAACAAACAAGCAACTACATCGCTCAGGATTAACTATACTACAACACACTGATGCCTGCTCATAAATCTAGGCTTAAAAGACAAGCAACTACATCACTCGAGATTTATTATACTACAACACACTGTTACCTGCTCATAAACCTAGGCTTAAAAGATGTAAAAACAAACAAGCAACTACATCGCTCAACATTAATTATACTACGAAACGCTGTTGATGATCATAATTCTAGGCTTAAAAGACATTACACATGATAATGATACTCATAAGAATAGTCAAATAAAGGTAGACCCTAAGGTGCTAATACAGAGAATATACAGCTTAAAAGTCAAAGTGAAAAGATGAGTGTTGAAACATACGGTCAACACGGTCTCTACTCCTGATTTTTTTGAGCCTGGATGCAAGTCGATCGGGATCTGCAACATCAACATGAGACTTAAAATTACAATATAATTTAAAAATCATTCCTTGAATTCAAAAGTTTTACTCATTTCTCCACTATGCTCACTAATTAGCAAAAAACTTTTAATATATAAGTACATACCCCACGTCCATTGTCAGTGATGCACACTGACCCGTCTGCAAGTAAGACAATGTCAACCTTTGAAGCAAATCCAGCTTGGGCTTCATCAACAGCATTGTCCAATATTTCATAAACCTGATTACATTGATATAAAAAGATTATAGTATCAAAAACAAAAGAAATTGATGCAACTAAGATAAAGTGAGAAAGATACCAGATGATGCAGACCACGAAAACCTGTACTTCCAATGTACATTCCAGGTCTTTTCCTCACAGCATCCAAGCCTTCTAATATCTGAAACGACAAAGAAATTACATGATACTGATATATATCATATAAACATGTATATATGAAGCTCAAAAAAGTCATGGTTCATAATATATGTGAATTTGGTTTTCTTTGGGCAGTGTTTGGAGATGAGTTTAGAGTTATAATTGCTACTTGAAATTGCAAAAAGAAAAAACAAGAATGAAAGAAATAATCACCTTCAACACAAAGAAATAAGTACATAATGCTGCTGACTTATTTAATAAGAAAGCCCCAAATGAAATTTGAATTGATAAAATATTAGGTCAAAAATCACACATGAATATAATAACGTACTCACCTGAATGTTTTCAGACCCGTAATGCTCTGGCCCCTCTTTCCCTTTACGAACTTCAGTAACAGAGCTTGAAGAAGACGACATAAAACTCCTTGGAGGCACCAACACACTCGGAACCGAAACCCTGTTCGTCCATAGTGTCCTCACTCCCAAATTTGACCTAAAAAACAAAAATTACAGCAAATGCATGAAACCCCCATCTGATTTCATGAAGATTGACAGAGTTTTTACCTTGATTTTAGGAAGACGGATGGTGGTGCGGGGGAAACAGAGGAGATAAAGAGGGCATGAGTGGGTAGGAAGAACCTTGAGGACATGATTAGACGAAGAGAGTGATAATAGGTTGGATGATGGGGTTTAAGAAGAGCCATTCATCCAGAGTCTGCACATGAAGTAGTAGTTTTGGAATTTGGGGGTTCGATTGGAGAAGATAACGATGGCAGCAGCAGTGGAAATGGGTGGGATGAAGTTACTGTTGTGCGTTGTTTACCCAATAAACCCTACTTTGGTTTCAAACTTCTTTTCTTTTCTTTTTTTCGTTTCTTTACCTATAAACCCTCCCATAAACCCTACTTTGTTGTATTAAGATTGCCTAGATGTTCAAGTTGAGAGTCGGATACGTCATTTTACTTTAAACACTAATTCACAAAGTGATAAAAAACTAATTTACTCGGTAAGTCTTGCTTATAACATGATTAATTGTTCCCAAGATTATTTGTATATATAAAAATAGTTTGTTCTTTAAGTTACAAAAGCAAAAAATAATAATAATAATAATTATTATTATCTAGCTTTAATTGGTTGATTTCAGGATCGAACAGTTTTTGGTTTTATGATGTTTACTTATTCCCTAAATATTTATAAAGCAACTAAATCAACAGTTGTCTTTGTTTATTTTGTGATTTTACCACACATGTTTGTGGGGTTAGTAATTTAGTCCCTCCCATATGTCTTTATAGCCACACAAGAAGGGTTTCTTTGTAGAGATAGAGTGACGGAGACCAAGGGGGTTTTCTGTTGGTGACTGGCGATGGCTAGAGCCGGCTTCGATGTTGTTGTTCTTGGTAGCATAGGTCACCGGTGGCAGTGGCGGTTTGGTATCTTGCACCTCCGTCATCGATCATCACTACGACTATGGCGGTGGCCGTGGGCTATGTTGCCGCTCTGCCTCCCTTTTTATGGTCGAGGTGGAGCAGGAGACCGTCTGCTGGCCATGGTCAGTTTTCATGGTGGTTTTGTGACCGTCTCTGTTACTCCTTCTTCTCTGTCTCTCAACGGAACCATTTTAGGGGTTTTGACTCGTAGTAGTTCTGGTCGGCCGTTTTGCTTTAGCGCTGCCTCGATTGTTTTCCTGGTGGCCTTTGCATTGCTAGAAACCGGCTGGCTGGTGTTTAATAATTTGATTTGGCCGTCGCTGGCCGTCTCCGATGACGGCCTATGGTGGCGTGTCCGATCAGATCTGTTATTTGTGGGTACTTTTTGAGTGTTTCATATCTAAACCGTAAATTTTGTTTGGTGATGATGCTGATGGTGGTTGTTGTCGCTAGTTTCCGTCTGACCTTCGGTTTCTAAAAAAAAGGCGGCCTCTCCGGCGATGGCAGCATGGTGGCGGTGGCCAATCCGGCTTCGCTACCTTGCCCTCGCCTCCGATCTGAGGATGCAGTGTTCGATGTTATCGGCGATAGCCTTTGGTGACGTCTATGTTATCCTCCTCTAGGGCTATGCTCTCAGGTTCTTCGGGCCGAAGTCTATGAACCTATGTTCATTCGAGACTGTTTTCTTTTCACGTATCTTAGTTCGGTGATAATAAATATGGGTTCGTTTGAGACCATTTTCTTAAGTGGCAAATTTGGTCGATGATGATGGATGCATGTTCATCTGAGACCGTTAAAGATAATTATAACTCGGATTTCATGTCGATGATGATGAGGATGACCTTGTTTGAGGACCTGTCAAAATTGCTTTGTTGCTTTTATGTGTTTCTGCTGGTCTTTTTGTTAGTTGGTGTTTTCTTACGAATGTCTCTCATCTAAACTCTGATTTTAGGCTGATAATTTTGATGGTGGCCACATCTGTTATCTGTAGTCCTATTAGAACTAGTTTATTGCATTTGAAGTGGATATTCGGGCATGCCAACACTCAGGAATACCTCCAATGCGGATGGTGTTCTTTTGATGTTGGTTCGATGATAGTTGAGCTTATGCGTAATTCACCTGCCTATTTTATTTAGCATTTTTCAGTTGATGTTTTTTTCTCCATTGTGATATGACATTGATGGTTGTTGGTTTGGGAATTGTTTTAATACGATCTAGCTGTCTTATTTGGCACATATGGATGGGCGATGAAGATGTAAATATGTTTTAAAAGCAAGTCTTTAGGATCAAGATCCCAATTAGATCTAGGACGTTATAATACGTAACAGTTTAAATAAGCACTGCTTTTAACGTGAATTCTCAAACAAATGCAAATGGTTTTAACATTATGAACGTGCAATGAAGATCTCAAAGGCTCATACCACGTCGATGCCCTAGGCCAACTCTTGAAACCGCATACAGTGATTTAGTGGTGATTAAAAAAAGAGATAGATAACAAGTTGGAACAATCGGTTAAATGGTCAAAACGAGTTCTTGCCATAATTGAGGTTAGGTCCTTATTAAATGACTTTAAAATGATATTTAATATATCGTGTAAATGTACTTATGAGATTCAAAAGTTAATTACCAAACTCCCTTGTATCATTTATTTATGTTCATCCTGTAATTATAGTAGTTGTGATAACAAGAGTAAGGCTAAGACAAGCATACTTCTATACGGGATTGTATCATTTATTTATTTTCATTTTGTAGTCTTTCAATTGCTAGTGTCTTTAATAGTTAGTTGATCACTGTGTGTGTCCATCTCCTTTGAGTGTAGTTAGTAGAAGTAGTGGTCGGTATTTCCTGATATTTTCGCTATTTTCATATAAAGCTATAAGTATAGCCCATATTATCTTTAAATGCATGCCTAAGTTGAGTCAATCAATCTCCGCATATCTCATTTCTTCTATATGTTATGAGATTATGCTCATCAGTATTATCTATAACTTTTTCCTTCCTAACTTGGTACACGCCAGTGGTATCAGAGCGTGTGCATCTTTTTACACGTCATATCAGTTAGTTTTCAATCTCTAAGGACTTCATGTGTCCAAAAGACGACTTATTCTTCAACTGTCCAACTATGTTCAATATCTAAAAAACAACGTCTCTCCCATTCAGGTCTTCCATAGCCAAACCATAACTTATCAAACTTGCACCCTCTCAAAACCAAACCATGGTTTCTCCAATCCGTACCTCCAATCGTAAATACAATTTCTCCTATTTGCACCTCCTACATCCAAAAAGCAACTTCTCAAATCCAAACCTCCCATAGTCAAAACACAAGTTCTTCTTTAATACTAACATTTTGAAGCTAAAACATAACTTTTTCTATTGATATCTCAAGTGTTAATAGTTGCATCCTTATGCTCCAATTTTCTCCATAAAAACCATTATGTTGCCACCTTAACCATCCATGCTACTAAAAATGTGTGGTCAAACCAACAACCATTAATGTCACGGCGCTTAGACCTCTGCCATCCGCGCCCCTAACCTAAACTCGTCGGTCCAACCAACAAAATTCCATAGTCTTGTCAATCAAGAGTGTGCAAAACATCACAAGGAATTACCATTTTATTATTGTGACAATAAGTTCATTTTCGGTCACCATTATACATGATCACAGAACGAGGCACCAACTGAACATGCAACATTAGAAAACTAGTGTTGGCCATCTTGGTGCTTTGCCAAGACTTGTCCGAATGCCACCAGATAAAACCTAGTGGTGTGCACCATGATGCTTAGCCAAGGCCTTCCGAATACACTAATTGCATACAAGGAGTCTTCATGCACGTTGTCCGGGGGGTCCAATTCGACCATGCACACATAGAATGATGGTCAAACCAACAACCATTAATGTCACGACGCTTAGACCTCTGCCATCCGCGCCCCTAACCTAAACTCGTCGGTCCAACCAACAAAATTCCATAGTCTTGTCAATCAATAGTGTGCAAAACATCACAAGGAATTACCATTTTATTATTGTGACAATAAGTTCATTTTCGGTCACCATTATACATGATCACAGAACGAGGCACCAACTGAACATGCAACATTAGAAAACTAGTGTTGGCCATCTTGGTGCTTTGCCAAGACTTGTCCGAATGCCACCAGATAAAACCTAGTGGTGTGCACCATGATGCTTAGCCAAGGCCTTCCGAATACACTAATTGCATACAAGGAGTCTTCATGCACGTTGTCCGGGGGGTCCAATTCGACCATGCACACATAGAATGATGGTGGGCGATCAATTAACCATGCAACATAGCTAGCCACACACGTGCGTAGATTAGTTAGCGGGTGTCTTTGGTTACTATTGGCTCAAGTGGTTAGTGAATCATACTGAGTGGATCAATCCAATCCTCCATGGTCCCATGTAACAACCCACCCGTTGGACCGAGTGAATGCACAAACTGATAGTCGGTAGAAGAAAAAACTAGCAGATTTTATTGATGTTTAAAATATGGTTTACAATCGAGTTGACCAAATAACTCGTTTTGAGTCCCTGTGCTTCCCAAAGCCCATCAAGGATGGCTATCCTCACAGCTCGTAAATCTTTCAACTACCTGCATGAGTATACTTAAAAACAATGTTAGAGAATGGTGGTGAGCTCATGAAACACGGTTTATAAACAAGCAGGTTATTATGCATCATAATATGGGCCATATTTGGGCAAGAGGTATGGAGCATTCCATGGCTTCCATAACAACTCACCCGCAATGGATGAAATCCCCCCGGTTGTCATATATGTATAGATGCATCACATGGGTATACTGTCCTAGGGACAATCCACCCCTCTGAGCATTACCGTATAATGAATCCCCCCTTCCCCGGGATTCTCACATTCGTTAAGCATAAATGAATTCATACCCCATTAACACAATGCATATTGTGGCATTCTCGTTTATTATCCGTTGACCAGATAAGTATACTATGTGTGTAAAACAATCATCACTTGAGTTGTTAGTCTAGTCCGAAAATTTCAAGGATTCTTGAAACTGCATTCCTATTGATTATCGAGACATGCTTAGTTTTGTAACTAGAAATAGGATCGAGGAATGATCAATCATCACCAAGATTAGCTGTGGGTGACTAGTCATAGTTTAAGCATAGCTGATCAAAGAATGCATTAGCTAGGACCACGTTACCCACTACATAATATAGTCATAACCTCCAAACCCCGTTCCAAACCGAATTTAACTAACCAAATCAAACTTAAACCTTACCTGAAGGTGCTGGATATGAATCGAGACTTCAGGTACGTTCAAATGGCTCAAATGACGATTTAAGAGTGGAAGTATTGTGAGAAAATAAGCTGAAATTGGGTTTCTATTTATGAAACCATATTAAGACTTGTGGTGGACCACAACAGGAAATGGATGGAGTTCGCATCACCTTAAGGCGGCTAAAGCTGACACGTGTCAACTCCCTAGTCGCTCTGGAATCGTGTTAATCCGTTAATCTGTGTCATCAAGACACATGTAGGACACATGTTGATTCCTTAGTCCCCATATTGTGGCGCACTCCCTCCTATTATGCGGTCTACATACTCTTTTCTTCTTTGTGACTCGTAACCTTTACCTGTTGCGGTTTGCATCGGCTTTCACAGTCTTGCTCCTATAGCTCTCCTCTCTGTTATTACATTTGTCTTTTTAAAAATTGATCCAGGCCAAGGGCTTCGCCCCTTGGACTCCACCAAGGGCAAAGTTATCTGCCCCTGACTGCGCCCTAGGACCTGCTTGCTCGCGAGGTTCTGCTTAACCAGGGGTATTACTTCCCATAACCATATAAGATCCATAGAATAACTTTATTGCCATTGTAAATATTACATCACAAGTATACAAGACACACCATCATGTACCAAATATTAGTCGTCCTTGTACAAATCAATGAATAAAGTTACACCCTATCTACCTTAGTGGTTTAAGCATGCGTTTCTCGTAGCTCAAGTCATCACACGGGTCCTGAAATTTGTAGAAGAACACACAACTTAGTTTTATTTTCAAACCAATTTTCTTCCAGATCAAGAGTGTGTTTGAAATGATAACATAACAAATGCTTATGTATGTACATCCGACTACATTATCAAGTTATTAACAGTTTAAAAGAAAAGTATCTTGTATGTTTCATTTTACGTGATTATAACTTTATTTTTAATTAACTAATTTTGTACTAATATGATAGTATATGCATGTATAAAAATCACAACCTGGGAGCACTTGGACCTCGTGCCATTCGACTTTCTCGGCCTTTATCAGCACGCAGTGCAGCAATTTCCTTCTCCATTGCAGAGATCTCTCTCCTTGTTTTTTTGCTCTCTACTTCCATTGCTCTATTCAGTGTCTCAACATTCCTTGTCAATACCTGCAAATTTTAAATCAAATTGATAGGACCCGAACAAAGATGCTGAAAAAAATAAAGAGAATGAGGAGGTTATATACAACGGGTTAAACTCGTATATGCCCTTCTAAAAGCTTAACATTTTGTATATACTCCTATAAATTTTTGTATCACATATATCCTTTTAGAACACTATAACTCTCATCTTTTACCATTTCATAATAATAAAAACAAAATAATGCGTTCAATAGGTAGACCAGCTCTCCTAGATCCGGGTCTACTTTTGAGAGGTAAGCTAACCCTGTGTCAAATCAACATACTAAACCATACTCATAAATCCTACTTATAGAGTTATTTAACGAGATAAGATATTATTTCCTAATTAAATCATGTAAATATTATCATTGCTTATTTTACTATTTGAATGCACAAAATAAAAATTCAAATGATGAAGAGTAGCATATACAAACCTCGATTGTGCTATCCTTTTCTTTGAGATTTTGATCTTTTTGATGACAAGCTTTTTGTAAATTCAAAACCTCCTTCTGCAACATATCATATAACATACCGGATACAAAATCTTCGGGTCTTGTCTTTGACTTATTTTTCTCATCAGCATGATCATCTCCATTTGGGAATAACTTGTCTGAATCTACTAATTTGCTGCAGTCATATACCTTTGATGAAATACTCCCATTTTTTAATAAATTTCTTGATGGAAATCTACTAGATGATGATCTTGATAAATTGTTAATTCCTCCTAAAGACTGGCGTTGTGATCGTCCATTGCAATTTGGTCTTTCTGGTGTAGTACAAGAAACATTTTTCCCAGATGACGATTTAAATCTTTCTTCTAGAACTTTGAATCGCAAATGGTATTTTTCCTATTAATGTGAAATAATAGTTAAGAGGAAGTTGAGATTGAAAATAAAACAAAAACAGAAAAGTGGAAGTATCATGAATTAAGAATGTGCATCCCCTTACCTTTAACTGTGCTTCAGCCTTTGCAGTGCGTTCTGCAACTGTCAGTTTGTCTTTTAGATGCTGGATTTCTCCCTACAAAAGCCCCAAAAATATTAGAGGTATTGGATTTATATGACACCGTCACCCTCAAGATGATAAATGAACACTACATGCAACATTTTCTTACGAATGGGTCAATATGGGTTGTTTCATCTAAAACAGGCCGAAATTTTTCAAAAATAGCTACATGGACGGGTCAAATGGGTTAAAATCCCCCATGGCCATGGTTTTAACGAATACGGACTCCTAAATTTTTCTATTTGAAGATTAAGATTATCATTGTAATAGTATTAATTTTGTAGCAATTTGTTAAGCAAAGATTATAATTTAGACCATTTACTAATAAGGTTCAATCTGGATGTGTTTTATTTCAAACTCGTTTTACAGATGTCCTGTATCAAGCTTTAACCCAACGTTTTTGCCCTGTTACCCAACATGTCCTACCCGTTTTGACCCATTACCCAACCCGCCACCACTAAAGTTTAGTTTCATTAGCCATAAAGAATCAAGGAATGCATGCCTGTAAAACTCTTCTTTCCTCCAGCCATTGTTTTACAGGCATTACTTTATTGTCTGTATCTTTCCAGTCATTTGCTATTACAACAGCAACACGATTTGCAGATATTTTAGCACGAGCCAATTCACGGTCCAATATTTTCTTTTCTTCCTACAAAAGGTTCTAAACATAAGCACCAACTTTAACACATTACTAATTTCAATATTTCAAACTTACATTTATCTCTTGCATTCTTCGTTCATAATCACGCACAATATTAGCAGCGGCCCCACCAGCTAAAATAGCTTCTTCCAGCTCACGAACCGTTTGGGTTAACTTTTCAACTTCTGAAACTTTTTGCCGGTTCATTTTGTCCAATATTCTGTTTTCTTCCTGCATTATAACTCGAAAAATTAACACTAGAATCTTTTTCTAAATAACATCAGACGACTTAGATTAAACGGGCATGATCAAAATTCTGAAATACTATAGGAAAATTACATTGATAATTAGAAGTTTTTTAAAGTCTCACATTGGTTATTATCATGTAAATGAACATAAAACTAACAACCATATATGGGGAACTTATTAAATAACTAGATAGGAACAAAAAAACTTTAATTACCCATTTAGGCATTCAAAAATAAGTAGTTACTAAAACAGATTAAAATAAGTTGTGCTTACCAAAGGACCAACACGAAAAGTATAATGCTATCTTATGACATTTGACCAAAACTATTCGACAGCCTAGTTAAAAACTCCTGATGATACGAGTTAAAGCCAATGACCTAAATGCTTTATTATATGGAATAGGTTTTAAACCAAATATAGCACATCTCTTATTTTATTGCAAGATTTAACCTGACATATATCAACTTGTTTCATGAGCTCTTGATTTTTGTTCTGAAGATCATCAACCAAGGAAGCTTTTGCCATGGCTATGTTAATGGTTCTCTCTGCTTCTAAAAGAGCAATTTCCTTAGATTTACTGAGACGATCAAGAGCTTTGTTGTCATCTTGCAACTTTGACACCTGATAGAGGCAAAATGTCATCACAATCAGAAATCTATGTGACCAATTATGTTAATAGTGTATTTTTTTCTTTCCTTTCAGGCTTTCCGCATAAAAAGGTAACACTGGCCTGAGTGTTATTATAGGTAATCAACTTTTTCAGTAAGGAAAAATTCATGAGTTAGGCACCAACTTTCAAAAGTTCAGGTGTAAGGTAATATGATCCGGTATCCGTCAATTTGATGGGGAGGTGATTTGTGCATAACAAAAAAGTGATCTTCACACAGCAAATAATATTCATTTGACAATTTTATCCCACTTCATATGAAAAGACCAAGAAAATAATATGTTATGTAAGGATAAAATTGTCAAATTAGACATGTTTGTTCTGTCCAAATCACTCGACTAGCACTTTTTTGGCATTCCCTTGATTGAATATATAAATTTTGTTGAGTGTAAGTTTGGTGTCCTTACCTCCATTCTAACCAGCTTCAGTTCTGCCTCCAGTGGAGCGATGATAGCCTCAATCAGAGGCATCTCATCTTCTTTCTGAGCTGCATGAACTCTTCGAAGGGTGGCTTCTGCAGCAAATTGTGCCGACAAAGCTTGCTTTTTCTCATCACTAATCTTCTTAATCTCTAAATTCTATAAATCCGTATGGTAACTTAATCAACTTACGCTATAAACACAAATTTCATATACAGAAGTAAGAACAACCAGTTGTGATACCTTGCTTTCCAAAAGGGATTCAGTTTTCTTAAGTTTTTCGTCCAATTTGCTTAGCTCATCATTTAGCTGCAACAGCATGAAGATAACAGATTATGAGGCTAATTGCAAACAATGTAACTTAAAATATTAAAAATACCAAATTTGTCTATGCCATGTGTATCAGTTTTCACTCTGTCCTCTAACCTCTTATATGTTTGAAGGTTCATTTTTTGGCATTGTCAAATGAAGATTATTTCTTGACCAATATAGGAGCAAAATTAAACTTTAAGATGAGAAATACACTTGATAACCCAAATGCCAAATTTGGTATGCTTAAGTTACCTTTATTGTCAAATTAAATTGAATTTTAATAGTAATGACGAGTTGAAAATTGAAACGAGTTACAGTACCTCTTCCACTGCCTTCTCTTTGAGGTGTTCATGGTACTTTAATGCCTTGATTTCTGTATATGCATCTCCCAATTCCCTATCTTTATCTATATGAGTAGTAACAAGAAAGAACTATGAGCATCTATATATATATATGTAAAAAATAAGATATTGGATAGGCTATTTCAGAAACTGTAGTGTAATGGTAACAAAATTCAGATGGATACTGGAGAATTGGACTCAAAATAAAATCATATATATAAAATTAATCGATTAAATTCGGGAAGCGATCATAAATTGGAGAATGATGAGAGTTAGTTAATAGAGTAACCTGTTAGTTGATTTTGGAGACGATTGAGCTCGAATCGGACGGGATCTGAGCCATGCAAGTGATTGATGATATCGTCGATGTCAGTGGGTGGCCGTGATATGGACTTTTTCCGGCCGTAGCGGAACGACGGCGACTTTTTTAACGGCGAAGAATCTGAGAGTGTGGCGTTGCTTAGGTGAAGTGTGGCCATTGAATTAGGGATTGATGTTATGTTGGTGAGTGAAATGTGAATACAGGGTTTATAGGAAATTAAAGCTGAATGGATGACCGTTTGCAGTTAAAACCGACAAAGAGGGAAAATGAGTGGTGTACCACAATACCAGCCTAACTGTGTCTAACTTCCTTAATTTTGATATTTTAAAAATGTTTGATTAAAAAAAATGATGTTTAAAGTATTTTAATTTTAATAATGATTAGTTAAAAATTAAATTACATTTTAACAAAATCAACTCCTGTTAAAATATTTTTAATGAAACATTTATTTATTTAATTTTTTTTTAATTTGATTAACATAATAGTAAATGAATATATGTATTATGGAAATTCTATTTATGTACTAATTTGTAACTTTTATTGTAGTGAGGATACGTGTTAAAATCCTATGTGGAGTCTAGGTGGACAACCTAAAAAAAATAACATGTAATTTCTAGAGATTTTGATTTATTAATATCGATTTCAAATTTCCAATTATTACTTTTTTTCATTAAAAGTTTACTCGAAGAAGCCTATATGT
Organism: Flaveria sonorensis; assembly: GCA_025506505.1. NCBI lineage: Eukaryota > Viridiplantae > Streptophyta > Magnoliopsida > Asterales > Asteraceae > Flaveria > Flaveria sonorensis. Next base: position 72,617,404 of record CM046423.1, read on the forward strand.
TATCGGGATAGAGGTAGAATTACTGTTTGAAGAAGCTTCTCTTTTATTAGGATAGAGTTAAAATTATCTTAAATCTTATGCTCTTTAGATCTTATTAGTAGTTTACTATCGAATAAGTGACTAGAGCTATTGGTTAATTGTGTGTTTTTGTTTTTGTTTTTATTTTATGAAACAATCAAAGTTTAAATTTTCAATTTTAGTTATGTGTCTAATTTTAATTATTATTTCTTTCTTAAAGACAAATTTACTTTGCTCCTGTTCCTTAACTGCTCCAACTATATTATCTCATGTTCAAAATTGAACGTAAATCTTAGACAAAAATTTTTATCAAGTGGGCTTGTCTTATATTGCTTTTAATTAATTTTGTTAAACATGTCCCAAAATATACTACATGTTTTAGTAATGTTTATACATTGATGATTTATATAAGAGCGATTATACAAATAGTTTTGAAAATTTTGATATATTTATAGTGTATAAAACTATATCGTTTGGACAAGTGGATTTAAGCATCTTACTTTAATAATTGATATGTTTAGCAAGTATATTTGATGGACATAAATAATACACATAATTAAACTGTTTAGACAATGTTTCTAACTACACCTATCAACCTGTTTATGACCACTACTCGTATACCCTAACCTTAACCTCAAACCCAAACCCACACACGTTTAATTTGTATCAATTCGTATCTTGGTAACAAATTATGTCATAAACTCAGAGTCTTACCCGAGCCCACGAGCTAATTGTCAACTAAAGTACCAAAAGGAAAAGTAAAAAGGTAGGGTGAGATAATGAGTAAGAGAGTGGCCCATCAAAACAACGGTTGCATCAAGGCAACGGTAACAAGTGGGTGGGTGGAAAGTGTAAGTTGTAACTGTTGGATGTGAGATATGCCCACTCTAAGCTTTAAAAAGTCAATTTTGGTAACAATAATGTTTGTTTTGAGATAAAAATAAATAAATTATACACTTGCCGTCATGCGTTACTAATGTGACTAGGAATTGCGTCATTTCATAGTGAAATAGTAGCAAGAGTTTTACTTGTATGTTAATTTATTTTATTTGTCCACAACCATCATTTGCCATCCACATTATACAAATATACTCGAATCAAAAAGATACAATCTTATTTTATCGAAAGCTATGGAAAACTACCCCGTTGGAGGGGTGAGCACAATGAACACAACATTTTAAAGTAGAATTTAAAAACACTGATTTCATTAACTAAAATAAAATACATTTAAATATTACTAATTATCAACTTGGTGATAAATTAATTGTTGTATCATAAGCATTAAAGGTTGTATATATCTTTTTCTTTCCTTTTAGTTTTTTTGTTTTAAACCTAATACTTTTATATATGTCATAATTTATCCCCTACAATTTTTTATTTTCAACTTTTAATTCCCAAAAGTTTTTATTTTTACAAACCTTTTGATTTAGGGTCTAAATTTTGAGAGTTAACATGCCGCGATGTACACGTGTGGTTCAACATTGTTACACTTATTTTTTCCATTAAACATCCCCGTTGTAACGTGTGAGTCCTATATCGACTTAATTATTGTTTTAATGTTTTAGGTTTCACGTGTGTGGTTCAACGTTTTTACGTTTACTTTGCATTTGGTTTTATTTTTATGGTGTTGATGGTCACTGACGATTGTGTGACATTGGTGCTACTTGGTATGGTTTTATGCCTCCGCTACAACCTGACAGATTAATACTAGTTCAAATTATAATTACAAACGACAAAATATTAATAATACAGTTAAGATATCTGAAAAATAAAACCTAAAAACTACATGGCCAATCATATTTGGTGCTATGGGTCATTTGCGTTGAAGGACGAGTTGCAAGAGCTGTTCGATGACCCAACATCATTCTTCTCTTTATGTGTCATTTGTGTTAGATGCTATGTTTTCCTTTATGTCAGGAATGTTGCTCGTGAAACCTTCGTTTACACTTTTTGTAATTGTCTTACACCAATGATTTTGTGCTTTTCTGGGAGTGATCATCAAATTCTGCACCCATCAACGGAACTTTTACCACTTCGCATGAGGTCTTAAAATCTCTCGTGTCTTGATGTGGCTGGAACCTTTTTCTCATATTTCTTTTTGTAGTCCTTCAATGCTTTCTTCATTATATCTGCACCTGAACCCGATTCAGCGCCTACGTGCCCTTTACGCCTAGTCATTCCGAAGAACACTTGCCCCCCGACTAGCCCAACTACAGGTCTATATATATTAAAATTAAAAATTTAAAAATTAAAAAATAATAAATAAAAATGAAACTAATATATTATACCACTTGGATGTGAAGTCCAGTGAAATTATTTATCTTCGTATTCATGTGTTTCCATTATGAAGTAAGTAACTTTGTGGACGAATCGTATGCTTCCATCAGTTGACGCAAGCAAAATTTTGTTCATTTCCAATGCTACTGTCTTCAAAAATATGAACCAAACCCTTGTTTTGAGAGTTTCTACATGGGGCATCCTCTTCTTCTTCTTCTTCATCTATATGTTGTTTTTCTTCCTCATATTTTTCCTCGTAGCTCGGTTCAATTCAACACGGGTTGGGAGACAATAGAGTACTTTTTGGTAGTGACTGTGTGGGTCAAGATATACGTACGTTCCTGTTGGATCTACGTGGAATTAAGTATGGTTATTATGTTATGTTTTGTCTTTATTTCTATGTCAATAAGCCCGAGTCTTTAGGGAGTTAACGTTATGGAGTAGTGGGCAGCTGGGTCACAAGAGGTTGTTGAGTCTTCCTATTTTTCGTTGGTTTTTCCTGCTTTATAGTTTAGTTTGTTTCTGTACGTTGTAATGGTTTGGCTATTTAAAGCCTTCCTAGTTGTTAATGAAAGTATCGAATTCAGTTGATTATTGTGTTCCTTATATGCACTTGACACTTCAAGTGGTATCAGAGCACAATTGTGAGATCCATTAGAGAGCTGAGTAAGATCAGTCTTTGAGTGTTTGAAAGAAAGGCTGTTGCAAGATAACAATGACAGAAGAGTCGAGTCATTTCCAGGCAACCCATGTACCGAAGTTTGATGGGGATTATGATCATTGGCACATGGTCATGAGGAACCTCATTCAATCAAAAGAATGTTAGAGCGTGGTAGAGGATGGGTACACAAAGATCAAGCCAGGAGAACAAGCAACACCAATTCAGAGGAAGAACTATGAAGAAAACAAGTTGAAGGATTTGAAGGTATTGAATTACTTGTTCCAGTCTATAGACAAGTCAATTCTGAAGACAATTACCAAAAAGGAGACCTCCAAGGAAGTGTGGGATGCAATGAAGAACAAGTATCAAGGGAGTGCTCGGGTCAAAAGGGCACAATTGCAAAGGTTAAGAGAATTTTTGAAACTCTCGAAATGAAGACTGGAGAAAGTGTGAATGATTATCTTAGGAGAGTGATGGTCACTGCAAATGATATGAGGACTTGTGGAGATGACATGCCTGATGTGAAGATAGTTGAAAAGGTATTAAGAACACTCACAGAAAATTTCAATTTTGTTGTGTGTACTATTGAAGAGTCAAAGGATTTAGATAAGATGACAGTAGATGAGTTGCAAAGCTCCCTACTTGTTCATGAGCAAAAGCTTTTAAAGAAGCCAACTAAGGAGCAAGTCCTCAAGGTTGAACAAGAAAATTCATATGGTAGAGGAAGAGGAAGGGGGCAATCAAACTATACAAGAGGAAGAGGCAGGGGACGAAGACGAGGATTGTTTGATAAAAGTTCTGTTGAATGCTACAAATGCCACAAATTGGGTCATTTCCAATATGAATGTCCCTCAGAAGAGAAGACAGTGAATTATGCTGAGTATGATGAGAGTGAAGAATTGGTGTTAATGGCAACAATAGACATGGAGAAATACGAGCAGTAAGAGAAGGTTATAAGGGCCAATTCTGAGTTTTTAAAGAATGGGAAGGAGAGCATCTAGTTCTTGGACTCAGCTTGTTCCGATCATATGACAGGGAACAAGGCTTGGTTCACAAAACTTGATCAAAGTTTCACACACTCAGTCAAGCTAGGAAATGATAAAAAGCTGGAGGTTCAGGGAATTGGAGATGTGAAGTTGACTGTAGATGGGATGACTCAGGTCATTACTAAGGTGTATTATGCACCTGATCTGACCTCAAATCTCATTAGTGTTGGACAACTTCAAGACAAAGGAGTGATATTCATCTTTAAAGAAGGAGTTGGCAAGGTGTATCATTGTGTGAAGGGTCTGATCTTGACTTCTAAGATAACCAGAAACCGAATGTTTCCCATATTTGCAGCACGAGAAGAACCAGACAGATGCATGCAAGTTACCATAGGAGAAGCATTATGGCACAGAAGATTTGATCATGTTAATCACAAAGCCCTTAGAACCATACAATTTAATGATATGGTTGAAGGGCTACCCAAGGTGGCTTAGAAAACACATGTATGTGAAGTGTGTGTAGTGGGAAAGCAGAATCGAGTGGAGATACCGAAGAAAAGCAAGTGGCATGCCTCTGAAAGATTGCAGCTAGTTCACACAGATATATATGGGCCAATCAAACCCATATCTCAAGGAAATAAGAGGTATGTTCTAGTGTTCATTGATGATTATACTAGAAAAACCTGGGTTTATATTTTGGCTCTTAAAGGGGAAGCATTTGAATGCTTTAAAAGGTTTAAGGCATTAGTAGAGAAGGAAACTGGTCTTAAATTAAAATGTTTAAGAAGTGATAGAGAAGGAGAATTTACCTCTCAAGATTTCAAAGATTTCTGTGAAAATGAGGGAATTAAAAGGCAATTAACTGCAGCATATACACCCCAGCAGAATGGGGTGGCAGAGAGGAGAAATAGAACAATCTTGAATATGGTTAGATGTCTTTTAAAGGAGAAGGATCTGCCTAAGTTTTTATGGGCAGAAGCAGTAGCATGGGCATGTCATGTCTTAAATAGAACTATAAGTAGAAGTTTGGATAAGAAGGTTCCTGAGGAGTTATGGACAGGTGTTAAACCAAGTGTAGGTCATTTGAGAGTTTTCGGCTATATTGGTTATGTGCATGTGCCAAAACAGTTGAGAACTAAGCTAGATGATAAAAGTCACAAGTGTGTATTTCTTGGAGTTAGTGTTGAATCAAAGGCCTACAGGCTTTATGATCCTATCACCAAGAAACTTGTGATAAGCAGAGATGTAACATTTGATGAAGAGGGTAAGTGGGATTGGAATACTCCTAAGGAAGAGGTATAAGATTTAGTTGTTGAGGAAGAAGGTATAGTTGACAACATACATGAGTCTGCTGACACTCCAACTGAAGATGCATCAAGTGAACATGAGCCTGCAGCTGAAGATGCAACAAGTGAACAAGATCCAATTCAGACACAGAATTCATAAGAAGAAGTAGTTCAAGAAAATAATGATAGTCTCACTTCCATGCAGTCGGGTAATCAAACATCTAGCAGGATTAGAAAAACACCTGCTTGGATGAAGGATTATTATTCTAGTTATACTGAAGAAGATGTGATGGCTTTGTACAGTTCTTTAGAAGATCCTGTCAGTTATGAAGAAGCTGTAAAAGAAGAAAAATGGAAGTCTGCTATGAAAGCTAAAATAGATGCAATAGAGAGTAATCAGACTTGGGAATTGGTTAATGCAATATCAGGTGTGAAGCCCATTTGAGTTAAGTGGTTGTACAAGACTAAGCTGAATGAAAAGGGAGAAATAGAAAAGTACAAGGCAAGGTTAGTTGTAAAAGGATATGCACAAAGGCAGGGAGTAGATTACAATGAAGACTTTGCTCCCGTTGCTAGATGGGATACAATTAGAATGTTTCTTGTTGTTACAGCCAAGAAAGATTGGATAGTGTACCAACTAGATGTAAAAAGTGCTTTTTTGCATGGTGAAATAAAAGAAACAGTGTATGTTGAGCAACCAGAAGGATTTGTCAAGAAAGGAGAAGAAGATAAAGTGTATAGGCTTAAGAAAGCCCTCTACGGCCTGAAACAAGCCCCTAGAGCTTGGTATACTAGAATTGAAACCTATTTTAAAAGAGAAGGATTCAAAAGGAGCAGTTATGATCATACGCTGTTCATTAAGAAGGTAATGAATAAATTTTTAATGGTGAGCCTATACGTAGATGATCTGATTTATGCAGGAAGTGATAAAGTGATTTGTGAAGAGTTCAAAGCATCTATGAAAAGGGAGTTTAGCATGACTGATCTTGGTCAGATGAGGTATTTCTTGGGTGTTGTAGTAAATCAGATGGAGGAGGTTATAGAAATCAGTCAAAGGAAGTATGGAAATGAAGTATTGAAAAGATTTGGACTGGAGGAAGCCAATGCAGTTCATACACCTATAGTGCCAGGAGCTGTACTAACAAAGCTTGGATCAGGGGAGGAGATTGATAGAACCATGTATAAAAGTCTGGTTGGTAGTCTTATGTATCTGACTGTCACCAGACCAGATATCATGTATGTTGTCAGTCTCATTTCAAGGTTTATGGTTAATCCAAAGGAAGATCACTTTCATGCTGCAAAAAGAATTCTGAGATATATTAAAGGTTCTCTAAACTATGGGCCGAGGTATGATAAACGAAAGAAAGAAGGACTGGTGGTGTACACCGACTGTAATTATGCAAGAGATTTTGAAGACAGACGAAGTACTTCGGGTTATGTTTGCTTGTTAAGTGGTGCAGCAGTGTGTTGGTGCTCAGGAAAACAAGATATAGTGACTTTATCATCATTTGAGGCCGAATATGTGGCTGCAGGTTTATATGCTTGTCACTGTGTTTGGATGAAAGGGTTGTTGAAAGAAATGGAAGAGGAGACAGGAATTGTGAAAATCTATTGTGATAATACATCTACCATAAAGTTGTCAAAGAATCCAGTTATGCATAGAAGGTCCAAGCATATAGAGACCCGTTATCATTATTTGAGGGAGCTGGTCAATAAAGAAATAGTCAAGCTGGAGTTTTGTGGCACTAAGCAACAAGTAGCAGATGGTATGACCAAGGTTGTTAAGGAGGAATCTTTCAAGTCAATGAGGGAAGCTATGGGAGTCTGTGATGTTAAACAAGACACTTGAAGATGGTCTTGTTTAAGGGGAGGAATTTGTTGGATCTACGTGGAATTAAGTATGGTTATTATGTTATGTTTTGTCTTTATTTCTATGTCAATAAGCCTGAGTTTTTAGGGAGTTAACGTTATGGAGTAGTGGGCAGCTGGGTCACAAGAGGTTGTTGAGTCTTCCTATTTTTCGTTGGTTTTTCCTGCTTTCTAGTTTAGTTTGTTTCTGTACGTTGTAATGGTTTGGCTATTTAAAGCCTTCCTAGTTGTTAATGAAAGTATCGAATTCAGTTGATTATTGTGTTTCTTATATGCACTTGACACTTCAGTTCCAACGGTCAAACAGTGGTTCTTCGAATGTGGGAAGTAGAAATTAACCCAATGCAATTTGAACGAGCAGTTTTTGTGAGGGGTAGCATTGGGGATAGTGCAACGGTTGGGGTGAAGTACGTTCAAGTTGACTCGAACCGCCTCTAGGTTTATATAGTTTTCAAGTAGAGGATGACTTTTTCCTTGGATCCATATATGTTTTTGAAGAGCATAAGAATTAGAGTAGAAGAAATATAAAATTTTGGTCTAAAAGTTGTTGGAATAAAAATGGTATATTCATAGTGTTTAAAATTTTAATTTTTGCTAAAGGGGGCAATGGTCGACTTTAACAACTCTAAATACTAAAGAATAAGGACATCCACCTTAACTCCGAGAGGATGCGTTATGTCCACATAAATGCATATACTTGGTTTTGCGATTCATATTTCACGTAATGATGAAACCCAAAGTTTATTAGTCCCGTGCACTCCAAGAATAAGGACCCCACATGATAGATACATGACCGTTATACGGCAAAGCTACAAGTATCCATCACAAACGGACCACCACTTGCTTCCAAACAAACAACCATCAACTTTTTCTAAAGACTTTCAAGTCTAATGAGCTATAATCAATCAACGAGAGTAACATTTCACCCTCTCAATAAGACCGCTTCATTTAACGGATTAGACATACATGTCAACCAGAGCACAATTCATTAAATAGATTAGCCTATACAACCTACAACCTAAATTAATTATTTTCATCTCGGGTTCCTTTAATACTTATATAAGAAAAGTTGGACTTATTTTTATAGCAGCATTGTTTTTTTAACGATATACAACACATTAGCAATTTATAATTCCAAAAAGATAGAAGAAGTGCTCAACCAGAACCAATTTGTTTTGACCCTACTATATACTTACCCGTTTTGACCCATCCATGTTAGAAGCCTATACTTTAGACCGCTTGTGTTGTTGTAGCATAGTAAAGTTGCAGGTATTAAACTACTAATCATAAGAAAGCTAATTTATATCAGTAGCAACCCACCTAGAGAATCAATGAATAAAGATTGCATAATTTTCAAATTAATTGAAGCTTCTAATCCGGGATCAAAAGAAATCATTAACTAATGATTTTGTATTACAACTTCTTAAGTACCTCTATGAACCACAAAAAGTGCTGGGTGGTAATTCAAACATCTACATCATAATTTCCATAAACATTTGTACTGTCCTACATTAAAATATGTAAGGATTGTCTTTTTCCGACAATTCGACATAAAAATTAGTATTTAGTACAACCAACTCATGAGAAAGATGATAATATAAGAACAAAAATGATGCAACCAGCCATAATTTAGTGAGGACCATCACTAGACACCAAAAATAAAAACAAAACTAACCTTCTTTCATGAGCTTGTGAGGATCCTATACATATGAAGTAAAGAAACCCATGTGAGCAACATTCACTTTGATAGAAACAAAAGATAATGAAAACAGCACCCCACTTACACATGATCAACAATTGCTGATAGTAACAATACATTAACATAAAACAAAATTTTATTATATTAATACTTTTTCTTAACAATTTCAACTAGAAGTAGAGATGAAAGGCCTGATCTTATCTTATAATCTAGGATTCAAAGGTGTGTGAAGCAAATTATGTGATATCATAGGTGAATCTAGATAATGCACCACACATTCAAGAATGACTTTTTAGTTTGGACAGACAAACCATATTACAAGATTTATTACTGTTTCATCAGTTCGCACTAAATAGTGGGCCTCAGCTTGTTTTAACAAGGATGTTTAAGTATAAAGAGTAATTTATTCCCTACATGAGGGGATTACCCAAATGGCCAAATCATTAGAGGGGGAGAGAATTATTTGGTAACATAATTATTATTAGTTTAAAACGTTTGGGAGAGGTGTCCAACCTTATGCATGTTCTGTTGTTTGAGTTATTTTCATTCAATAAACTTGTGCGGTTCTTGTTAGTTTTTTTGTTTATTTAATAGCATAAAACAGAAATAAATAGAGGAGCAGATTAAGAATATAAACGATTTGGTATTTGGTTATTTACAATTCTATGCTCATGGTCTTCATGTAAATCTATCAGGTGTACTATAAATACTCTACAGACAAAACTTTATATGCTCCATTGCTCTATCTATGCAACCATGTTTCTTCACAAGATGAGCTACATACACATATACCTACATACTCCATAACACATTTAGTAATTGATATTCATGCCCTATCAAATACCATATATTCCATAATAATATCATATATTTACTACTATATACTACAAAACCTTGAGACAAATTAGTAATATTTTTTTTTATTTCAATATATCATATGAAAAGTCATAGTGTATTTTTGCTTCTCTCTCTAGATTTTTTCTATTTTGCCCTATCTTTGATAAAGTTTTTACTTTTAACATATTTGTTGTAATTGATAAAATTTTTTACTTATAACATATTTGTTTAAATTGATGTTCATGCCCTATCTATTATCATATATTCAGTAATAGTATCATAACGACATAATAATGAATCGTCTAAGAATATGTAAATATCAACTATCATTGTGATGTGCCAATGTTATTAAAATCACCAAAACCAAGATAACAAAAAAAAAACAATAATTGTGACGTTCTCGTATATGTTCAAAACCGAACAACAGCAAAGCGCGAGTCTAATCTGCTAGTAAGAAAAAATAAAAAAAAAACACTACAAAAAGAACATGTGACATTGAATTGCACAATAAAATATATTTTCAACACCCATCTCAATTCAATTGTCAACCACGTTAAACATATTCAATCCTTCTTACAAATTAGTCTCACCAATTACAAATGCTAGATAGGCAAAATACATGCAATCTATCTATTATAATAAAATAATGTTTTAGGTGGAAACTTGATACAATTCTAAAACTCTTAATTTTAATTTTTTCGCTTCTCTCTTCTATTAAATAAACACATTAATTACAAATTATATTATTTATTTATTTTTATATTAAATATAGTTTTTTTTTAAATTAAGAAAGAGTTCTTTTTAATAATTTAAGTTCTAAAGAAACAACTTTGCTAAGATAAGAAATTTTACTAAAACATCAAATTTTTAAAAAAATATAAAATAGTTTAAAATCACTGTTTTTAAATAATAAAATTATTATAAATCAAAATAATTAAAATTCAAAGTTATAATGAGTTTTTTTAGAAATGACACTTTTTAAAAAAGTTTGTTTTGGAACAAAATGCTTAAATTTTTTTAAATTACAAAAAAAATTAATTAAATATAATTATTACTTATAAATAATTTCAATCATAAGCCTGTATCAAAATATCATTTTATAATGTAAAAATTTTTGTTACTAATTATTTGATATTTATTTATTCAACCCGTGTAATACACGGGATACTAACCTAGTGTAAAGTATATACGAGATTCCTAATACAAAGAAGTTTCCATAAAAGCATCCACAACTTTATATATGGTAAAATTATGAGAAAAAGTATTCAGCTAATACTTACGACAATCTTTCCAAGTGTAAGTCTAAGATATCATAATATCATACAAAACATCATGAGCTGTTCACACGACCCTTTTAACAATTTGATACAATTATATTAGCTTTCTTATATGTGTAGAATTGCTTATAACACGTACCGAAGAAACAATTTATTGGCAAATATAGTTCCTACCAAATAGGTTGTGTATAAGACAAAATATACGATTTGATACACTACAATAGAGATGATTTATGATTTACACATTTGCGAAGTTACAAAATACAACACATAAACTAGGTCCTTAAGTATGCATCTTAGTTATAATCCACCTACATTCATCATTTCACAAGACCCCTTAAATGTCTCCTCAAAAGTAAGAAAAAACATAGTTTCTATCATTTAGTGCACTAGTCAGTTAAATATTCAAAGAAGCTATCTTCTCCTTTTGTTTTATGGAGTGGTTAGGGATCGTTCATTTCAAACAGCTTATATAATATAAACCTATTTCGATCACAAAAAATCAAATAGGCAGTTAAGGTATGCAAATTCAAACAACCTTAAAACACCTTATTGATGTATCAACAAGCAATAAGCAAATAAGCAACTCTACTGAGCAATCCCATATAACTCCTTCATTACATAACTGCAAGAAACATATCATTAGCCTTGTAAGACAGAAGAAGATCATGTAACCTGACTTCCATTTCCATGTTATGTTGAGCCTTTTGCTAGAGTAGACTCGTGCTCCTTACGGCTGCGTTCTCTCTATAACAATACTATATTAGTGCCAAACATATATACAAATTAAAATAGAAATATATTATATGTAGGTAATAAGTAAATTACTTTTATAAGGGGTGATTGAGTTTATTTATCATTTGTGATTGCTTATTTAAACCAGTTAATTATGTGTAAACTTGAATCCATAGAATAATGAAGTTTGAAATATGCAAATCTCAAACTTGTTATTCCACTGCATTATAAGAAGATGAGCACAAACATTATCCTTCATCCAAACACTCAAAAGTGCTTTTAAAAATGCAACATATAGATAAATTGTTTAAATAAGCAATCATATACATCTCTTATGATTGCTTACATGCTTAGTGCTTATTGCAATAAGAAACTTGCAAACTATTTATTCAAAAACAAAATTACTAATTTCACTCATGATCATGAATAGTCAGATAAAAGTTATTGCTTCATAATAGATTTGAAGTATAAGCAATCAAATCAATTAACTAATATTTGGAATATAAAGATAAGAATTATACCCTTCATTCCTACTATGGTAGAAAGCAAAGAAAATCATAGATGGGAGAAATTGTTGACACTAAAACAATACTGAGTCCGGTAAAAAACAAGACTTCAGTCATTGGATGGGTTTTGTGTGGCATCTTTCTTTATGTTTGATTTTTAGGCCTCTGTAAGAAACTTTTCCATTTTCTTTTTAATTTTGGCCATCAGATTAAGAATAATGGCTTATTGTAAGCCAAGAACCATCGTATAATTAATACAGAAGTGCATAGCCAACTAATTTTTTTAGTTATCTTTCTTTGATGACAATAAGTACACAACCAATGGGACCAATTGATTAGAAATAAGCACACATGGATTATTATAAATAGATGTTGCTAATCCAATGAATAGCTAGCTCCCTGATAAAAGAACTCATTCCACTAAGTACACATATATATCATCAACATCTAAAACCCTTAATATAACTCGAGTATCTTAGTCTAGTGTTATAGTCTGCAGCTATTTTAACCACGATAAAAAGATGATAATCATGAACGCTAGAACCACAATCTTTACCATATCTTTTGTTTCTTTGGATACTCTAATTCCATTCATTAGTACTGTAATCAGATTTAAGATATGTCCAAACAAAGCATCAAATAACAAATGTATAAGAATTAGGGGTTTCAATGAAACTCATGTTTATCATAAAGCCTATAACTTTTAAAATCCAGCAGTTAATAAATAAGAACTAGAAGAACGTTGAGTCACTTACGAATCAAAAGGGGATCAAAATTAGGGTTTGTTCTATTCAAATAAAGAGTTGATCAATTAGCATTTGAAATCTAAGAATTTACAAATAGAAACTACAGGAATATGAACCTGATGTTGAAATGAAACAAAAAAAATATGTAATTTATTATTATGAAATGATGAGTTGCTGAATTTCAGATGATTAGCATATGCGTAAAACCATGTATATGAATGTTAAAGTAGTTATCAATCTTTTGAGATGTTTGATAAATATGAAATTATAAATTGTAATAATCAAGTAAATAACACATTGGTGAAATAATATATTGTTAAATGACTTTTATCTGAAAATAATAAACATATGGCCAATTTTAATGAGCAATCTAAAGTGTCCCTTGCTCATTTGAATCATGCATCTAAGCGTCTATCTATACTACTATATAATACATCTCTTTGGATAGAAATGTAATTTTGCCAATCGTACAAGTTTTGAAGCAACATGTACAAAAGAATGCAAGGCATTTGAATGTTATTATGAAATGGTGAGTTGCTGAATTCCAGATGATTAGCATATGCATAAAACCATGTATTTGAATGTTAAAGTAGTTATCAATCTTTTGCGATGTTTGATAAATATGAAATTATAAATTGTAATAATCAAGTAAATAACACATTGGTGAAATAATATATTGTTATATGACTTTTATCTGAAAATAATAAACATATGGCCAATTTTAATGAGCAATCTAAAGTGTCCCTTGCTGTCACACCCTCAAAATCGCGAGCGGGGTTTTACCGCGAGGCGCGTGACATACCAGGATCTCAGTCATTAGTTACCAAGAACGACTTTATATGATTAACAACAAAACCAGAGCTAACGTTTAAAATACTGCGGAAGCGTTTTTAAAACTAGAAAACTCAAAACAAGTAGTATGTAAAGAGAATGCGCAAAACATACGCGCCCCAAACACAAATGTTTAATAGGAAAATAAACCCAAATGTGTAAACAAACAATGTAGACAACTCAACGATGCTGGTGTGCGTGCTCCTAGGCAACTGGCAACCTTAACCTGAGAATAGCATACTAAACAAGTCAACACATGGTTGGTGAGTTCAAGAGTTTGCGTTAAAATATAAACCAATCAACAGTTTCCAGAGCATAAGTAGTGTATTGCAATAGATAGCTAGTCTATTAACATAAAAATATTAATCATAGTGATTTCGCGATCGAAGCTGACTGTGTTACGTTTGTTGCCTCCCGTCACGACTTACCAGGTCGTGACGAATATGTGTTAGGACAAAATTGCACCCGTTTGACCTCGAGTCGCACAGGTGGGGCTCGTCAGACCCAGTAGTACTACCCAAGATTTCCCCGCTATTCAATATTAACAATCCGAAAGTGTGAGGACTTTCCATGGTAAACAGCACTATATCAATATTATACACACTCATATATAAAAGCGTTTATGATCAACAGTATGCTATCTCCCCCAAAAGAGATGATGTAAAATGAGTGGGGCAAGAACTCACCTGATGCGCGCAAGAATTAACCTAGAGCTTAACTTGAAAGAAAAAGACAACCTTCAAAGGTCACCTAGAACACAAGAGTACATAAGTACGTGTATACAAAATCAACACGAAACCCTAAGTGCTCTACAAACCAAGGAACTCAAGGTTTAAGAAAGACAAGACACATTTGACCCAGTTGACCCGTTGGTGACATTATAGGTGATAATTCGTTAATACTAACACAACAGTATGTCATACATGATCAACATACAACTTGATTACATATAGCACATCATTAACCACATGTACTACCTAGATCATCATACAACCAATTGTCATACAAGTCATGCGAATCACAACAGGCCAAAACAGGTAACAAACCAAATCAACATTCATATAACTAAACAACACATTTAATCACCTTAGAAACCATCCATGAACACACTAGCATGATCCTAATATCCCAAACATGCTCAAATCATCCAATTCAAGGATTTGCACAATTAAAGTTTCCCTTTTGGGAAAGTTCATCCCAAATTCATCAAACTCACACTACATTCATGAATTCATCAATTATATACCAATTCAAGTCCATGACCACATCTAAACATGATCAACAACACTTAATCATCATGATTCATCAACATTCAACACCAAAAGTTACTATTTTTAGCAATGTATGAACTATAACACATCTTCTTGATTTTCAATTGTTCATAACATCAACTTAGCATCTAATCATCATCACAAACACATCCATAACATTCATACATCATCCAATCATCAATTCATGCAAAATAAAGTTACTATTATTAGTAACCTATGAACCATAAATCAAAATCGAAGCTTTCTTGCAAAATCGACGTTAACTAGCATCAATCTAACATAACTAACATAACAACATCAACAAACAACCAAAAATCGACCTTCAATTGCAATATTCGAACTAGGGTTTCGGCCTTAATGTAAATCCCATAAAAACTCGTAAAAATCCAACCTTTATTGCATACTTGACGTTAATTAACATGTAATCTATCTAACAAACACATTAACATCAACAAACAACATGTAATCGACCATCAATTGCAAAATTCGCATGGAACTTTCGGCCAATCATGAACAATCATCAAATCATACAAAAATCTAACCTTTAAACGTGTAATGGCTTGCAATTGATGATTCTAACTTGTTGTGATGCTTGAAATCGATCAAATCCGTGGCTTTGTTGGTGTTCTTGGCCGAAATCGCAAAGGGAGAGGGAGAGGGGATGAAGTCGCGGCCGTAGGTGGTTAGGGTTTGGGATTTTGGTTTTTGATTAAATTTTATTAATGATAATTACCCTTTTAACCCTTATAATTTGTATTTTATAAAGATTAGGCTTTTTGAATAGTTTTTAAATAGTTTTTAACTACTAAACACAATTATTATTAATCACAAATAACAATCATGCATAATTCCCATT
Organism: Flaveria sonorensis; assembly: GCA_025506505.1. Classification (NCBI taxonomy): domain Eukaryota; kingdom Viridiplantae; phylum Streptophyta; class Magnoliopsida; order Asterales; family Asteraceae; genus Flaveria; species Flaveria sonorensis. The sequence continues at coordinate 72,633,259 of CM046423.1, forward strand.
TATCACAAAACACACGAAATAAATATGCACGTTTTCACGTTACGCGATAAAATTACAGTTAACATCTAAATCACATAAGCATAACTTAATAATCACATTGTTAACTTAGTTATCATCAATTTAACATTACTGATTATGTTAAGTCACCAACGTTCAACGACAACTAGTGTGTGCTCCCGACACGTGTATGCAAGACTTAACGGAACAAACGGAGTTTGGTAACGGAAAATTACCGGATGTCACATTATCCCCATGTTGAAAGAATTTTCGTCCCGAAAATTGCGTTACATGGTGAGTGTTCCATCACTGGTCTACTGCATTGGCACAAGGAAATCGAAATCGTGTGAGTTTTGGATGAGTTGTCACATCATCCCCATGTTGAAAGAAATTTCGTCCCGAAATTTAATCAATACCTTCGCCGGCTGGCATCGTCCTTTCAAATAGCTGAGGATACTTAAGCTTCATTTGATCTTCACGTTCCCACGTGAATTCTGGTCCACGTCTCGAGTTCCAACGAACTTTGACGATGGGTATCTTGCTTTGCTTAAGCGTTTTCACCTCACGATCCATCACCTCGACCGGTTCCTCAATGAAGCGTAGTTGTTCATCTACTTGAACTTCTTCCAGTGGTACGACCATCGTTTCATCCGTTAAACATTTCTTTAGGTTTGAAACATGGAATACATCATGGATTCCACTCAATGAATCAGGTAAGGCTAGTCGATAAGCCACTGGACCAATTCTTTCCACTATCTCAAATGGTCCAACGTATCTCGGATTTAGCTTTCCTCGCTTACCAAACCGAACTACGCCTTTCCATGGTGAGACTTTTAACAAAACTTTGTCACCTATCTGAAATTCCAAAGGTTTTCGTCGTTTGTCAGCATAGCTTTTCTGTCTGTCTCGCGCTGCGGCCATGCGGTTTCTTATCTGAACAATCTTCTCAGTTGTCTCGTGTACTAACTCAGGACCCGTTAATTGACTATCACCAATTTCAGCCCAGCAAACTGGCGATCTACACTTTCTCCCATATAAAGCTTCAAATGGTGCTGCCTTTATGCTAGTGTGATAACTGTTGTTGTAAGAAAATTCCACCAATGGTAGGTGAACTTCCCAGTTATTCCCGAAGTCAATCACACAAGCACGTAACATGTCCTCCAAAGTCTGTATAGTACGCTCGCTTTGACCATCAGTCTGTGGATGATAAGCAGTACTCATATCCAATCGCGTACCTAAAGCTTTCTGCAACGACTGCCAGAAGTGTGATGTGAAACGAGAATCGCGATCAGAAATAATTGAGATTGGTACTCCATGCCTCGAAACGATCTCCTTCAGATAAAGTCGGGTTAACTTCTCCATCTTATCTGTTTCCTTTATCGCTAGGAAATGAGCAGATTTTGTTAATCGATCCACGATAACCCATATTGTATCACAACCCGTAGAAGTGCGAGGTAACTTAGTAATAAAATCCATTGATATTTGATCCCACTTCCACATAGGGATCTCGGGTTGTTGTAGTAGACCAGATGGTTTCTGATACTCCACTTTAACCTTCGAGCAGGTCAGACACTTACTCACATAAGTAGCTACATCTGCTTTCATGTTAGGCCACCAATAGTGCGCCTTCAAATCGTGGTACATCTTGTCAGATCCAGGATGTATAGAATACTTGGACTTGTGAGCCTCAATCATGACCAAGTCTCTCAGATTTCCGTGTAGAGGTACCCATAGCTATCCATGAAGTAACGAATTCCATCCGCTTTTACTTCCAATTGTTTTTCCATACCCCTTAACGATTCAGACCCAATGTTTTCTGCTTTCAAAGCTTCTGTTTGAGCCTCTCGGATTTGTTCAGGTAATTGCGTACTAATCGTTAGTTGCAGAGCTCGCACACGTCGAGGTTTAGCAGTCTCTTTTCTACTCAACGCATCAGCAACTACATTTGCTTTCCCCGGGTGGTACTTAATAGCACAATCATAGTCGTTTAACAATTCCACCCAGCGTCTTTGCCTCATGTTCAACTCCTTTTGCTCAAAGATGTGCTGAAGACTCTTGTGATCGGTGTAGATGGTGCATTTGGTACCGTACAAGTAATGTCTCCAGATCTTTAAGGCAAAAACTACCGCACCCAGTTCCAAGTCATGGGTGGTATAGTTCTTCTCATGAATCTTCAATTGTCTAGAGGCGTAAGCTATCACTTTATCCCGCTGCATCAGGACGCATCCAAGTCCTTGAATAGAAGCATCGCAGTAGACTACGAAGTCATCACTACCATCCGGTAACGCTAATATTGGTGCGCTACACAATTTATGTTTCAGCAACTGAAAAGCAGATTCCTGACTCTCACCCCATTTGTACGTCGTTCCTTTGTGAGTCAAGGCTGTGAGAGGTTGTGCAATCTTAGAGAATCCTTCAATGAATCGTCGATAATATCCCGCTAATCCAAGGAATTGTCGTATCTCACTCGGTGTCTTAGGAACAGACCAATTCTTTATCGCTTCAATCTTAGCAGGATCAACATGTATTCCCTTCTCGTTGACAATATGACCCAAGAATTGTACCTCACGTATCCAGAAATCACACTTAGAAAACTTTGCGTACAGTTGTTCCTTTCTAAGTAATTCCAAGATTAAACGTAAGTGCTTCTCATGTTCTTCCTCGGTCCTTGAGTATATCAGTATGTCATCAATAAAGACGATAACAAACTGATCAAGATAGGGTTTGCACACGCGATTCATGAGGTCCATGAATACTGCTGGTGCATTCGTCAACCCAAATGGCATGACCAAAAATTCATAGTGACCATATCGTGTACGGAAAGCAGTCTTCGAGATGTCCTCTTCTCGAACTCTCAGCTGATGATACCCAGACCTCAGATCAATCTTAGAGTAATAGCTTGATCCTTGCAGTTGATCAAACAAATCATCGATACGAGGTAAGGGATATCTATTCTTGATAGTAACCTTGTTCAGTTCCCTATAGTCAATGCACATTCGAAATGTACCATCCTTCTTCTTCACAAATAGAACTGGCGCTCCCCAGGGCGACGAACTCGGTCGGATGAACCCTTTATCCAACAACTCTTGTAGTTGAGCGGATAATTCCTGCAGTTCGTTCGGAGCTAATCGGTACGGTGCTCTCGCAATTGGAGCGGCTCCTGGAGTCAACTCAATCTGGAATTCAACTTGACGATGAGGCGGTAATCCAGGAAGGTCTTCCGGAAACACCTCGAGAAACTCACGAACTACGGGGATATCCTCTATCTTCTTTTCCTCAGTCTGTTTATCTGTGACGAGTGCCAATATGGCTAGTCGACCCTTTCGTAACAACTTTTGTGCCTTCATAAACGAGATGATGCCTATCACCGCACCACTCCTATCACCTCTGACCGTAAGGACTTCTTCACCAAGGGGAATCCGTATGATCTTCTCGTGGCATATGACTTCTGCTTGTTTATCGGAAAGCCAATCCATGCCTACTACCACATCAAAACTTCCTAACGTAACAGGCATGAGATCTATGGTGAATGTATGACCAGCAAGCTCTATCTTGCAGTCTCTAAGAATATGCGTTACGTGAATCTGTGTACCGTCAGCTAACTCTACGGTGTATTTAGATTCTAAGGCTGAGGGCATATCACTTAAAAGACTACAGAACCTAGTGGACACGAAACTTCTATCGGCTCCGGTATCGAATAATACAGTAGCAAAACAACCATTAACCGAAAATTTACCAGTTACTGTTGTAGGGTCGTTTAGAGCCTCACCTGAGCCAATGACGAAGGCTCTTCCTTTGGCTCCATTGTTATTGCCTCCATTGTTGTTGCCATTACCATTGTTGTTGTTATTGTTGTTGCCATTGTTATTATTGTTGTTGTTCCCATTGTTGTTGTTACCATTACCATTCCTCTTAAGCTGGGGACAGTTGCGTTTGTAATGGCCTTCTTTTCCGCATTCAAAACAACCTTTCGGAGTTTCTTGTGATTGTTGTGACTTTCTCATCAGTTCACCCCGACAGTCTTTGGCTGCATGACCAATCTTCCCACAACGTTGACACTTGAAGTTATCACACCGACCCACATGGTGGTAGTTACACCGGTTGCACTTCGGCAGTCTTCCACCATACCCGCCGGGTCCTTGATTTGAGTGCGCCTGGTTGAAGCTTCGGTTGTTATCGAACTTCCGTTGCTGTTGCTGACTTTGCTGCTGTTGTTGAGGTTGAGATTGGCTACTGGATGACGATCCCTTGTTGCTTGAACCATCCCACTTGCGTTTCTGGTCGGGCACGCTTGCCACCGCACCCCGTTTAGGTAACCGACCTTGCTCAACTGCCTGGTCAGTCAGCCTGTGGGCTGTTCGGATAGCTTGTTGTATGGTAGTGGGGTTAGAAGCAGTTACCATACTTTGAATTTCAGGCACCAATCCCCGTATATAATGCTCCACCCTCTTGTGCATTTCATTCACCATCCCTGGGCATAAAGTGGCTAACTCATGAGTACGAGTTGTGTAGGCTTCAATTTCTGAGCCTTGCATTTTGAGTTGCCAGAACTCAATCTCCAGTTTCTGCACTTCATTCCGGGGGCAATATTCTTCAGTCATGATTTCTTTGAATTCATCCCAAGGTAGTTCATTGGCCATGGCTTGACCCAGCATTTGTACCTGGGCATTCCACCAGGAAAGTGCTGCGCCTTCCAATGTCCCGGTGGCATACTTCACCTGATCAGCAGGCGGGCAGTTGCATTTCGCAAAGACAGACTCTGTCTTCTCAAACCACCTTACAAGCCCTACAGCTCCTTCCGTCCCGCTGTAGGTATGGGGTTTACAGTCCATGAAGGACTTGTAGGTACATGGTGGTGGTCCTGTTTTGACAACCCAAACATTAGTCAGATATCCTAGACAAATAACTAGGATAATCAGTTTAACCTCTTGTTATCATTTACCTGCTGGTTGTCCCGGTTGGGCAGCAGCCACTGCCGCCTGAACATGTTCATTAATTAATGCCGCCAATTCCGCAGGCGTCATGTTTATGGCTCCGGCTCCACGGCCTCCGGCGCCACGTCCACGACCACGCCCACGTCCTCGTCCACGTGCGTCCATATTTCACTTTAAAATTCACAATTACAATAATGAGTAACATCCAACACATTAATCTCATCAAGGTACAGTAAACAATAAGAAATAATGCATTCACCACAACCACAACATTTATAACAGAAATAATAATCAAAGATAAATAATTTGCAATTGAGTCACAAAATATTCCATCAATGTCAAAATTTAAGTTTGTCAGTTGGGTGGGAAACAACCCTTCCCACATAGGTTTCAAAGAAAAGAAACACTACATAGTCCAAGTCATTTAAAAGGTAGGATCAGTCCAGTACGTCAGATCCGTCACTGTCCTCATCCATCTCTACTGGTTCTTCTTCGGGGGCTTCCTCGGGTTCTTCTTCTGGGTCTTCCTCATCAGGGTCCACCAAAGGTGCAGGAGCTTCAGCAATCTGGAGTGCTGCTAGCTGTGCCTCTAACTCAGCAAACCTATTATCGATCTCCATATTATGGTGCTCCTGTGCGTCCATGCGCTCACTAAGTGCTACCACGTTGCCTGCCAGAGTATGATGTCCACCAATGGCCATCGAAAGTCGCTCCTGAAGCGTATCTACCTGGAAACGCAGCTGACGCATCTCAGATCGTAATGCAGAGTTCTCATCAGTGAGTCCTCTAATCCGCTGTCGCTCTGTGTCCAGTGTGGCTACTAGGGCTGCAAATGCCTGCTCCAGAGGGATGCTCAAGGTAGGAAGTGTAGGCAAAGTAGAGGCGGTTGATGACCTAGTCCTAGGTCGTGTAGGTGCTACTGGTGGTACGCGCTCTCTATAAGCCATACGGTTTATGTAAGTGGGGTAGAAATCCCAGTTACGCGGAGGATCGAGCTCAGGAGGTATGAAAGGCTGATCCCAGTCTATCTCGCTAGGAGGATAAGGATGTCGAGGCCAGTTAAATCCCCTATCAGGTACGGGAGAGGTAGGAGGTGACTCAGATCGTGCAGGTCTCTTGCCTAAATTCCTGGACGACGATGCCATGCTGCGAAGTACGTGTTGCGTATGCCAATGAGTATACAGTAAGGAGAGTAAGCGATAAGTAACTAACAACTGTGCGGTTATAGTCTAGTGTGTGTATGCAACCTAGTTCCCTATAACCAATGGCTCTGATACCAATCTGTCACACCCTCAAAATCCGCGAGCGGGGTTTTACCGCGAGGCGCGTGACATACCAGGATCTCAGTCATTAGTTACCAAGAACGACTCTATATGATTAACAACAAAACCAGAGTTAACGTTTAAAATACTGCGGAAGCGTTTTTAAAACTAGAAAACTCAAAACAAGTAGTATGTAAAGAGAATGCGCAAAACATACGCGCCCCAAACACAAATGTTTAATAGGAAAATAAACCCAAATGTGTAAACAAACAATGTAGACAACTCAACGATGCTGGTGTGCGTGCTCCTAGGCAACTGGCAACCTTAACCTGAGAATAGCATACTAAACAAGTCAACACATGGTTGGTGAGTTCAAGAGTTTGCGTTAAAATATAAACCAATCAACAGTTTCCAGAGCATAAGTAGTGTATTGCAATAGATAGCTAGTCTATTAACATAAAAATATTAATCATAGTGATTTCGCGATCGAAGCTGACTGTGTTACGTTTGTTGCCTCCCGTCACGACTTACCAGGTCGTGACGAATATGTGTTAGGACAAAATTGCACCCGTTTGACCTCGAGTCGCACAGGTGGGGCTCGTCAGACCCAGTAGTACTACCCAAGATTTCCCCGCTATTCAATATTAACAATCCGAAAGTGTGAGGACTTTCCATGGTAAACAGCACTATATCAATATTATACACACTCATATATAAAAGCGTTTATGATCAACAGTATGCTATCTCCCCCAAAAGAGATGATGTAAAATGAGTGGGGCAAGAACTCACCTGATGCGCGCAAGAATTAACCTAGAGCTTAACTTGAAAGAAAAAGACAACCTTCAAAGGTCACCTAGAACACAAGAGTACATAAGTACGTGTATACAAAATCAACACGAAACCCTAAGTGCTCTACAAACCAAGGAACTCAAGGTTTAAGAAAGACAAGACACATTTGACCCAGTTGACCCGTTGGTGACATTATAGGTGATAATTCGTTAATACTAACACAACAGTATGTCATACATGATCAACATACAACTTGATTACATATAGCACATCATTAACCACATGTACTACCTAGATCATCATACAACCAATTGTCATACAAGTCATGCGAATCACAACAGGCCAAAACAGGTAACAAACCAAATCAACATTCATATAATCTAAACAACACATTTAATCACCTTAGAAACCATCCATGAACACACTAGCATGATCCTAATATCCCAAACATGCTCAAATCATCCAATTCAAGGATTTGCACAATTAAAGTTTCCCTTTTGGGAAAGTTCATCCCAAATTCATCAAACTCACACTACATTCATGAATTCATCAATTATATACCAATTCAAGTCCATGACCACATCTAAACATGATCAACAACACTTAATCATCATGATTCATCAACATTCAACACCAAAAGTTACTATTTTTAGCAATGTATGAACTATAACACATCTTCTTGATTTTCAATTGTTCATAACATCAACTTAGCATCTAATCATCATCACAAACACATCCATAACATTCATACATCATCCAATCATCAATTCATGCAAAATAAAGTTACTATTATTAGTAACCTATGAACCATAAATCAAAATCGAAGCTTTCTTGCAAAATCGACGTTAACTAGCATCAATCTAACATAACTAACATAACAACATCAACAAACAACCAAAAATCGACCTTCAATTGCAATATTCGAACTAGGGTTTCGGCCTTAATGTAAATCCCATAAAAACTCGTAAAAATCCAACCTTTATTGCATACTTGACGTTAATTAACATGTAATCTATCTAACAAACACATTAACATCAACAAACAACATGTAATCGACCATCAATTGCAAAATTCGCATGGAACTTTCGGCCAATCATGAACAATCATCAAATCATACAAAAATCTAACCTTTAAACGTGTAATGGCTTGCAATTGATGATTCTAACTTGTTGTGATGCTTGAAATCGATCAAATCCGTGGCTTTGTTGGTGTTCTTGGCCGAAATCGCAAAGGGAGAGGGAGAGGGGATGAAGTCGCGGCCGTAGGTGGTTAGGGTTTGGGATTTTGGTTTTTGATTAAATTTTATTAATGATAATTACCCTTTTAACCCTTATAATTTGTATTTTATAAAGATTAGGCTTTTTGAATAGTTTTTAAATAGTTTTTAACTACTAAACACAATTATTATTAATCACAAATAACAATCATGCATAATTCCCATTTATCACAAAACACACGAAATAAATATGCACGTTTTCACGTTACGCGATAAAATTACAGTTAACATCTAAATCACATAAGCATAACTTAATAATCACATTGTTAACTTAGTTATCATCAATTTAACATTACTGATTACTGTTAAGTCACCAACGTTCAACGACAATTAGTGTGTGCTCCCGACACGTGTATGCAAGACTTAACGGAACAAACGGAGTTTGGTAACGGAAAATTACCGGATGTCACACTTGCTCATTTGAATCATGCATCTAAGCGTCTATCTATACTACTATATAATACATCTCTTTGGATAGAAGTGTAATTTTGTCAATCGTACAAGTTTTGAAGCAATATGTACAAAAGAATGCAAGACATTTGAGAGGGGTAGAATAAGAAATATTAAGATTTTAAGACACTTTAAGGACAATCTGGTAAAGTTATCTATTAAAATTATATACATTAACACTTTTGTCATTGTCTCTTTCATGTATTAATACACATTATTAATACATTATTTAACAAATTATATTATTTAATTCACTTCACTAAATTTTATTTTATTTATGATACTATAAATTGACATTTAAATTTATATTTACTAATTATATTTTATAACTAAATACTATTTAAATTAAGTATTATTTTATTTAAATATTTAAGTATATAACTAATATATATCTTCATATTTATAATAATAATACTAATATTTTTTAAGGGCATATTGTGAGTTTAATAATTTTAATATTTATCTATATCTTTTATAATAAAAGTGAAATGATGATAAAATGATAATTTTACATATGGATTAAGACACCCATATGAAAAGTAATGCTTAAATTTCAAGAAATTTACCATTTTATTCCATTTATGCACTTACAATAAAATATAACATATGATGCTTATAATACAAATGCTAAAACAGATACACGTGACCAAACAAAATCACCATTCATTTATTGCGATTGAGCACTCACCCCCTTTCCCATTTCCTTTGCTGGTTGTTAACAACTCAATAAAAATCAAGATGGTAATTTGTAGTGACAATTTCTCCATTAACTTTCTCCGATCTATGCAAATCATCACCGAAAGCTGCCTCCGATAATTATCATGTTGAATTATGCTGCAAATTCTTCACTTAATTTCCAGAATTATAGACTCACAACACCACTGTACTTCTGTCTTCCTATTGTACCCTCAACCCTCATCTCTCTTCATATAATCAACATCATCATCATCGCACGCCTCAACCATCATCGGTTACACCTCGGTTTTTTTTCAAGTGTTCGGCGGTTATAAACTGATTCACTACCATCCACCATCGCCGGTTTCTTATTCGACAGGAATAACATTTGCCGCAAATCTCCAAAGATTTCACTGGCCTGTTGCTTTGTTCCAACCACTCTCGAACGTGGTCAAAAGTTTTGTTAGGTTTGAACTTGGAGTTCCTCTATTTGTTACGACTATGAGCATATTGTATAAGCAAATGTTATTTTTTTTCCAAAAAGCATGAATTGATGTTAATTTTTGTTTCTATAGTTAAGTCATATCTGGAAAAATGAAGACAAGTATATAAGCATGTTTCCATCAAATATTCATTCAAATTTTAGGTATGGTTGGTTAGTTACAAGATAGAAAGCTTTCGAAGGGCTGATAAACTAGGAAAAAAAAGAGAAACTTAGTATAAAATCTTACATCTTTTTAAGAAGTAAACAAATGAATACATAATTATCTATTGTATAAATTTTTTAACTATATTCATAAAGGAAGGGAGAGGCTATACATACCCTCCTTCTCTACTTGTCATACTCTACCATTTAAATATTAATTTTAAAATTTATCATAACCCTATAAAATTTTTATTTATTTGTAAATAGTTTTTTTTTCAGGTTATAAAATAATACGATATGTAATAATTATATATTTGATAAAACAGTCTCCCGGTTCTTATACTTAATCATGTTTGATATTTAAATCTAAATAGATGTTCGTTTATAAAATTAAAAAACAAAAAAGCAACATTAATCTAAATTAGTATATGACTCGACAAATACATATATAAATAATGAATTCAACTAGCATCAAGCCTTTGTGCGTCGCGGCATGCAACTAAAACCTTTACGTAAAACAACGCTAGAGCACGTGTATTGACGATACCTGAAAGTCTATGTAAAAAAACAGTGTTTTTAAAATTCCACAATGAGACATTGATAAATAATTAATGTAAATTCAAGTATTACAACAAGTGTAGTGATGATAGTTTAAAACTTATATAAAAAATGAATCGGTTAAAAAAATTCATGTCGCGACTTCAAGAAAAATTAACCTACTGTAATGGTAGTGGAGTGATAATATTGTATGTTTTTATAAAAAAACAAAACCAATAAAAAATTCATGACATTAACATCTGATATTTTTTAAAATAGAAAAACCGTTAAAAATCATACATATTATGTAAATATTAATTAAAAAAGTGTTTATTTAATAAAAAACAAAAAAAATGAAAAAATAATAATAATAACCCAAGCATTAAACGAAGCAAACTTATTATATGCTATCAGCTTTAAATAAATTACAATCGTAATATATAATTATCGTTATGGTATTTAATTTCAGAATAAAATATTATATTGCAACATAATATCTTTTGTTATTATATTATCAGGTTTAAATATATATAAAGTATAATGCCGGAGCTTAATTGTTTTATTCTACTAAAGTCCATATCAAATTAACTTTTAAAAGATATTTTCTATAAAAATAATAAAACATGTATTAATAAAGATATAATTCCTATAGAAAATTACTGTAAGTCATCTCGAGAGTTTAAATAAATTTAAAATTTTGAATTTTCGGATATTAGAAAGAACGAATTAATACTATAAAAAAATTCATGATAAATGACATAAAAAAGACAAGAAGAAAACAAAAGCGTTAAATTGTATTTATCTTAAAGTTTAAGAGTAGGGGTATAACAAGTAAAAATATGTCAGATGGGGTATGTATAGCGACACCCTAAAACGAAACTCCCCCTAAAATCTAGGTAATAAGTGATTTCTAACCACAAATACCACCCATGTTTTTACTAATCTTGTTGAGATAATATAGTTGTTAGTATAGTTGTCTTAAAAACTTTTGTGATATATGTAATTTTTTTTATTTCATTCAAGTTTTCAATAATTATGTTTGATTTTTTAATTTACGTCATAACACATCGAGCCGATACTGATTAAAATCGAATTCCCAAAAAATCAAACAACAGCGTACCGCTGCAACGCACGAGTATTTTCACTAGTGTGTTTAATATATAGTTATTAAACATGTCGTAAATGGGTTTAAATTTGATGTATCAATACAATTCCGGGTCCATAAAACTGTTGTCTAGATAGGTGTCCTTATTCACTTAAATAGTGCAAAACATATACAAAACTCACACATAAAGAAAATGTCTTGAATATTATATTTTCATCTTAGGACACTGCACATTTCAAATATTTAAATACAAAGTGTTACGTGGATTGAGCCATTTCTCTCATTTACATACATGAAGATAATATACATATAAGTCTAGGATACCCCAACTCTTATGTCCTATATCTTATAATGAGTATATGGTAAAGAAGTCTAAGTTCTTGAATTGGCTAGTACCCATACTCGTAAATGCAGCTTTTTTAGTCTTCCGCCAACATATTAATTATTAAAATAACCATTTAGAAGTAAAGCTCAACCTTATCATACTTTAAGTCCAAACACATACCCTAAGATAATGTATCACATGTGTTCCAATCTATATGTAAGAGTTTCATATTGAATTCAACTTCTAATGTATTAGAATGGAATAGAAGATGTTATAAGAGATCTTGAAATGACTTTAACCACATCCCCATAGTCTACTTATGCACTAGATCTTTTGTTAATCTTTTAGTTAGACGATTTTATGTTGTGTGCGTGTATGAACTCAACTGAAATCAAACCATGCATGATGGTCTTACAATCATGTTAGTTTAACACCTAAGTGTTTAGACTTGTTATCATACACTTGAGTATATGCCACAGAAAACGTGACAACACTATCAAATCGAATGGATATAGATAAATATTGGTTTAGACATGATGAATTTCATATTTCAAGTTCTTTAACCACCCAACCTTTTCACTAATTGCATATATAGAGCCACAAACTCAAAATTCATAGGAGAATCAAAAATACAAGTTTGCTTTCTTAAAAACCCTTGAAATTACACCTTTTATAGTAAGAATACTCTTTTAATTTTTGATGAATGATCTTCGATGTTTGTTATCCAACTTGCATCCAAATAATTATAACCCAAAATAGATCTAGGGGCTTTGCCCCTTGGAACTCACCATGGTTTATGATGGCTTCATCTTCTAGATACTTTAAGATTATGTCAAAATTTATAATAGTCTTGAACAAATATGTAATTCAAAGTTCAAACCTTCTAACTAGTATCGATGGTTATCATGTTTTATCTTTAGTTTTAAGCATTTCAATTAACCTAAATAACTAATGACACTAAAATTACCAACATCAAAATAAAATTTTCGGATTTATATAAAATGTTATACATTCATAATTGTAAATCATATGTAAATAAAAAATAAGAACATAAACGATGCCATAAAATGGTGTTATTTGTAATTTTAATAAGGAAAAATGTAAGTATTGCACTTTTTTGTTTTTCCCTTTTAAGAGATTGCCTAAATGTACAATTTACACCTCTTCAATTTTGATTTTCATTTCAGAAGCAATATTTAAATGTAGTGTAACTCTGGGTGTATAATTAAGGGTGTAAATCATGTCGAGTTGGTAGGTTGATGAGTTGGCAGGTCGGAATATTGAACTTGAATCTGACCCATTATTTATTCGGGTCAAAAACTTTAACCCTAACCCGAAACTAACCCATTCTTTTAAAAGAAGGTCAAAATAATCAATGGTAATTTAATATCGAATTATTACTTAAAAAATGCATATAAAACGAGACGTCAGATGTTATGATTTTCAAGTTTAAAATATACGTTTTTGGTAATAAACTTTTTTCTTTTGAACTTTAAAGTGAAGTTCAAAACTTAATTCAGTTTTAAATTAAAATTTTAAATTGAGAAAAGACCTAAAAATAATATAGTAATGTAAAATTTAAAAGACCTATAATAACTTTTTTGAGCATATATTATGAAGGCGGGTTAACTGGTAAACCAATTTTCAAGTGTGACAACCCGAACCCGACCTATTTCTAAACGGGTCAACCATCGCCCCACCTGTTTTATAAACAGGTTGTTCTGGTTTTATTCGTGTTGGGTTCATGTCGGGTTCGGTTTAATGTCAGAAATTGACACCCCTATGTATAATAAAGTTTTCAATGATTATTTTTACAATGAGCAATTGGCTTCTTGCCCAGTGGCACAAGTCAGATGGCTTTAAGATTGAGACATTTTTAATTTTAGCTTCAAATATGATTTTATATGAGCTTTTTTTTTATGCTGATGGGTTTTCTTTTTTATGGTGTTTCTGGGTGAGTCGAGGCTGAAGCATTAAAATCAATATAAATGGTTGACATCTTGTCTTAGTAGGGCTTACTTTGGTATTGATGGTAATTCCAGTTAAAAAAAATGATGATTGGAATAGGTATGCCAACACCTTATTGAGTTATAGATGCATTTATTGTTTTATACCTACTGAATGAGCCACAAACTTAATGCAAAGAATCTCGTTTAATATTCTCCAACTACATTTGTACCTACATAGAGTGATCATATTTAGTAATTGATATATCATCAACTCATCTATTGATTAAATAGTCTCTTGTTTGATCGCTAAGATATTGATAATTTTTCTACCGTAATAAAAGAAGATTATGAGCGGACATTTGATATAAGGGCAGGGTTAGACAAAAAATGAGATCTAATCTAAAAAGTCTAAGAAATATTATGGTTTTAACACGTGTCCTTCTATTGTTTTAAAAGAAGGGTATTTTGGTAATTATGTTAAATACGTCAGCTTAATCGTGTCTTATATGTTCATTGTGTCAAAGTCAGTTAATTATGTCATATATTTTACATCATTTGTTATATGTATTAATCATTGTGTTTTACGTTTTAAATCATTTTGTGTTAAATTTGTCATTGATTCTATAAAATATAAAAATTTGTTATCTATCATTGTGTTTACAATTAGATATACATTATGATATACTAATGTATTTTTCAAAAATGTGTTATTTTTGTCTTTGTTTTTTATAGATTATATAAACTTCTTGTTATTTATCATTGTGTTTTACAATTAAAAGTAAACAATGATTTTATTTCATCAGTGTGTTTTTCAAAACTTATAGTGTTCAATATAACACAATGATGATCAAAAAATATAACAAGACATTATTTATTTTGTCATTGTTTTAAATGTATTAGATTAATTATTTGTAATTATTATTGTGTTATACATATTAGAGATACACAATAATATTATTTTATCATTATATTTTTTTAAAATTCATCATTAAAAAAACACAATAGTATTCAAAAAATGCAATGGCTAACAAAAAAACACAACGGATACAAAAGACACAATGACGAGATATGAGCTTAAAACCGTAAGAGAAAATATTTTCTTTTCATGTAACAATATTGTACTCGTTTTTAAGATAAAAAACGTTTGTTTTTATGGTATAATTTTTGTAAAATAATAATGTAACACATAAAAGTTATGAACGTTTAAAAAAATAGGGTAGCTTGCAAAAAGTCAGCAAAATTAGGTATTCGTAAAATTTTTTCTACAATTTGATCTCAATCATTGATTAAGTAGATTGACGGTTGAGATTACTTTTTATACTTTTTGGTTTCAAGTGGCTTTTTATTTGAATATTTCTCTTTGATATAATTCTAAATAATTCTAATTTTTCTGTTTCTCTATTATATTAAATAATTACAGTAACTACTAATGATATTATTTAAATTTTTTTGATTAAAAAAAGCCTTTTAATATATGAAGAAAGTGGTCTTTTTATAAATGAAATTTCTAATGAAATAATTTTTTATAAAATAAATATTTTTTCTAAAACAACAAATTTTTTTAAAAGTATTTTAAAATCGATGTTATTGAAAAATAAAATTGTTATAAAGCAAAATAATTAAAAATTAAGAGTTATAATAAGAAAATTTTAAAGTGGCATTTTTCTAAAAATGGTTTGTTTGGAAGTTTTAAATTTTTTCTTAAAAAAAGGAAAAAAAAAGTTTAAAAATCAAGAGTTAAAAAAATTACATCATTGTTTTATTATTTATAATACTTAGAGCATTCATATCCCATTTCCTATCTGCATCCATATAATTACACTAAAAATCATTATTTTTTCTCTCATCTTTTCAATAAAATGATATTTTTATACATTTATCATTACTTTTTCTCTATTTTTCACTCACAACCACTTAAAACATATTAAAAAAAGTTATAGGGATTTGAACAGTGATTGAACAATAATATTTTCTCTATTATTCACTCACAACCACTAATAACCATACCATATAATATAGGGAATACACTCACATCTTTTTAGAAAACCGGATGTGAATGTTCTTATTCATACGTAATTTCAACCATATCTTATCTCAAAATATCATTTTATTATTAATTAATTTTCGTTATTAATTATTTAATATTTTACAACCCATGTAATACGCTGGATACTAAACTAGTATAGAATACAACATAGATGATACAAAGAAAACCTCGTCAAATCATATCTTTTGATTACAATAAACAATAACTAATATGTTAGATAATATGTAGGTTAAAATTTGATAAATCAATATGGTCAGCCTTACCTTGCCCGTGCCGAGGCATTAAACAATTCCTAGTTATGAGAGGTAAATTTCATTTCTTTAAGTTTAGATAATTTGTTGGTCTACCGACGCATCAAAATCTTGTTCATTGGTACACTCGGTTATAAAAATGTTAAATTATTGTTGTGTTTTTGAGTGTGAGTAACATTGGTCCTGCTTCTGTCTTCGTGGTCTCATACGAGTATTAATGTGAGGGGACACTTACCCTTCTCATGTCCTACATTTGTGTTATATATAAAGTGGTAGGACAACAAGTTTAGAAACTAATTAAGCATGTTTATTGAATTAAAGCGCTACATTTTTTAATCAGTGAAATTACTTAAATGGATATATAAAATTATAGTAAAATCATGAGGGATAAGAGTAACACTTAATTTTAGAAATACGATAATTTTCGATGCGTAAACTCATAGTTCAAAATCACATTTCAACTTCACTATTTTCTATCATTAAATCATTTGTCGTTACCATGGTAAAACAACTCAAAGATCGAATTTTTAAATCATTTGACGTTACCATGGTAAAGCAACTCAAAGATCGAATTTTTACTATATGTAACATACGAAAAATAACTCTTATTAATCATAAATATCCCAGTTAACCGTAGTAAGAGAATCTTAAGTAGAGTAATCTAATCGCCATTCTCGTATCTACTCTTAAGTTCATCCTATCTCATTTAACTTTCACTTTAACATTTATTGCATCATCTTCAATTCCCTAACACACTATATATAGTGATATTTAAGATAAATCTAATTAAAAAACTTATATAGTACAAGATAATGACAACTTAAAAAGCCGCCACACATGAAAAGAAAATGTGGACAAGAGATGCCCAACCATGCACCTTCCAGGCAAATATAATATATATATATATACACACATACATACATACATAATATGTATTGCTATTCCTTCTTAGACTTGGATATTTATAGCTTCATGGTATTCGAGTACGGAGAGATGGTGGAGCACATTTTTGTTTAATGAAACTTAATATATTTGTGTTAATTACGTGTGTTTAAATAAGAAATTTTTTTACACAAATCCATAATTTTGATTCATATATCAAATAAACATTTACAATAAAATTGCAGGTAAACGAGTAACGAGTTACGCCGCAACCTTCTTTTGGATAACAAACCCAATTTTACTACATACGAAGCTTCGAAACTTAAATTGATTGAACTACAAAAATATTCCATTGATATACACATTTTAGCACGATGCTTATAAATAACTCAACTCCAAATTAACTTTAAATTGAACTACAAAAATATTCCATTGATATACATATTTTGTAACCTAGTTGCTTTGTTGATTTGCCCCTATAGATCGAACTGATGTGAGTTCTTACAAGTATAATGTAAGAAGATGTTTAGAAATTAAATTGTTAAAAAAAACTTCTTATCAATTAGTAGTATATATGGAGTTTTAAAATAGTTGATTATAACCTTTTAAGCATGGACAGAATGAACCTTAATTTTATATTAACTTTATGTATATACACCTATGAGCATGACGCTTATAATGTTTTTAAACACCTATTATAAGTATGCAAGATGTTAGTTCTCAGTAATGAATATTGAATGTATATTACTATGTATCCCATTCTTGAAAATTAGATTCTTAAAAATCATTCCATGGGGTTTGTACATGTCACTCTCATGTCTTCGTACGTTATATAAATGGAAAAACATGTTAGTTCATCTATTTGATCCATACTAAAAATAAAATTTCTAATTTTACAACTAAAAGAGTTAGAAATCGACCCATCGAAAGAGGAATAAATAGTAACACAAACAAAGAATTGAAGATGCACAAAACTAATTAATATAGTTATTATATACATAGCCATGTTGCTTAATAACGTGTAAATTAAAATATTTTTCTTGAACAATTAAATAAAAAAAGTTTTACGTTTCAAATAAAACTAGAACTTGCTAAGGATACTTAAATAAGTGTGGATGTTTCATAAAATTTGGGCGTGTTTCTAATTTTCATAGAGTAGTTTAATTAGAAATAATATTAAAGATTCCTTTAATTAATCATGTATTATTTCGAACTATTAAAGAAAAGAAATCATCAAACAGTCGTAAAAAAGAATTACAGTGATCAATACTTACTATGCACTCGGATATTATATGTATAGTATAATCAGTAACCGACACAAATCATCATTATATATCTTTAACCTAAAAACCTTATTTTATGTTTCAGATCGACAGCATATGATAAATCAAACAATACATGCAAGAATACAACTATAAGTGAAGGCCTAGCTAGCTAGCAAGCAATATAATCAAGATATATAGATCAAGACCTAAAGTCAGAAGGCAAGAGGGGAGTGAAACCCTCAAGCATCTGTGGGGTGATGATAAAATCACCCACAACTTCATCATCACGACAACCAGCTGATTCATAGGAAAGATCTGATCTACTACGGCCCCGTACGTGTTCTTCTTCGTTATCTAATTTCTTCGTCACAACTTGATGCGATGGCGGGGAGGTGGCGTATCTGCCTGTAAGTTGCTGAACCACAGCTCGGAATTCGGAGGGGGAGGCCTTGATTTTCATAGGGTTGGAGATGTAAACAACTTTAACTGGTGTCTTCTTGCAGCTGGACTTTTGTGATCTTTTTGCGGTCGTTGGTTGCTTCTCCATTTTTGTTTAGGATTTGAAGACTAAAGTAGAAAAAGATAGAGATTAATGGCAGGTTACATGTGATGGTTGGTAGAATTAAACAAGCTACGGGAAAGATGTGAAGGAGATCCAGAGTTGTGGTACCAAGCATCTACCCTCGCTCGTACATATATTTATACACACACACAGAAAAAAACGTTCATTTCAAAACAAATAATATATATATTGATGATTGATAACCGTATATGTTTAAGATTTATTAACAATTAAAAATATAGTATATTTATGTATATTATTTATTATGCACATGTATATTCATATCTGCACATCTTATACAATTTAAAAAAAAAAATCAGAACAGATAAAAATGAAATCAAAATTTTGTAAGAAGTGATATAAACTACTGTTTTTGGTTTTATCTCTTGCATCGAACCATTATGTACAATGTATTTTTGGTAACTAGGGAACCTACTTATATGATAAACCCTTGGATCCTCTCAATACCTTACTATCTAGAGAGGATAGGTAAATTGCGGCCAAGGCCGGCTAGGTGGCCTAAGAGGGGACGAAATGAAGCAAGCATGTGATTCAAATCCATGTACATTTTGTGTATAAGGTTCTCATACGAATCTTAACATGATGTTGCTAAGAGCGTGTCCATACACACACATATTCACATATTCATATTAAGCTCAATTGATGACAACCCAAAAAGTATAACCATTGGAAACCATATTTGCATCGTTCCTCAAGAAAAAAACATCCACACGTTGGTATTTTTGATGAAACATCATGTGTAAATCAATTGTTGAATGCACACAGAAAATTAGAAAAATGACACGGTGACATTACACAAATAAGAGAAACATTAATACTTTGGTTATGTGATGTTGAATAAACTACAAGATAGAATATAAACTTCAAGCAGTGCAATTATCGTAAATAACTAAAACAGTATCAGTATGGTGTGTACATTTTGTTATTATATTGTATGTGTTACTAATTATATTTTAGTGTATGAGTTGTGTTATTACATTTATTACAAATGAAACTTCGGTGTATGCACTATTACATACATTTCATATAGGATAATGTATGCATTGATGATTACACTAATTACGTTACTTCTTATATACACAATCATAGGATATGTACATAAAAGTCCAAAAAACTAATTTGTTTATATGAATTTCAATTTCCTACTGTTTACCCATATAAAATTTAATTTTGGGTTGCCTTTTATAACTTATTTTGTATGTAAAACCGAGGACATGCTTATTTTTTTCAGCAGCGAGTGTATTTTTATTTTTATTTTTATTTTTAAATTCAATTTGAATTTTCTTTTATAATTTCAATTCTTATTTTTATATTCATGAGAAATGAGACAGAATTCTTTGAACTAGTGAGTTTATATGAAGGAAATCTACCCTAACACATCGGGTGATCGCACCCCCTACACTCAATAAACAACCTACTTATCTATACTACTATATAATACATATTATAAGGATAAGATGATAATTTTATTCAAACTGTAAGACACGTATACAACATTTTAAGCATAAAGTACAATTGTTTTATGCAATAGTTTCATTTTTGCCCCCATTTAATTAACTTTTTCTAATTATTGTATTGTTTAATATACATTATTTAATAATATAATATTATTTAAATCACTTCATTAAATTTTATTTTATTTATAATAATATAAATTGACATTTAATTTATAGTTACCAATCATATTTTTATAACTAAATATTATTTAAATTAAGTATTATTTTATTTAAATACTTATATCTATACTATTATATAATACATCTTATAAAGATGTAATTTTACCAAGCATACAAGTTTTGAATCAACATGTACAAATGAGTGCAATGCATTTAAGAGGGGTAGAATAGGAAATTGATTAAGATTTTAAGACATCTTACGGGCAATATGATAAATTTATCCATTAAATTTTATATACCTTGATATTTTTGCCCCTGTGTCTTTTATGTATTTAATAAACATTATTAATACATTATTTAATAATATGATATTATTTAATTCACTTTATTAAATTTATTTTATTTATGATACTATAAATTGACATTTAAATTTATATTTATTAATTATATTTTCAAAACTAAATACTATTTAAATTAAGTATTATTTTATTTAAATATTTAAGTAGATAAATTATATATATCTTCATATTTATAATAACTATAATACTAATATTTTTCTAGGGCCATATTGTGAGTTTAATAATTTTAATATTTATCTATATATTTTATAATAAAAGTGAAAGAATGATCTAATGATAATTTTACATTTGGATTAAGACACTCATATGAAAAATCATACTTAAATTTTAAAAAATTAACCATTTTATTCCATCTATACCCTTACAATAAAGTATAACATATGATACTTATAATATAAATGCTAAAGCATATACACGTGACCAAACAAAACCGTCATTTACTTTCAGTGTCGTTCATTCATTGCGATTGAACACTAATCCCTATTTCCCTTTCCCTTGCCGGTTGTTAACCGCTCAATAACAATCAAGATGGTAATTTGTGATGATAATTTCTCCATTAACTTTCTTCAGTCTATGCAAATCACCACCGAAAGCTGCCTCCGATGATCATAAAACTCTAATATATATTCATAAAACGAAACCCCCCTTAAAATCTAGGTAGTAAGTGATTTCTGACCACAAATACCACCCATGATTTCACTAATCTTGTTGGAATAATATAGTTGTCTTAAAAACTTTTATAATATACGTAATTGTTTTCTTTCATTTAAATTTTTCAATAATTATATTTTGATTTTTTAATTTATGTCATAACACATCGAGCTGATACTGACTAAAATTGAATTACCAAAAAATCGCGTAACAGTCGTAACGCCGCAACGCGCGGGCATTTTATTTGTAAATTAATAAATGTTATATTTGGGATTGTAAATATATATCTAAACTAACCATTTATGGGAATTAAAGAACTTCCCCATTCATTCCTATAACAATGAGTAACGTGGCTAATATACCTCTCAAACCTGTCCGAGACAAATTTTGATCCCTAACCATTTGTGCTGGGAACCTGTGGATAACACCTCGGCTAATTAATGTTATGCTTAACGCCTGTTAATATATATGTGGGTAAACCACACAAATAACTCCAGTGACATATTTTGAAGAAAAGATATAGGCCAAAAATTGTGATTTATCGTATCACAATCGCACATGAGGATTGTAAAGTCAAAAGACTTTTTCTGAAAGACTTGGGATTCATGTCGACATGTAACAATCAATCTGTAGAGATAAGTTTTTGTCGTGGGTCAATTTTATGAATGGTGCCTGTGGTTACACATGTTGAAATGTGATGTTGCTTTCTTCTTGTTCATATCTTAATTACATCTAATTATGTGGAGCAGATTAGCTAGCAAAAATATTAGTAAATTAATAGCAGTGCAACATTAATTCTCAAACATCCATAAATTTCTGTCTAACTCCATCATGATTTGATTTCCTTCAAATTTATATATAATATTTTAGGTGGATGTGTGTCAATTTGAGGAGAGGACGGTAGTGGTGATATGAGGAGGGTGTGAAGTGTGGGGGTGTAGCCGTCGGCAATGGGGCAAATGATGAGAAGGGTGAGGTTGAATATATCTTGTTGTAAATGAGTTAAATTATTTTTAAGCTATTGGATATCGTCTTGTTAAAAACACAAATGGAATGTTTGAGTTATTTTTTCGCTATTTATATAGTTGACATATATATATTTTAGACTCTTAAAAATATTTCATTGGCATATATTTGTATTATTGCATAAGAGCATTCATATTTGGTTCCCTATAGCTATTCTTATCTTTAAATTTTAAGAGAATTATAATAATTTATGTAATTTTATCTTACATTAGATTTCTTATCCCCATCCTTTAAATTTTTATTAAGACATAATGATTCCCCAAATTTGAGGTCTCCTACTCAAAAACCTCGGTTAGAGAAATGAGATGTGAAAAGTTTATACAAAATATGAAATAAATTTAAGAGATGATGATTTTTAAAAAATAATTATCGATGGAGATAGACAACCTGATGTAAATGCTTTAAGAGCATAGGTTTCGTATATATTTTAAGTGGTTTCCTATATTATATGAAATGGTTGTGAATTGTTGATAATGTATGAGAAATTAAAATATAACAGTTAATTTGTATATTTGATAAGAGACGGTTCATCCCTATTAATTTTTTAATATTTTTCAAAAATAATTATAAGTGAACGAAAAAAAATATAATAATAAATATATAAAAAAAATTATTTAATTAAAAAAATACATTTTAATATAATTATAAGAATGAAATAAGAAAAACTAATATGAACGAACAGATATGACGGCCTTAATTGTTATTTGTTAGTCTGACGTATGCTTTCGTGCTAAGGATGACATCATGATTCATTATATATTTTAATTTCCATCTTTTCCTTTCTACTTTGAAATCAAGGAATTAAAATCTACGTCCCATCTCCATTATTGTCTATTTGTCTTTTGTTATAAAGATCTAATAATACATATTCTTCAGAAATACAAATTAAAAGATATACACATGTGATTAAAATATATGGTTAATAAAAAAATAAGGAACATGTACATATTTTTTCCTACAAACTTCATCAATTAGAGGCTGTTTGTCAACTTCTGAATGGGTAAGTGCTGAATCAATAAGAGGTCTGAACCAGTAAAAGGTCTAAACCAATAAGTACCGAACCAGTTTAAGTCTGTTTGGTTGGATGTCTGAATAACTGTGTGGAATGATTATTTTACCCATCTGAATTAGTTTTTGTTGAATATAATTTATCTGTTTGGTTATAAGTCCTAATAATGAATAATTATTAAAAAAAAAATACAAACCATATTAGTAAATCCAAATTACATATAAATTCTTCTTGAAAACATACTAAATCCAAGTAGATAATTTGCGTACAATTTTGGTTTTAAGCATTTGATATTAGTTGAGTTGCTATCTCGTCACGTAAAGTAGTCATATGCTCAATGTCTTGCGAGCTCCATTCCATGTCGTGAACAGACTAGCTATCACTTTTCTCTTCTTGCATTTCTCCAAAAAAAGTGTTCTCGTTGTATGCCATAAATAACTGATCATGAATATTCCATTTCTTTATAAAGTTATGGATAGCAAAACACGCAATCGCTATGTTTCTTTGCTTAAAATGATTGCACAACAGTACATATGTATCATGTGACATGCGTATCATCTCATGACATTGTGTAGAAGTGTCATGCAACAATTCTTGTGTGTACTCATGACCGGTCAGTGCCGAATTCAGATCTCTTATCCTTTCATGACCGGTCAATTGCGAGGCTAATTATAGCCAATGCCAACAAAGCAATAAGAAAAGCAGAATCTCCTCATTCGAGTCCATAGGCTACCTGTCATCCAAAATTATCAAAACAATAAAATCCAAAATAACATTATAAAAAGATACATACAAACATAGCTTAATGCTTAGCTACAATTCACATAACATTCCAAAAAAATATAATAGAATTCAAATAACATTCCAAAACATATCATAGAATCCAAATAACATTCCAAAACTAGCATATAAATTTTAGCATCCAAAAGACCATACAAACATAGTTTAATGTTTAACTATCCAAAAAGACACATACAAATATAGCTCAAAGTTTAGCTATCAAAATACAACTAGAACACAACATCAAAACAATCCATACTTCGCTCTCGCATTCTTAACCCACATTTCACAGGTGTGCGGCTTAAGTCGTAACCACACTTTCCTCAAATCAGCACTTTCACCTAAAAGCAAAAGCGTCGTTTGATGTTTCGCCTCAAATTCTGACCATCCTAGCGTCTCCAGCTTTTCCATGCATGCATCTATATCATTAGACTGATTGTGTTTTTCAAGCAACATCTTTGCCACATTCCTGATATCCTCCCCAACTTCTATGAGATGTGAATTGAATGTTTGTTTCCCCTTTTTAGACCGACCTGATGACTCATTACTAACACCTTGAGTTGATGATTTTCTTTTTTGTTTAGACCAATCAGAAGACTCTTCACTAGCCCCATGTTCCATTTGAGTGCCATCAATGTCCAAAAGAGCATTTTGATCATCAATCACTTCCACAGAAGGATGAGGGAGTGTAGAAGATGGCCCCCAACTATCAAAACCATTTGAAGTAGATCCTTCAAACAATTGAATACACAAGTCGGGATAATCAAGTGGCGCTCTTCTCAACTTTTCTACGAATTTGTTGGACTATGTAAAAAAATTATAAATTACTATGAGGTTATTGAAATATATATGTATATATAAAGAAATACCTTGATCTCAAGTTGTCATTCCTCTTTCGTTAAGTTAAAGGTATTTGTTAGAGAGTTATAAACATTTTCAGTTTTGTTCTTAAGCTTTGACCAAGCTGCAAATTTTGATTTCAAGTAATCATAGCGGTTCTTCATTTGTTTTTGATCCACTATAAACTCATGTTCTGTTTTCAATTTTTCAGCAACGTTCCTTCATGAAATCGCTTTCAGGCTACTACCCTCACGTCCATGAAGTGCAATTTCATGAATACATGATTCTAGAAAGGTTTTATCAACTCCTTCAGCCTTCCAGTTAATCCTAATTTTTTTTAGCCATTTCTTTAGAAGAATTTATCAATTATAACATGTATTATACAAATTAGAAGAATTAACCATATCATAGAAATACAAACACACAATATCAGTTATAGGTTCACAATCAGAATGCCGTATATCAAACCCTAGCCCAAATAATTCTCAAACGTTCCTGAATGTTCATGACAAACCAAATCAAATCACAGATCCATAATCAAATCCTTCATTCCTTCACCAATTCCCACTTTAAACAACAAAAAATGTCAAACACGCTCTATTCGCAAAATATGCCTAAATATCTACCCTCTCTAGAACTAGGGTTTCCATATTCATTCTTCAATCCTTAAACATATAAATCACTTGCAAATTCAATAAGTATAACCAATTAACACACCCCCACGAGTTACAAATTCTACAAATCGAAAGCTGGAAGATCATGACAATCGAATTCCTAGAAACAACATCACCAACAACAACTCTAATATAATGAATACAGGCCTAAAAACAAAGATCTCTACTAAGACTGAAGCTAACGAAGTTGGAAGATCGTGAGAATCGAAACCCTAGAAACGACGACAGAGGCATGAAAGGGGATGCAAAGAAATTACCTATGAATCGGTGCTGGTGGTGGCCACTGATGTTAGTGGCGCCTGCTGGTGGTGCGCCGCTGCCGATGGTGGCGCTGTTGGTGATGGCCGGCGACGAAGCTGGAAGATGGTGAGAATCGAAACCCTAGAAACAACGACGGAGGCGTGAAGGGGGATGCGAAGAACCTGTGAATCGGTGCTGATGGTGGCCGCTGATGTCGGTGGCGCCTGCTGGTGGTGCGCTGCTGCCGATGGTGGTGTTGTTGGTGATGGCCGGCGACGACGAGTGCTGCTGTTGTGGGGAGGACCGCTGTTGTTGCAGTGTTGAAGGGGAACGACTAGTTAGTTAGATATAAACTCATGTCTGACCTAATAAGTGGTCAGTCAGACATGTTTTTCAATCAGATGTAACCCAACCAAACACCCATGTCTGACCGAGTCAGATATAAAGGTCTGAATGAGGTCATTAAGATCCAACCAAATCGCCTCTTACATATATATCCAACTTAAAATTTTAATTACGTATATCACGTTGTAAAATTTAGTTAATTACATATATACCCAAATTAAAAGTTTAATTACATATATCCCTTTTTAAAACTTAGTTAATTACATATATACCTAAACTTAAAGTTTAATTACATAAATCCGCTTTATTATATATAAATATTACATATTTATCTATTTGATTATATTTATTAAAATAGCTTATATAATTAGTATTTTACTCTTTTTTTATTAAACTATAAAATTATGTATTTTCTTTTTACTAGCTTTTCGAGTTTTGACTATTTACTCATATTTTTATACTAACATTTTTTATGTCCTTTTTATTTTTTTTACCTTTTGATGCTGATTTTTTCTGCTTCCTGTACGACACACTTCCAGTCTTATGCAACATGATCTGAACACATATTTTTATGTTGCATAATAAGACTGGAAGTGTCTTGTACAATTACCGGAAAAAAATAGCATAAAAAGATAAAAAAACCAAAAGAACATAAAAAAACGTTAGTATAAAAATATTAATAAATAATCAAAACTCGAAAAGCAAGTAAAGAAGGAAAAACATAATTTTATAGTTTAATAAAAATAAGAGTAAAATACTAATTATGTAAGTTATTTTTAATAAAAGTAATAAAATGGGAAATATGTAATAATTATGTTTAATAAAACGGATATATGTAATTAAACTTTTTGTTTGAGTATATATGTAATTAACTATGTTTTAGAAGGGGGTATATGTAATTAAACTTTTTATTTGGGGATTCTATGTAATTATCTAAGTTTTACAAGAGGATATATGTAATTAAAATTTTAAGTTAAGTATATATGTAATTGATAAAGTTTATAAGGGATATATGCAATTCTTCTAAAAAATAAAGTTAACTGATTGATATGATTATATTCTGACAAAAAAATCAACAGCATAGGTTTATTTTCTTTTTCTATTTATAAAATTTTATTATTCATATTTTTGTTATCGTCTTAGTTTTAACCATCAAAATAGTAAGGTGAATGAATAAGATTACCTTTTTACGTTTCTCATTAAAATTTCAATGTATATAGTTTAAACTATAATAAAAAAATAAAACTATATAAATTATAAGTACAATTCTTCAATCCATTTGCAACTTTCTTATAACTCGGCGACTAGTTCATGACCCGTTTAAAGTCTGATTTGAACTCATATAAATCTCGTTGACCCGTTTACAATCCTTCAATCCTTTTTAACCTGTCAACTCATTTGATCAATTTAGATAAACAAGTTGTGTTTCTATCTTTATAAGAAAATATGACTTGATTATTTTTATCTACGTTTCAACATATACATTACTCAAAACCGAACCTTGTTGAATGTAATATATTTCAACTTCTTTTAATTTTAAAATTTTGCTTTTGTGTTCTTTGACACTCATCTTCACAACTTTTTTACTAAATTCTAGATATATCATTACTGACGCTTTCATTTTTATTTTTATTTTTATCTACGTTTCAATATTCAAAACCGAGATTTAAAAGCCAAACCATACAAGACAAAGCAGGACTTGCTAGTTACGCTTTAAACTAAAAAGTTGCACACATAATTGTTTAACTGAAACAAATTAAGTAAATCTAATTCACAATTAGTATTTGATGGATGCATTAGAGCTGAAACAAAACTTAATGCAAGCATATTCCAAAAATATATCATTTTTACACCAAAATGATATTCATCTTTGATTATACTAAAATAAAAGAAAAAACAAACAAACAGGTAGTTTAGATTTTCAACTGTCAACTAGTCTTTTAAACTCATAAAATCCACCGAAACAGTTAAAATCAGTACAAACTGCAATGTACTTTCTTGACATCTAATAAAACAAGAAACTGGTAATTAAGAACCAAAAACACCAAAATCATTTTTTTTCACCTAGTGCACACCTGATTAGTGTTGCCACCATCACAAGCATCCATTTGGTTATTTGTAGCTTTCATGGTTCGAATCATACCATCATCACTCCATTTGTTGAACCCGTTTTCTAGAGCCTCCCGCATCCATGAGTGCCTGCAACACTGAACTGCTTCAGGAATCGTGACCCATGATCTGACCCGGCGGCTCTGTTCAGGCCATGACTCCAATTCTTCTTTCACAAATAATGCAAACATTGCGGCCCGACACCTTCCTTCTGGGCTAAATTCGTCTTGTAGTGTCTTGCTTTTGAAATGGTAATGACCCAGAAAATGCTGGATCAAAATAATCAGATATTAGATTATGTGAATCAAATTAGCGTGCAATTGACCATAATAAAGATGGTTATAATTTAGCGATTGTCAAATAAATATACATGGACCTTCGCTGCACATCATTTTTGCATGATTAAATCCTTGAACTTTAAAACTTAAAAAAAGGACAAAAGGTCTTTTATATAAAGTTTAAAACTTAATCATGTAAAAACACATTTTTGTCAAGTTGAAGATGTTAAAGAATTTACTCATGGAAGTCTAAAGGCTTATATGTAGAGAATCCATTAAAGTCCATAGGGTTATCTCTGTAAAAAAAAACTCTGCATGCTTTGACTAAAAATGTGGTTAAGGCTGTCTTGAATTAAAGTTATTCAAAAGTATCAAGTCCTCGAACTTTGTTTCTGGATTATTGTTCAAGTCCATTTCAGTCTGGTGCAGTTTGCCCATAACGAGTCATATGAGAACGCTGCAAAAGATACTAATTATGTAAAGGGCAAACTAAAAATTAACTATTCACCCAGTCTTTTAACCTAATTTAAGGGGCTTTTACTCCCATTTCACTGTCTATTTTTTCCACAAAAAATGTCCTCTAAACACTAACATTTGACTATTTGAGAATTACAACTTTAAGCATTAGATGCATATCCAAACACTATGATTCTCATTATCCATCATCACAAATCACTTTCAAAACAAACATCCGAACACCCCATAAGAGTGATAAGACACAGTTCCCATTGTTGGTTGCATTAACGGAAGCCAATGTATCAGTGCTATATAATTTCATCTCTTCACAACATCCATAGTTGTAATGTTTTCAGAAATTTAGCAAAACCTTGATCGATTTCATGTCAGCTTGCATGAAATCAGGATATGTTTAATGATGTTACAAATCTACAGTCTTCAAATTATATTTATATCAGTTTTATTTCCTTTCTAAAGAAGCTGTGCATGTTTTTCCCCCTACCTACTCAAATGAGCTAAAGGATTTAACTAAAAGGGAAAAGGGTCAAACGCGTTGAAACTCTAAACTTATCTGAAGAGTATTCAAATACATAAGAAACTCATAAATCACTCTAAATTAAAAAGTAAAAGGATAGTTATTTTTTAATAATATGGTTTTTGTAATCCTATTTAAATTACAATAAAAAATGTACTTTTCTGTAAACTAGATTAGCAATTCAAAAACAACCACACAAAGAGAAGAAAAGGAACAAGAATACAAGAATGCAATGAAATAAACTTCCAATTTATTCAAGGCTCAATGGCTGAAATTTAACCATCTTACCACTATTCATAGCTGGTCAACCATTAAGTGAACAGTTGAGGCTAAATTACATCATTGGTCATAAATAAGTGGCTCTAAATATAGCAAAAAAAAATTCAGAACTAATCTAATTTTAAAGGTAGAGGTTGATGAATGATGTTGATATCCAGTGGTAGAAAAAAGGGTCAAGAGAGTTGGATAAAAATTCAAAATCAGCTCAAGTTAAAACAAACAAATAGGGTAAGGTCGAGTTGACCCTAAACACTTAATGTCCATTTTTTTATTTTATACGAACAGTTAGTGTATCAAAAATAGTTATAAAACTTAGATTATTTCAACATGAATCCAATTTATGCATCAAAACTACTATTTGGGCAAAATTTGACCAATCCAACCCATTTCATATTGCTATGTTTTTTTTTTTTTTAATTTTACTAAGTCAATCATTCATAGGTAGAAACGAATCATAAGCTAGGCCTCCCAACAATTCACAAATAGTTAACAGCTTACTTTGTGAGCTCCTGCTATGCTTAGAATCAACAACTCTCTAATCAAACAGAAAAATAATTGAAAATTTAATATTGTATCCAATAGTTGCAAGAATATTCTACTTATATACCAAACATCATGACATAGTATAAGAAAAAAGAACAAAACCATATATCATCTAAATTAGTATATAAGACTGTTCTCTATACAAAGGATTTTGATGCCCCATTAAGTTATTTTAAGGGTGTTTGGGGTTGCTTATCCAGACTGTTTATCTGGTTATATATGGACGAAATGAGCAGTTTGAAATTGCTTAAAGGCAATAAGCAGATAAAATTTTTAATGACCAATCCCTAACACCCTCTAATACCAATGGAACATTGGGTTGAGATGGAAGTTGGGTTACGAAAAGAAAAGACTATGTTCCAAAAAATATCCTTATATATGACATCATGGCAAAATCAAGGGTGCACATGTATCGGCAACACCAAATCACCTGCTCTTATCATCGCTTTTTTATCAAAATAACAATTATACATAAAAGATTTTTTACTCACCATTAATTCCCCTCGAACTCCAGCCTCTTCCCATGCTTCACGTGCAGCTGCCTCCTCAACAGTTTCATCATTTTCCCATCCACCCTAATATATATAAGTTAACAATTATATGTATAAACAAAAAAAATACCAATAACTACATAATAGAACATAAAACACTACAGATTATGTTTGGATTAATAATTATCAAAACTGCTTGTCTGCTTATTCCATTTTGATACACCAGTAAGCTGTTTTGAGAGTGTTTGGGATTGTGTATACAAACAGCACCAAACAGCCCATTTTCAAAACTCAAACGACCTATTTCGAAACAACAGGAGATAAGCAGTTTTAATAACCATTCCTGAAAAACCATAAGAGCATACATTACTTAATGTAACATATCTATTCGGTATTCACATAGCATATGGTGTATAATTTCCAACAATAATATACAAAAAAGGTGTACCTTTGGGAACAAAAGACCAGGTCCACTTGTAGAATTGATCATCAGCACCTCCACAACTTTATCAGATTTGTTACCATTGCCATCTTCAGAGCACCGAAACCTGAACGGAATGCACCTGCAAATGAGCCTCAGTCAAACATAGATACAACAATATTCAAAGATTTGAAAGGGATCGTATTATATTACTTTCATAACACAAAAAAGCCTCATTGTTTAACACTCTTATCTTGAATTACACAAATAAGCAACCCACCCCATGTATGATATATTACCCTACTTGATATAAAGATCACAAGATTCTTGTAGTTACCTTTCCTATCTTCTATGACTTTCGCCTAATCAAAATCAGAACTTGAAGAATTTTTGAATGAGCAACAATTACTAAATTCAAACAGTTTAACAGAAGTCGTTTCAACACGAACCCTAATTGAGAATCACTCATCAAAGAGCAGAAATCGATATAACCTAATCATCAATAATCCGAATTTGGGGAAACAGAATGTGGGTTTTCATATGCAGGTAGAAGATTGAAGATTGAAGATTGAAATCGTGTTTGGGAATATTCCTAAACGAATTCGAATTATACGATTCACATTCGATTGGATTAAGAAACAAAGAAAAATTGCATACCCGGCGATGAGGCGGCAACCGGCCTCATAACGCTGATGATGACGACCAGTGCGGGCCACCAATTCAGACATTTCACTATCAATTCATAAACCTAAAGATACCCTTTTATCATCGCTGCTGTGATACCCACTTTGAGAATTAAAAAAAGAGATGCCACACGTACAAGAATTGCTTCTTTCAAAACCCCTTTTCGATATGAATCAAAACCCGTTTCTCAGCAGCAAATATGTACCGATTTCGATTCCGATTCAATGCACCTCACCTTCCTCTCAATGCCGCTTCAGTTTCTTGATATTGGATTGACGATTTATGAAGAAGAAGAAGAAGGGAGAAAGAGAAAGTGGGTATTGAAGGAAGATGTTGGGGTGGGAGAAAAGAGGGATCGGAGATTTGGGTGTGTTGGATCGGGATGAAAGAAAGGGTCAAGTTGGGGCAACACAAAAGGGTCGGTTACACACATGTAGCGAGCGTCAGTGTGAATCTTTAATTTTCACAATTTCTGAAGCATAATATCAGCTTCCATGGAGGAAGGATTATTTGCAGCTTTTGGAAGCTCAACCTGAAACTACAAAATATATTTATGGGCTCAATTTGGGTATCATTATTGTACTTTTCTTTTAAGCGACCCGATGGCAAAAATGCATTCCTAGTTATTGATTAGAGCAACCTCTTTTGATTAGGTTAAAAATTTATATATTATACGGGTGGAATAAAATTTAACATGTTAAAATTATTATTTTTTATAAATGTTTTGTATCTTGCATGTTATTACTTATTCGTCATTGGTGAAACAAAAATTAATAAATATCTAAAATATTATAAATAAAAATAATAGAAAGTAAAATTTTTAATATTATATTTTAAGATAAGATATAATATAAATCATATGATTTAATATGTTTTAATAAATTATTAAAATAAAAATATTTATAATTTAAATATTTTATAGTATAGTTTACATATTTAAATTAATTCTCATTTAATATCAGAGAGAGGCGGGAAACATAATTATAAAGTTAACCAAAAGTTGCCCAGTGTCCACTTTAAACTTTCTTTTATTATAATAGATATATTAGGTTAATATCTCGTGTATCACACGGATTGAATAAATAAAATAAAATAGTTAGTAACGAAAAATTATTAATTATAAAATCGTATTTTGAGATAAGATTTGTTAAAAGTTACCTATAAGTAATGACTATAACTAATAAAATAATGATATAATTTTCTTAAAACTTTTGTATTTTAGTCTTTTTTATTAAAAAGTTGAAACATTTTGTTCTAAATCAAACCGTTTTAAGAAAATGTCATTTTATAAACATATTCTTATTATAACTCTGAATTTTAATTATTATGGTTCATAAAAATTTTATTTTCTAAAAACATTGCTTTTAAAATATTTTGTATTTTTAAAAAAGTTTGATATTTTAGAAAAATTACTTATGTTATACAAAAAATTATTTCTTTAGATATTGCATTTATAAAAAGACCTCTTTCTTAATTTATTAAAAAACTATTTTAATCTAAAAAATAAAATAATATATTGATAGTTAATATAAATATTTATTAGGAGAGAGAAGCGGAAAAAATAAGTTTAGGATGTCTAAAATTATGACAAGTGACAGCTCTAAACCTTCTTTTATTATAATACAAAGATTGTCGTAAAAATACTTATATACTTGTATAAGCACTTGTATACATTCGTATATGTCTGGTTAAACTTTTATATGCTCGTACAAACACATGTATATGTTAATGCATGAACGTTTTGAACTTTTATTTACCTGCATTCAGAGAGATACATCAAGAAAAAATATAGGTGTGTTATGATTACGGCAAACCTTTTATGTAATCAGGATAGAAGTGAACACAATAATACCATTGAAGTAGTATGGCATTGAGAGATTGAGAATGTCATTTTCATAAGATATGTAAGGAAAGAAGTTAAAGGATCCTTGCAAAAGTCTGCTTATATGCTAAAATCTATTAACAGGCCAGAAGCATAAGCATGTTGACACTGTAGTTTCGTACAACCCATTTTTGAACAAATATACATTCCATACATTTTTTAAGCATCACAAGCAGTATACACCAAAGATAACTCACGTGATCTAGTTTGTAGCGTTTTATTTTAAACTTAAACTATTTTCACGGTTCTTTCTACCTCGTCGTAAACTTTTCAATCTACATTACTTACACAAGCCATCGGTTTTCCTTAACATAATAGCTTTTATAGTGATCAAAGGTGCATATTTTAGTTCTTTTTAAATGCTCCAATCCTTAGTTCACACCCGTTTGGTTTTTTCTCTTATTTTATTTATTTTTTCTTGAGTTAATCTCGATTTTGATCCCTGAGTTTTGCAAATTGTCTCTATTCGAGTACCAACCTTTAATTTGTCTCCATTATTGGTCTCAGTTTTGAAAATCGTTTCTATTGTAGGCCTTTTGACTAACGGTGTTAACATTGTTCTGTTAAGTGATTGTCAAATGACTAGAATACCCCTCATTCAATATTAAAAACAATATAAATATAAAGATATTTGATACACCCTAGACCCCTTCCCCTTCTTCTTCTTCTTTAGTTCTACTCTCCTGCAACACTAACCATTAACAACACCACTGTCACCTTCTCCATCACCACTGCCACACTATCACAACCGCAGCACCGGCCATCAACCACTGCAACATCGACCATCAATCACTGCAACACCAACAATCGACCACCACAATAGTAGCCACCACGAAAATCCAAGCCTTCTAGCCCTTCGCGCATACCTCCGCCCTAATTTGTCCACCACCATTGCACACCATCACCATCGCAACACCGACAACTCACCAAAACGCAAAGCCCTAATCGTACCTGTACACCTTTGCCCTAATTTCTACACCATTCGCCCACCCCACAACCACCACCACTCCAACACTTCTCTACTCACCAAAACACAAAAGCCCTAATCATATCGTGGTTCGATGTAATGGTGGTGGCCTTTGTGGTGTTTTTCTTTAAAGTGGCGGTGGAGGTGGTTGTAAGAGGTAGGGCAACAGATTAGGTTTTCAGTGGTGATTGTGGATTAGGTTTTCAATGGTGGTTCTGGTTGGATTAGGTTTTCAATGGTGGTTCTGGTTGTTGGTGTTATGATGGAAATGGTATGGCAATGGTGGTGGTGGGGGATGAGAGTTGTAGGTGTGGCAATGGTGATGGGGGAGTAGAGTTGAATACGAATGGATGGGGGAGGAAATGGTATGGGGTGGGACGGTGGTAGTGGAGGTGGTTGCTGAAGGGTGGGGGTGGTGGTGTGTGCCGACGGTGTTATGTGGTGAGGTGGTGTAAGGTGGTGATGGTGTGTGGTGCTGTAGAGAAGGAAGAAAGAGGGAGAGTAAGATATAAATTGAAAAGTGAGATGATGATATTCTTTATAGCCCTTAGGGGTATTTTGGCCTTTTTTAAAAATCTAATAGAAAATGTTAACACCGTTAGTCAAAAGGATGAAAATAGAAACGATTTGCAAAACTCAGGTCAATAATGAAAACAAAATAAACGTTGGTACTGAAGTGGAGACAATTTGCAAAACTCGGGGACGAAAACCGAGATTAACTTTTTTTCTTAAAAAAGATAAGTGACCTCATACGTAGTGTGATAGTGTTGTGAATACAAATGGACCACCGATAATGAGCCACAAACGAGAAAGAGCAATCGTGAAAGAGGCACACCAGCAAGGCTGAAAGATTGAGAGCCATATGGCCACGTCATAATTGGTTTAATTAATTAATTTATGTAAGAAAATTATTATATATAGAAGGATAGTGGATAGAGAGAGACAAGAAAATATATGTCAAGTTGTTAGTCTTATCTGTTACCTCCTTTCTATTACTGGGTATTTCCCCATTTCAATATTAAGAATCATTATGTTCTTCTCATCTTCATTCTTTATTAATTTTGTAAATTGAGTATACTCCATTGGTGCTTTCATTGACCATTAGCTTCCATAGTTGATGGCACACGTTTGCGAGTGATGGATGAAACCATCAAAGCTCTTCAGGATTCTAAAAAACAATCGCATATCTCGCAGTCGGAACTCCAATCGGAGGTCACACCCTCAAAATCCACGTGCGGGGTTTTACCGCAAGGTGAGTGAACAAACCAGGATCCCAGTCATTAGTTACTCAGAACGACACTATATGCAACCTTTAAAACAACTCAGAGTTTGAAACTTTAAAATATTTGCGGAAGCATTTTTTGAAAATAACCCAAACACAAAGTACTAAATGTAAACTGCTCAAAACACGCGCCCAAACCAAAATACGTAAATAAATGCTAAATTAAAAGTAAACAATGTTTGAATAAAGCATGCTTGACACGTGCGTGCTCCTATGAGCAGTTGCTAGATACGACCTGAGAAAAGCATACTAAAAGTGTCAACACGATAGTTGGTGAGTTCAAGAGTTTGTAATCACTGTAAACAGTAGCGTTAATAAAATATCAACAAGTGCATTGAAATAGATAGCTAGTCTAATTTCATTAGTAAAGAGCATTAGTGATTTCGCGATCGAAGCTGACTATGTTTGTCTGTTTGCCTCCCGCCATGACATACCAGGTCGTGACGCTGTTGTAGTTTAGGATAATATTGCACCCGTTGACTTTCAGACACATGGGTGGGGCTTGTCAGAACCAGTAGTACTACCCAAAATTTCCCGCTAGATTCCTTAATTAATGATCCGAAAGTGTGAGGACTTTCTATGGTATAACCCACTATGTCTTACCAAACACATGTTATAATAGTAAAGGGGTTTAAAACCAAGTATGCTTTCTCCCCCAAAAAGAGATTAAGTAAAAGTGGGGCATTGAACTCACCTGGTGCATAAACGAATGATTGTAAAAGCTAATGATGAGTGGAAAGACAACCCTTCAAAGGTTACCTAGAACACACAAGTACATAAGTACGTGTACACAGAAAACTTAACAACCCTAAGTGCTCAATAACCACATTGACCCAAGGTTTTGGAAAACAAGACTCATTAGACCTAGTTGACCCGTTTGACCCGTTGGTGACATGTCAAGTTAAGTTCTTGTTTGATCAAGTATAGCAATCCATCATACATGGTTATCAGACAAGTTATTCATGTATGCCACATTACAAACCCTTAAGTGCTATAAAGCTCATCATACACCATGGTTTATCAAACAACACATATAAATCCCAACATAGTTCCATAATCACCTAACACCATCCATTATCATGTATATTCCATAAGAGCCTAAATTTTCAAAGTTGTACATCAAGTATTCATACAACCCAAACAACACAATCTATCACCTTAGACATAATCAACAAATATTCTAACATGATCCTAACATCATAAACATGCTCAATTAATAATATCCAATGATCTACATAAATAAAGTTTCCCTTTCGGGAAAGTAACACCCAAAACCAATCTAATATCCAATTCTTTCATAAATTCACCAACTTTATGCCTAATCAAGTCCATAACAACCATCTAGAAATGACTAACATCATCAATTCATCATAATTCATCAATCTCATGTATAAAAGTTACTATTAATAGTAAGGTATGAACAACCACTCAATTTCATGAATTTCTTGTATAATCCACGTAAACTAACATCAATACAATCCAACTAACATCATACAACCATTAAACAAGATCAATTTCAACATTCATCATGATTTGCGAACTAGGGTTCATCATGAATCAAAAACTATGAAAAATCAATAAAAATCTAGCCTTTAATCACGTAGGAATCAAGAATTGATGCTTGCTACACGTTGGAATCACTTGGTACTAATCAAAATCGATGCTTGCTTGTTGTTTGGATCAAAAATCGAAGTGTGTGTGTGTGTGTGGGGAGGTCGCGGCCGAAAAGGGTGTGGGTGGGGGATTAGGGTTTGATTTTTAGTAATATTTAGTTTTATGGTAATTGTAAAATAAACCCTCCTTAATCACCTTTTGTAAAAATTGATTCTTTTTAACATTCTTAACAATTTTAACTACAAAACACAAATATTATTAACCCACAATAATTATCATGTATATTTTCCACTAATAACAAAACACATGAAATAAATATAACACGTTGGCACGTTACAAGGTAAAATTCATAAATAATATTTAAATTCACAAATCACATAACTACAAACTAATAATCAACATTATTAATCAAGTTATTATCAGATAACCATTGTTAATTATTGTTAAGTCACCAACGTTCAATGACAACTAGTGTGTGCTCACGACACGTGTATGCAAGACCTAACGAAATAACGGAGTTTGGTAACGGAAACTTACCGGATGTCACACGCTGATGGCTACTTCGTTGGAAGATACTAAGAAGATTATGAATAAGGTATTGGTTCGTTTGGATGCTCTTACCCCTAAAACCAAGGTTTCCTCATCAACTGATGGATCTGGGTTTTCCGGTACCGAGGGTAATTCTATCCTTGGGCGACATAAACCCGCTCCGATCTATCTTCCTTGTTTTGTCGGTTCTCATCCTGAACGGTGGGTTGCCCAAGCTAATCATTATTTTACTTTCTATGACATTGCCGATCATGATCGGGTGACGATTGTTTCCTTCTACCTCGATGAAGATGCGGCGGATTGGTATGATTGGATGAGTCATCATTCTCAGTTGGCCGGTTGGTGTTCCTTCACTATCGACATCATTTAGCACTTTCAGGTTCGAGATTTGGAAGAACCAGAGGGAATCCTCGCCAAACTTCAACAAACCTCCACCGTCGCTGAATATCGACATCGATTTGAGGAGGTTTCTACCCGTTCCATAAAGCTCCCACCGACATTTCTTGTTCGTTGCTTTATTCCGGGTCTTCGACCGGACATCAAACAATTTGTGGTTATTCATTAGACCACCACTGTAGATGAGGCCATGAAATATGCCCAATTACATGAAATGCGTATCCAATTAGAAAAAGGAAATGGTCGGGTGTCCCTTAATCCAACCTCTCGCTTCCAGTGACTTCTTATCCTACTTTACAAACCAAGCTCCCTGGTCTGGTGGGTTTTCGTCGCCTCACTCCAGTTGAATTAGCACAAAAACGAGCTCAAGGCTTATGTTATAAATGCGATGAGAAATATACTTCTGATCATAAGTGCAAGACCACTCCTCAACTTTTGTATTTCGATGAGGACACCACAGCCGAATCACCACCGGCTCCATCGTCGCCTCTTCCTTCGGATGCTTCTATGGCCGACACCCTGCCGTTAGAAGAAGTTCACAATCAATCCTCCATTTTGTATAATGCATTTTCTGGAGGTACGTCGGCTACTACTCTTCGTTTTACAGGTACTGTTAAGGGCAAATCGGTGCAAGTTTTATTAGACGGCGACAGTACACATTGTTTTGTTCAATCTCGTATCGCCTCATTTCTGAATTTGTCGATCGAGTCGATTTCCCCCTTTTCTGTTCTGGTGGCAGTGGTAAACGATTGCCCTGTTCTGGGATTGCAAAACATGTTAAATTGGTAATTCAAAATTCTTCTTTTCTTGTCGACTTTTATGTATTACCATTGCAGGGCTGGGATATGGTCTTAGGTGTCTCATGGTTATCTACGTTAGGCCTGGTTATTACTGATTATGCTACGGCTTCTTTTAAATTTCAATCTGGGGATGATAATCGTTATAGAAAACTGATATGTAAATTAATAATGTATATCGTCCCCCATTTTCATGACTTTTTAGTTGCAAATCCATTCGGATCGATGCTTAATTATGTTCAGTTTGGATTTTGTAGTTTTAGATGACCACTTGGTGATTTTGGTGGAAAACACAAGAAAAATAAATAAAGCTGTGAAGCCAAACATTCTGCTATGGCTATGTGACATTTTGATATGGCCATGTGATGCTGAACATGCTGAAAAACACATTACATGACCGTGTCATTTTAGGACACGATCGTGTTTGGGCCCAGGCACTCTTTTTAACCTAGTTTGAGCCTCATGCGGGTCATTCTCGCTTTGGAACATAAAACCCTAGTTCTCTCCAGCCTCCAAGTTATTTTTGAAGCATTTATAGAAGGGAGAAGGCTAAGATTGAAGATCAATTGCTCCAAGGAACAATCTAACATCGTACAACTCACCTCTTCTTGTTTTGGTTAGATAAACTCTTGAATCTTGATGTTATCATCCCACTCTTCAAGTATGGTTGTGGTTTTTGTAAGCCTTATGGGCTAAACACTATCAATCACTTAGATTAGATGAAGCTTAGCATACTTTGTTAATCTTAAGTTCAAAGCTATGAATGTCTTTCAATGATAGTGTGCGCTTGCTTGACTTGATGAAATGTTAAATCTTATGGGTGTTACAACCACATTATGTTGGAAAACCATGTGTGTTAGAACATCTATTCATGAATTGCATATTCTGGTGTGTGGTTTATGACATTCGATAAGGAATAGTGAATGAGGGTTCAATATTTAGTAATGTTGGACAAGCGTGTACCCTTAAACATGAGTTTGTGAAAACTATTGTAGTTGTTATGAATTTCTTCTAGCTTTGTTTATGTGTAACTGTATATAATGCACAAATTTATGGTTCATGTATTCATGTTAGAATGTTCATAAGTTGAGGGATTTACATAGTTATTGTTGCATTATGCAAATTAAGGTGATTACCATATGTACATCGTGTTAACTTTTCAAAGATTTGTGGGCTTGGGTATCCTTGACAGGAGTTCAACCATCTTTCACATTGGTTTAATAATATCATTGGTTTTTCATAGAATACCTTTAGGTGACTATCGTGTGTATATTGTTCTAGCTTTCCAACAAGTTACATAATTGGATAACCTTGACAGGAGCCTATTTACTATCATGTTTCATGTGTAGAAAATGAACTCACCTTAAGTTCATGCATATTGTCATTGTTGTGCTAAGCGGATTCGAAGCCTAAGTGATATCTCCATTTGTTTACTTACTTCTTCATTTAGACTAATTTTTAGTTAATTTAGTTAATCATAATATTTAAAACTCATCTTTTATCGACTAGATAAAGACAAACACTTAGTATCAGGAGCTCTCGTGTTCACGGATTAATATTTGGCTCTTACCAAAAACTATACTACTATCCGATAGGTTCACTTGCTTATTGTATGTGTAGTTAGTCATAAGGTGAAAATTATTTTATTAATTTAAAGTTTAATTGTGTAAAATTCATTGTTAAAATCAATATATCAAAACACACATAAAAAACGAATACATATAGTTTAACATCAACACCATCACATCATTAGTTTTCTACTCATTCAGACAATTCATTAAGGAGGTGGTGTGCAATCAAATCATCATGTTCTAACTTGAAATTGGAATAATCAAAAGTTCCCAAACGCAAAGAATAGCACTAACTCGTCAAATGTTCGAATAAGCCACCTGAATAGTATTGTAAATACAAACTCCAATCGGATCTGATTCGCTCCAATTGAACTTCAATTCACCAAGAGATCTTCGCCGATTTTAGCTTACACACAATTAAACAACAACAGTTAAGACGTCACGGAGAGGGAATAAATACATAATTTGTGGTTGCAATGGTTCGGCAATGAATACAGAGTTTGTGGTGATGTAAAGGGGTGGGTGTGCAGGTGCGATAACAAAAGAAAGAAAGAAAGACAGAAAGAAAATAGGGAATAACCGGCAACGTAAGAAGACACCACGTGTCTATAAACAAAAAGGAAGAAAAATGTTACAAACGTGAAAGGCAATAGGTAGAACCTAAACCTCTAGGCAATCAACAACGTACAAAATCGTCAAACTAGGAGAAGATTCTTTCCTCCACCAATCTGGAGTTATCGGATACCTATACTTACATATGATATTATCTTAGACTTAGATTAGATTTAATTGTTTGATTAACTTCAGTTGATCAAGAAAAGATACGATGGAGCACCATAATTCAGTCCTATCAAGAAAAGATTTAATTGTTTGATTAACTTCAGTTGATCAACAAAAACCGATGTCTGTACTATTTCATACCGACCACAGGAATGTATATGCACATATATAATTATGATGATGTAAATATAAATCAACAAATGATATAAATCCATAGCAACCATTTGATGAAAAAATGGGAGCGAAGGAGATGGGCAG
This sequence comes from Flaveria sonorensis, assembly GCA_025506505.1. Classification (NCBI taxonomy): domain Eukaryota; kingdom Viridiplantae; phylum Streptophyta; class Magnoliopsida; order Asterales; family Asteraceae; genus Flaveria; species Flaveria sonorensis. The sequence continues at coordinate 72,675,664 of CM046423.1, forward strand.
GGGAATTGTCACCAACACCAAAGCCCACAAGAATTGAATTGGGCTGATGCGTTGACGAATGATTTCACGTTGAATCTAACCCTAGTCTTAAAAAGCTGTAATCTTCGGACCGATCGCCTTAAGATAAGAAGATTAATCGATCGAACCACAAAAGTTTCTTCTTCTTGAACCTTCTCCCATCTGGGATATAGGAGAGAGGAGAAGATTCTTTCTTCCTCCAATCTGGAGTTATCGGATACCTATACTTACATATGATATTATCTTAGACTTAGATTAGATTTAATTGTTTGATTAACTTCAGTTGATCAAGAAAAGATACGATGGAGCACCATAATTCAGTCCCATCAGTAACCACCACTGCAACGACGGAACCTTCTTACGCTTCCATGGGGGTGGATCCTTTCTTGGTTGAGGCTCTTCAGAACCCTCGTCATCGCCTCACCAGTTAGTGCCTTTTTATTATCTTTCAATTTACCCTAAATTCTATTTTATATGTACTGATTTCTTGATCTGTTGGTTCTTTTATTATGGGGCGTATTAGATTGGTGTGATTTGGGATTTTATTCTCCTCAATTTTGATTTTAGGGTTAGCAGAGTTATTATTGTCTCATAAGCTCTAGATCTGATTTATTTGATTAATGAGGGTTTCACCAATCGCTTTTGGGTTTTCATATGCTGGCCATTTTCTGTTTGCACATCTTCTTTATGTTTTGAGAAGTTACTAGAGAATCAACATGGTCTTGAAAAACTAATAACCAGTGATATAACGCAAGCTGCTGTGTTCAATTTAAACCACCATTGAACTCAAGATTATTTCACGATGCTGTAAGCATCAAACCACATCAAGGGGTGTTTTGGATTGCTTATTGTAACTGCTTAGTTATCTCAAACTGCCTTTTTATAAAGCTTGTTATAGTCACAAACAAATGATAATTATATAAGCAGTTTGGACCTAGAAAAAACAATCCTGAACATCTTTAACTCAAGGCAGCATGTTGCTGTAATTGGCTTATGTTAAGAGTGATCTGTTTTAATGTTATGAATGTATGGTATTTGGGGATTGTAATAGATTATCTAAATGCAGTTGTAATTTTGTTCTTACATGTTAAGAGTGATTTGCTTAAATGCTACAATATGATTCAACACTTTATAATAATTCCTATGTTATGAGTGTATGGAACTTGGGAATTGTAATAACACTATATAGGAATTATTATAAATAGAGGGAATATAGTAAGGTACTATAAAAGGCTACATTCCTACAATATGATTCAACACCAAATGTATTAAGGCTCTAACTGGATTTGGTATTGTTTGATAAGTGCTCTGAATGGACGTCTTGAATTACAAGTTACCATTTTACTTTTTGTATAGATAAAGCATTTGCCATTGAAATTACATTTTAATCATAGGGTTGCTATTTTAACTGTTGAAACCCTCATAGTGGAGGGGAAGAGGAATAGAGGAAGACCCAAACTGACTTGGGATGAGTTGATTAGACGTGATTTGCTATATTTGCTAGATTTGCACCTTTTTGAGGACATTGTCGAGGATAGGAGTTTTTGGAGACGTCAGATTAAGGCTATGGACTATTAGATTATATATAATTTTGTTGTAGAAATTTAGCTTGCCCTTACATTTTTTTTTAACCTTAGATTAGCTTGGTCACATCTTAACTTGTTTGTATAATTGTATATCTTAGCTTATCTTTGCTTTAGGTTGCCTTTAACATTTGTGAGCAGAATTTGACCTCTTTAATTTAGCTTTGCTTTAGCTTGTTCTTTGGTGCCTATCTGACACTCTTAGCTTTATTATATGATATACATTATAAGCTATCTTGATGATACTATTATTGTATGCCATATGTAATGTTTGATATATCATTTTTTTGCTTTATGAATTTTATGTTGGATTGTATTATATGTTGTATGTTATATGGTTACTAGCTGTTCATGAAAAAAGATAAATTTTGGAGCTAGGGGTCTCAATGGGAGCAATCTCCCTATCCCCTACGATAGAGGAAAGGTTAGCTCTCACGTCACCCTTCCCAGACCCTGACATAGTTGTCAATAGCGACAGTAGCGCGCGCTATAGCGCGCTACGTCGAGTACAGGTGAAGTGCCGCTATATGGTGGTTTGCGGCGTAGTAGCGACCAGGTAGGGTTTTTTTTAACACTAAATTGTGAAAATATGAGATTTAGATGATTAGTAATAGAGTGTTTTAGTTATTTCGGTGGTGTTTGCTTAAATTTTCTACTACTTTATTGCTAAACATGTTTATTTATTGAATATAAAACATTCATAAATTTTATACTACTTAATCGCTAAACACAAAATAGCGGGCGCTATCTACCGCTATTCGCTACGTAGCATATAGGTGGCTTGTCGCTATTTACCGCTATTCGCTATTGACAACACTGGACCCTGACAATAGCTTTGCTATTAGTTGGGATTCACTGGGTACGTTTGTTTGTTTACCATTTTAACTGTGTACAATTTATCATATATACCAGCTTCAAATATTTAGCTTATGAATGTTCTATTTTTAAAATTTAAGTTTTTATCTCTTTTTTTTCTTCAGTTCTTCGAATGGAACTTGATATTCAGAAGTTTATCAAAAACACTGAACAAGATTTATTTGAGTTCCAACATTTCCCAACGTCTTATCTTCGCCTTGTGGCTCACCGTGTTGCACAACATTATGGTCTTCAAACCATGGTTTTTGATAAATTTTCAGATGGTCAAGGGACCCGTATTTTGGTCAAACGGTCGACCGAAACCAAACACCCTGCAGTCGGTTTATCAGATGTACCAAGTAAAATATCAGAAAATGAAAAACATGAGCATATCAAGATTGTTTTAAAACCAAGGCCAAAATCATCGTCTAATGGAACAAATGTAAGATTGAAATCTGATTCCTTAAAAACTGTTGAAGAAAGGAAGGAAGATTATGATCGAGCCCGGGCCCGCATTTTTAGTCCTCAACCAGAGGGTGCACCGTTAAGGACTAATTCAGAAGGAAAGAGTTCGTGTAATTTTAATGGTGATGAGAATGAAGAGCTTAAAAACTCGATTGTGGATGGAAATACTTCTTGTGTAGCCATTCTTAGGGACAGGGAAAAGGATTTAACTGATCCTGATTATGATCGTAGTTATGAACGGTATGTTTTAAACTTTTTATGATGTTGAATTTGAATCCTCATTTTTTAATGTAATCTAGAGGTGGCAAAATAGCAGGTTTTATGTAGAATAGAACCCTTTAGGAGTTTGCAAGCCCTTGAATACACTTTGCAGAACTTGTATTCATTAAACCTTTTGATGTGCTCCAATTACTGTCAAAAATTTCACATTTGAGCATTTGACCCGTGTAAAGGCGGGTGTGATAGGGATGTGTAATTGACTAGACATATATATTTTTTAGTAATGGTTTAGAACATGTAATATTCTTAGTACGTTTGACCTGGAACGTTTTTTCTTCTTTCTAATGAATCATCTATGTTGAATGTAATAACACTACTTTGTAGAACTTTACCCATTGTCAAGTGCATGGTCAAAGTTGCCACCTTTAATGGATGTATTACAATTTGACAATTTTTTGAATAAATAGTTTAAGGTTGTCAGCTCTCAATGGAAGGATTATAAGATTTTCATAACCAAAGTGATTTTAACTTTTTATTTCTTCTAAACGGTTAGCTTCTAACTCCCAATATATCATTACTGTTAACTTAATAGGTATGTGAGGAACCAGCCTGTGAGTCAAGGGTTTAACTGGTTGCCTTTGAGTTCACCAAGGTTCCAACCGCCATCCGTCCGATACGATCCTGTAATACAGCATCTCGGTCAACCCCAATCGGTCAAAGTCAATCACCCGTTTGCTATGGAGTTCGGGTATGAATCCATATCCTGCTGTTGGTGGAATGAATCACATATCAAGAGATGCTGTTTATGCGCAGTGGCCAACTCATTCCTTGGTGTATGCACACACAAATGAGCTGTTTAGACATGCTGTATTTCAGGTACGCGATTATACGTGAATTGCTTTTGTAATTTCAATACATTACAATGATTTTCAAACTCAAACCAGGTATTGGATTTATATATTTCAAACTGATTATTTGATTGTTGTGATCTGAAGTTGGAGATATATAGTTTATAATTGGATAAAAAGAAGTACAAACAAAGCCTTTTTTTGGTTTTGTATCTGTTATATTCTTAAATCATATAACCTTTTTTAATATTATCTTCTATATTTCTTTTATATATTTGTTATAAAACAGTTAACAGTGTACACACACATCCAAATGTCATGTGCTACAATGTGATATTTTTATATAATTGATGCATGATACTTGGACTGTCTTATAGCAGACACCATTCTGTCAGCAGCAGCCCTTGAGTTTTGATTACTCACAAAACCGATAGGCTCACATAGGAGCTAAAGACCAGCTACATTGAATTGGAACAACATCGATTTTGTTTTGTACTAGGAAATTATCTTGTTACTCGCAGCTATTTGTCAAAAACCTTTGTTTGATTCAACTTAAGACACTATTATCTGGTATGCCAGATTCTATATTGTTTGTACTGTGTGTTGAAGCTTTATGCATATTGGTAGACTTCTTTTCTTCTTTTTTGGACTTTTACTGAACTCAGTTTTTTTAAACAATGCGTAATGATCTCGTAGTTGGAGGCGTAGCCTTGCCGCCTGTTCATTGGGGTGGTGTAGCGCAACGAGGCTCACGGCAATGACATTTAAAATTGGTCAGTAATTTTCACCTGTTGTGATTTTAAATTATTTTTTTTTCTTTGAAAAATGTAGTATAAGTAGTCCCACAAATAACCAAAGTTTACACCATTTTACTTCATTTAAAAAATACTTACTACTACAACCATGAATCCAAACAAACTCGTGAACCAAAACAATAATGTGAATCGAGTGGGTTTAAGCATCTGTTCACTTGAAATGTTGACAATCGAGGAGGAAACAACAATGGTGAGGTCATGGGCTAATACGATCAATGGTTCATCAGTTGTTCACAACCATCAATTTTGGTTAAACATTAGTGACGATTTCGTACCTGCATGTGACGGGAGGAAAGGTACTGTTCAATGGGTTAATGATACCCAAAATGGAGGCACATACACACGAGTCAAAAAGTTTAATACGATCCACTTACGCACCATGATGAACCAACCTGTCAAGTGGAACGATGAACAAGGTATAAATGTTGTGCTCGTCAATTACGAGTAGGAATTGTGTGACATCCGGTAATTTTCCGTTACCAAACTCCGTTTGTTCCGTTAAGTCTTGCATACACGTGTTGGGAGCACACACTGGTTGTCGTTGAACGTTGGTGACTTAACAGTAATCAGTAATGTTAAATTGATGATAACTAAGTTAACAATGTGATTATTAAGTTATGCTTATGTGATTTGAGTGTTAACTGTAATTTTATCACGTAACGTGAAAACGTGCATATTTATTTCGTGTGTTTTGTCATAAATGGGAATTATGCATGATTGTTATTTATGATTAATAATAATTGTGTTTAGTAGTTAAAAACTATTTAAAAACTATTCAAAAAGCTTAATTTTTATAAAATACAAATTATAAGGGTTAAAAGGGTAATTATGGATTATTTAATAAAATAAAAATCAAAAACCAAACCCTAAGTACCCTCTTCGGCCGCGACTTCACCTTCAAACACACCACACTTCGATCATCGACCAAGAACAAGCAAATACCACGATTTGGGTTCGGATCCAAGCAATACATCAAGTTAGAAGCATCAAAGTTCCATTCTTTCTTCGAATCTAAGGGTAATTTCGTGTTTCTTTGGATGTTTGTAGTTAGCCGAGGGTTTGGGGATCGAAATCTTCAATTGATGGTCGAATGATGCCTAATGGTTGATGTTAATGTGTTTGTTAGATAGATTACATGTTAATTAACGTCAAGTATGCAATAAAGGTTGGATTTTTACAAGTTTTATGGGATTTACATTAAGGCCGAAACCCTAGTTCGAATATTGCAATTGAAAGTCGATTTTTGGTTGTTTGTTGATGTTATTATGTTAGTTAGGTTAGATTGATGCTAGTTAACGTCGATTATGCAAGAAAGCTATGATTTTGGTACATTGTTATAGGTTACTAATAATAGTAACTTTATTTTGCATGAATTGGTGATTGGATGATGTGTGAATGTTATGGATGTGTTTGTGATGATGATTAGATGCTAGATGGTTGATATGAATGTTAGGAATTCAAGAATGCATGTTGTAGTTCATACCTTACTAAAGATAGTAACTTTTGGGTATGAAAGTTGATGAATCATGATGATTAGGTGTTGTTGGTCATGTTTAGATGTTGTCATGGACTTGAAATGGTATATAATTGATGAATTCATGAATGTTGTGTGAGTTTGATGAATTTGGGATGAACTTTCCCAAAAGGGAAACTTTAATTGTGCAAATCCTTGAATTGGATGATTTGAGCATGTTTGGGTTATTAGGATCATGCTAGTGTGTTCATGGATGGGTTCTAAGGTGACTAAATGTGTTGTTTATGTTGTATGAATGTTGATTTGGGTTGTTATCTGTTTTGGCCTGTTGTGATTTGCATGATTTGTATGATATCTAGTTATATGATGATCTAGGTAGTACATGTGGTGGTGATGTGCTATATGTAATCAAGTGGTATGTTGATCATGTATGATATGCTGTTGTGTTAGTTTAATGAGTTATCACCTATAATGTCACCAACGGGTCAAACGGGTCAACTGGGTCAAATGTGTCTTGTATTCTTAAACCTTGAGTTCTTTGGTTTGTAGAGCACTTAGGGTTTCGTGTTGTTTTTGTGCACACGTACTTATGTACTCTTGTATTCTAGGTGACCTTTGAAGGTTGTCTTTCCTTCTTTCTTTCAAGTTAAACTCTAAGTTAATTCTTGCGCGCATCAGGTGAGTTCTTGCCCCACTCTTTTTACATAAATCTCTTTTGGGGGAGATGGCATACTGTTTACAAACGCTTGATTTATGAGTGTGTATAATATTGATATAGTGTTGTTTACCATGGAAAGTCCTCACACTTTCGGATTATTAATATTGACTAGCGGGGAAATTTTGGGTAGTACTACTGGGTCTGACGAGCCCCACCTGTGCGACTCGAGGTCAAACGGGTGCAATTTTGTCCTATCACATATTCGTCACGACCTGGTAAGTCGTGACGGGAGGCAACAAACGTATCACAGTCAGCTTCAATCGCGAGATCACTATGATTAATATTTTTATGTTAATAGACTAGCTATCTATTGCAATACACTACTTATGCTCTGAAAACTATTGATTGGGTTATATTTTAACGCAAACTCTTGAACTCACCAACCATGTGTTGACTTGTTTAGTATGCTATTCTCAGGTTAAGGTTGCCAGTTGCCTAGGAGCACGCACGTCAGCATTGTTGAGTTGTCTACATTTGCATTGTTTACAAATTGGGATTATTTTCATTTTATACATTTGTGTTGGGGCGCGTATGTTTTGCGCATTCTCTTTACATATTACTTGTTTTGGGTTTTTCTGTTTTAAAAACGCTTCCGCAGTATTTTAAACGTTGACTCTGGTTTTGTTTATTAATCATATAGAGTCGTTCTTGGTAACTAATGACTGAGATCCTGGTATGTCACGCGCCTCGCGGTAAAACCCCGCACGCGGATTTTGAGGGTGTGACAGATTGGTATCAGAGCCATTGGTTATAGGGAACTTGGTTGCATACACACACTAGACTATAACCGCACAGTTGTTAGTTACTTATCGTTTACTCTCCTTACTGTATACTCATTGGCATACGCAACACGTACTTCGCAGCATGGCATCGTCGTCCAGGAATTTAGGCAAGAGACCTGCACGATCTGAATCACCTCCTACATCTCCCGTACCTGATAGGGGATCTAACTGGCCACGACATCCTTATCCTCGCGGCGAGATAGACTGGGATCAGCCTTTCGTACCTCCTGAGCTCGATCCTCCGCGTAACTGGGATTTTACCCCACTTACATTAACCGTATGGCTTATAGAGAACGCGTACCACCAGTAGCACCTACACGACCTAGGACTAGGTCATCAACCGCCTCTACTTTGCCTACACTTCCTACCTTGAGCATCCCTCTGGAGCAGGCATTTGCAGCCCTAGTAGCCACACTGGACACAGAGCGACAGCGGATTAGAGGACTCACTGATGAGAACTCTGCATACGATCTGAGATGCGTCAGCTGCGTTACCAGGTAGATACGCTTCAGGAGCGACTTTCGATGGCCATTGGTGGACATCATACTCTGGCAGGCAACGTGGTAGCACTTAGTGGCGCATGGATGCACAGGATCACCATAACATGGAGATTGATAATAGGTTCGTTGGTTTAGAGGCACAACTAGCAGCACTTCAGATTGCTGAAGCTCCTGCACCTTTGGTGGACCCTGATGAGGAAGACCCAGAAGAAGAACCCGAGGAAGCCCCCGAAGAAGAACCAGTAGAGATGGATGAGGACAGTGACGGATCTGATGTACTGGACTGATCCTACTTTTAAATGACTTAGACTATGTAGTGTTTCTTTTCTTTGAAACCTATGTGGGAAGGGTTGTTTCCCACCCAACTGACAAACTTAAATTTTGACATTGATGGAATATTTTGTGACTCAATTACAATTTATTTATCTTTGATTATTATTTCTGTTATAAACGTTGTGGTTGTGGTAAATTCGTTATTTCTTATTGTTTACTGTACTTTGATGAGATTAATGTGTTGGATGTTACTCATTATTGTAATTGTGAATTTTAAAGTGAAATATGGACGCACGTGGAAGAGGACGTGGGCGTGGTCGTGGACGTGGCGCCGGAGGCCGTGGAGCCGGAGCCATAAACATGACGCCTGCGGAATTGGCGGCATTGATTAATGAACACGTTCAGGCGGCAGTGGCTGCTGCCCAACCTGGACAACCAGCAGGTAAATGATAGCAAGAGGTTAAACTGATTATCCTAGTTATTTGTCTAGGATATCTGACTAATGTTGGGATTGTCAAAACAGGACCACCACCATGTACCTACAAGTCCTTCATGGACTGTAAACCTCATACCTACAGCGGGACGGAAGGGGCTGTAGGGCTTGTAAGGTGGTTTGAGAAGACAGAGTCTGTCTTTGCGAAATGCAACTGCTCGCCTGCTGATCAGGTGAAGTATGCCACCGGGACATTGGAAGGCGCAGCACTTTCCTGGTGGAATGCTCAGGTACAAATGCTGGGTCAAGCCATGGCCAATGAACTACCTTGGGATGAATTCAAAGAAATCATGACTGAAGAATATTGCCCCCGAAACGAAGTGCAGAAACTGGAAATTGAGTTCTGGCAACTCAAAATGCAAGGCTCAGAAATTGAAGCCTACACGACTCGTACTCATGAGTTAGCCACTTTATGTCCAGGGATGGTGAATGAAATGCACAAGAGGGTGGAGCATTATATACGGGGATTGGTGCCTGAAATTCAAAGTATGGTAACTGCTTCTAACCCCACTACCATACAACAAGCAATCCGAACAGCCCACAGGCTGACTGACCAGGCAGTTGAGCAAGGTCGGTTACCCAAACGGGGTGCGGTGGCAAGCGTGCCCGACCAGAAACGCAAGTGGGATGGTTCAAGCAACAAGGGATCGTCATCCAGTAGCCAAACTCAACCCCAACAACAGCAGCAGAGTCAGCAACAGCAACGGAAGTTTGATAACAACCGAAGCTTCAACCAGGCGCACTCAAATCAAGGACCCGGCGGGTATGGTGGAAGACTGCCGAAGTGCAACCGGTGTAACTACCACCATGTGGGCCGATGTGATAACTTCAAGTGTCAACGTTGTGGGAAGATTGGTCATGCAGCCAAAGACTGTCGGGGTGAACTGATGAGAAAGCCACAACAATCACAAGAAACTCCGAAGGGTTGTTTTGAATGCGGGAAAGAAGGCCATTACAAACGCAACTGTCCCCAGCTTAAGAGGAATGGTAATGGTAACAACAACAATGGGAACAACAGCAACAATAACAATGGCAACAACAATAACAACAACAATGGTAATGGCAACAACAATGGTGGAAACAACAATGGAGCCAAAGGAAGAGCCTTCGTCATTGGCTCAGGTGAGGCTCTAAACGACCCTACAACAGTAACTGGTAAATTTTCGGTTAATGGTTGTTTTGCTACTGTATTATTCGATACCGGAGCCGATAGAAGTTTCGTGTCCACTAGGTTCTGTAGTCTTTTAAGTGATATGCCCTCAACCTTAGAATCTAAATACACCGTAGAGTTAGCTGACGGTACACAGATTCACGTAACGCATATTCTTAGAGACTGCAAGATAGAGCTTGCTGGTCATACATTCACTATAGATCTCATGCCTGTTACACTAGGAAGTTTCGATGTGGTAGTAGGCATGGATTGGCTTTCCGATAAGCAAGCGGAAGTCATATGCCACGAGAAGATCATACGGATTCCCCTTGGTAAAGAAGTCCTTACGGTCAGAGGTGATAGGAGTGGTGCGGTGATAGGCATCATTCGTTTATGAAGGCACAAAAGTTGTTACGAAAGGGTCGACTAGCCATATTAGCACTCGTCACAGATAAACAGACTGAGGAAAAGAGATAGAGGATATCCCCGTAGTTCGTGAGTTTCTCGAGGTGTTTCCGGAAGACCTTCCTGGATTACCGCCTCATCGTCAAGTTGAATTCCAGATTGAGTTGACTCCAGGAGCCGCTCCAATTGCGAGAGCACCGTACCGGTTAGCTCCGAACGAACTGCAGGAATTATCCGCTCAACTACAAGAGTTGTTGGATAAAGGGTTTATCCGACCGAGTTCGTCGCCCTGGGGAGCGCCAGTTCTATTTGTGAAGAAGAAGGATGGTACATTTAGAATGTGTATCGACTATAGGGAACTGAACAAGTTACTATCAAGAATAGATATCCCTTACCTCGTATCGATGATTTGTTTGATCAACTGCAAGGATCAAGCTATTACTCTAAGATTGATCTGAGGTCTGGGTATCATCAGCTGAGAGTTCGAGAAGAGGACATCTCGAAGACTGCTTTCCGTACACGATATGGTCACTATGAATTTTTGGTCATGCCATTTGGGTTGACGAATGCACCAGCAGTATTCATGGACCTCATGAATCGCGTGTGCAAACCCTATCTTGATCAGTTTGTTATCGTCTTTATTGATGACATACTGATATACTCAAGGACCGAGGAAGAACATGAGAAGCACTTACGTTTAATCTTGGAATTACTTAGAAAGGAACAACTGTACGCAAAGTTTTCTAAGTGTGATTTCTGGATACGTGAGGTACAATTCTTGGGTCATATTGTCAACGAGAAGGGAATACATGTTGATCCTGCTAAGATTGAAGCGATAAAGAATTGGTCTGTTCCTAAGACACCGAGTGAGATACGACAATTCCTTGGATTAGCGGGATATTATCGACGATTCATTGAAGGATTCTCTAAGATTGCACAACCTCTCACAGCTTGACTCACAAGGGAACGACGTACAAATGGGGTGAGAGTCAGGAATCTGCTTTTCAGTTGCTGAAACATAAATTGTGTAGCGCACCAATATTAGCGTTACGGATGGTAGTGATGACTTCGTAGTCTATTGTGACGCTTCTATTCAAGGACTTGGATGCGTCCTGATGCAGCGGGATAAAGTGATAGCATACGCCTCTAGACAGTTGAAGATTCATGAGAAGAACTATACCACCCATGATTTGGAACTGGGTGCGGTAGTGTTTGCCTTGAAGATCTGGAGACATTACTTGTACGGTACCAAATGCACCATTTACACCGATCACAAGAGTCTTCAGCATATCTTTGAGCAAAAGGAGTTGAATATAGGCAAAGACGCTGGGTGGAATTGTTAAACGACTATGATTGTGCTATTAAATACCACCCGGGGAAGGCAAATGTAGTTGCTGATGCGCTGAGTAGAAAAGAGACTGCTAAGCCTCGACGAGTGCGAGCTCTGCAACTAACGATTAGTACGCAATTACCTGAACAAATCCGTGATGCTCAAACTGAAGCTCTGAAGGTAGAAAATATGAGTTTAGAAGGGTTGCGAGGTATGAAAAACAATTGGAAGTAAAAGCGGATGGAATTCGTTACTTCATGGATAGACTATGGGTACCTCTACATGGAAATCTGAGAGACTTGGTCATGAGTGAGGCTCATAAGTCCAAGTATTCTATACATCCTGGATCTGACAAGATGTACCACGATTTGAAGGCGCACTATTGGTGGCCTAACATGAAAGCAGATGTAGCTACTTATGTGAGCAAGTGTCTGACCTGCTCGAAGGTTAAAGTGGAGTATCAGAAACCATCTGGTCTACTACAACAACCCGAGATCCCTATGTGGAAGTGGGATCAAATATCAATGGATTTTATTACTAAGTTACCTCGTACTTCTACGGGTTGTGATACAATATGGGTTATCGTGGATCGATTGACAAAATCTGCTCATTTCCTAGCGATAAAGGAAACAGATAAGATGGAGAAGTTAACCCGACTTTATCTGAAGGAGATCGTTTCGAGGCATGGAGTACCAATCTCAATTATTTCTGATCGCGATTCTCGTTTCACATCACACTTCTGGCAGTCGTTGCAGAAAGCTTTAGGTACACGATTGGATATGAGTACTGCTTATCATCCACAGACTGATGGTCAAAGCGAGCGTACTATACAGACTTTGGAGGACATGTTACGTGCTTGTGTGATTGATTTCGGGAATAACTGGGAAGTTCACCTACCATTGGTGGAATTTTCTTACAACAACAGTTATCACACTAGTATAAAGGCAGCACCTTTTGAAGCTTTGTATGGGAGAAAGTGTAGATCACCAGTTTGCTGGGCTGAAATTGGTGATAGTCAATTAACGGGTCCTGAGTTAGTACACGAGACAACTGAGAAGATTGTTCAGATAAGAAACCGCATGGCAGCAGCGCGAGACAGACAGAAAAGCTATGCTGACAAGCGACGAAAACCTTGGAATTTCAAGTTGGTGACAAAGTTTTATTGAAAGTCTCACCATGGAAAGGCGTAGTTCGGTTTGGTAAGCGAGGAAAGCTAAATCCGAGATACGTTGGACCATTTGAGATAGTGGAAAGAATTGGTCCAGTGGCTTATCGACTAGCTTACCTGATTCATTGAGTGGAATCCATGATGTATTCCATGTTTCAAATCTAAAGAAATGTTTAACGGATGAAACGATGGTCGTACCGCTGGAAGAAGTTCAAGTAGACGAACAATTACGTTTCATTGAGGAACCTGTCGAAGTGATGGATCGTGAGGTGAAAACGCTTAAGCAAAGCAAGATACCCATTGTCAAAGTTCGATGGAACTCAAGACGTGGACCAGAATTCACGTGGGAACGTGAAGACCAAATGAAGCTTAAGTATCCTCAGCTATTTGAAAGGACGATGCCAGCCGGCGAAGGTATTGATTAAATTTCGGGACGAAATTTCTTTCAACATGGGGATGATGTGACAACTCATCCAAAACTCACACGATTTCGATTTCCTTGTGCCAATGCAGTAGACCAGTGATGGAACACTCACCATGTAACGCAATTTTCGGGACGAAAATTCTTTCAACATGGGGATAATGTGACATCCGGTAATTTTCCGTTACCAAACTCCGTTTGTTCCGTTAAGTCTTGCATACACGTGTTGGGAGCACACACTGGTTGTCGTTGAACGTTGGTGACTTAACAGTAATCAGTAATGTTAAATTGATGATAATTAAGTTAACAATGTGATTATTAAGTTATGCTTATGTGATTTGAATGTTAACTGTAATTTTATCGCGTAACGTGAAAACGTGCATATTTATTTCGTGTGTTTTGTGATAAATGGGAATTATGCATGATTGTTATTTGTGATTAATAATAATTGTGTTTAGTAGTTAAAAACTATTTAAAAACTATTCAAAAAGCTTAATTTTATAAAATACAAATTATAAGGGTTAAAAGGGTAATTATGGATTATTTAATAAAATAAAAATCAAAAACCAAACCCTAAGTACCCTCTTCGGCCGCGACTTCACCTTCAAACACACACACACTTCGATCATCGACCAAGAACAAGCAAATACCACGATTTGGGTTCGATTCAAGCAATACATCAAGTTAGAAGCATCAAAGTTCCATTCTTTCTTCGAATCTAAGGGTAATTTCGTGTTTCTTTGGATGTTTGTAGTTAGCCGAGGGTTTGGGATCGAAATCTTCAATTGATGGTCGAATGATGCCTAATGGTTGATGTTAATGTGTTTGTTAGATAGATTACATGTTAATTAACGTCAAGTATGCAATAAAGGTTGGATTTTTACAAGTTTTATGGATTTACATTAAGGCCGAAACCCTAGTTCGAATATTGCAATTGAAAGTCGATTTGGTTGTTTGTTGATGTTATTATGTTAGTTAGGTTAGATTGATGCTAGTTAACGTCGATTATGCAAGAAAGCTATGATTTTGGTACATTGTTCATAGGTTACTAATAATAGTAACTTTATTTTGCATGAATTGGTGATTGGATGATGTGTGAATGTTATGGATGTGTTGTGATGATGATTAGATGCTAGATGGTTGATATGAATGTTAGGAATTCAAGAATGCATGTTGTAGTTCATACCTTACTAAAGATAGTAACTTTTGGGTATGAAAGTTGATGAATCATGATGATTAGGTGTTGTTGATCATGTTTAGATGTTGTCATGGACTTGAAATGGTATATAATTGATGAATTCATGAATGTTGTGTGAGTTTGATGAATTTGGGATGAACTTTCCCAAAAGGGAAACTTTAATTGTGCAAATCCTTGAATTGGATGATTTGAGCATGTTTGGGATATTAGGATCATGCTAGTGTGTTCATGGATGGGTTCTAAGGTGACTAAATGTGTTGTTTATGTTGTATGAATGTTGATTTGGGTTGTTATCTGTTTGGCCTGTTGTGATTTGCATGATTTGTATGATATCTAGTTATATGATGATCTAGGTAGTACATGTGGTGGTGATGTGCTATATGTAATCAAGTGGTATGTTGATCATGTATGATATGCTGTTGTGTTAGTTTAATGATTATCACCTATAATGTCACCAACGGGTCAAACGGGTCAACTGGGTCAAATGTGTCTTGTATTCTTAAACCTTGAGTTCCTTGGTTTGTAGAGCACTTAGGGTTTCGTGTTGTTTTGTGCACACGTACTTATGTACTCTTGTATTCTAGGTGACCTTTGAAGGTTGTCTTTCCTTCTTTCTTTCAAGTTAAACTCTAAGTTAATTCTTGCGCGCATCAGGTGAGTTCTTGCCCCACTCTTTTACATAAATCTCTTTTGGGGAGATGGCATACTGTTTACAAACGCTTGATTTATGAGTGTGTATAATATTGATATAGTGTTGTTTACCATGGAAAGTCCTCACACTTTCGGATTGTTAATATTGACTAGCGGGGAAATTTTGGGTAGTACTACTGGGTCTGACGAGCCCCACCTGTGCGACTCGAGGTCAAACGGGTGCAATTTTGTCCTATCACATATTCGTCACGACCTGGTAAGTCGTGACGGGAGGCAACAAACGTATCACAGTCAGCTTCAATCGCGAGATCACTATGATTAATATTTTATGTTAATAGACTAGCTATCTATTGCAATACACTACTTATGCTCTGAAAACTATTGATTGGGTTATATTTTAACGCAAACTCTTGAACTCACCAACCATGTGTTGACTTGTTTAGTATGCTATTCTCAGGTTAAGGTTGCCAGTTGCCTAGGAGCACGCACGTCAGCATTGTTGAGTTGTCTACATTTGCATTGTTTACAAATTGGGATTATTTTCATTTTATACATTTGTGTTGGGGCGCGTATGTTTTGCGCATTCTCTTTACATATTACTTGTTTTGGGTTTTTCTGTTTTAAAAACGCTTCCGCAGTATTTTAAACGTTGACTCTGGTTTTGTTTATTAATCATATAGAGTCGTTCTTGGTAACTAATGACTGAGATCCTGGTATGTCACGCGCCTCGCGGTAAAACCCCGCACGCGGATTTTGAGGGTGTGACAAATTGGTTCCTCGTTCACATTGTTAACTGCTGAAATGTTTTAAAACATGTTTTCCTCTTGTAGTTTTATGTTTATCGTTTTTAATAATAAATGTTTTATTTATGTTTAATATTAATTTTTTAAACTTATTCTATAAATTATATTTACAGTTTTTACATTTTTTAGAAATGTAATAATATCAATTAATAATAATGATGATGTTGATAATAATAATAATAATATTGATTATAATAATCATAATAATATGTTATAGATCACACTCATCAGATCATTTACTGGTGTGGGCGATCAAAATCCTTACTTAAGTGACGTCTACGTGACTTTACCTTTACTCACACTCACCAAACCATTGCAAATGTCTTAGATGCAAAATCAATGCTACATGTGCATCTACTGACTAATACGCATATGAATCAGGATTTTGGATTTAAGAAGTGTTTTTTTTCCAAATGTTTAAACTTCAGGAATGTTAGTTTAATCTCAATAAGACTTGATTATGTAAATTTCTTGTATGCATTTGTAATTAATTAGATTATCACAATCAATAAAAGACTATTAGTTATACTTGAGCATTTTGAACATATATCCCTTAATATTTTGACTTCAATTAGCAGTAATAAACTTAAATGTGCATCCGAACGCCCTCATTCAAACCTCTTAGCTCATAGAAAAATCAATCTGACGAGTGATCCAGTGAAGTGAACTGGCTTATATATAGTATTGGGCACGTGGGTGAGTGAACTCTAGTATTTATTGTAGTATTAATCAACTTAAATATGTATAATGTATCCAAAGTTCCAAACACCTCTCAATTATTCTTGTAGGTTATAAAAATCAATCTAATAAGTGATGAAAATGAACGGACTTGCTTATTTAAAAAAAAAACAAAAAAAAGAAAAACCTAAAAGGTTCAAATATGGTGTTCAAAATTTCAGAATGCAAGTGTTTTGTATTTGTATGGCACAGTATTAGCCAAGATTGCATCTTTACCATTTTTAAGGTGTTTGAAATTTATATACTGATTGTGTCTTGATACATCAATAAACTGCTTTGAGAGTGTTTAAAACTGCTTATCTAATTATTTGTAAGCAAAATAAGTTATTTTAAACACGAAGTTTCTAATTGCTAATTCTAAACAACTTAATTTGATAAGAAAACATAAAAAAATAATCAGTTATAATGAACAGTCACAAACATCCCTAAATCGCTTTTAACAAAGCAGTAACCAACATCTAAAGAAGACGATATCATCAGACAAGATTATATTATTGAAACAAGAACCAAAAATCTGGAAACAGTTGAAAGACCCACGGCATTCATGCAAAATTAGTGATGAATGTATTCAACTGTGACAATGTATTTTAGACTTTTTGACAGTGAACATGATTTAACTAAATAACAAGAACATCTGGATCAATAATGGTATGAAAGGTATAGAATATAGGCTGGTCATCAATTTAGATCTATATATGTGTGTATGTGCATAGATATGCATATATATAAGAGACGCATCGATGATGAATTAAGAGCTTAAGAGTTGTGAAACTAGAATAATTGTTCAACTAATGAAGTCAATATAACAAGTTTGAAATTTATCAGAAACCAATAATTTACAACAAACTCAAACTGATCTCTACAAATCTATACTAGAAATAATAAAAATAAGTAGAAATTTACCATTTTGCCAATACATGCTCAATTTTTTAGTAAATGTGAACATAACTTCATTGATCTTTGTTGTTGTTAGTCCTCAGCTTGAGCTTGATATATCTGCATTTGCTTTCACCATCATCCCTATTATCAATCAAGCCGATTTAGTTCACTAATCAGTTTTATACAAGACAAAAGAAAAACGTATCATTGATTGAAATTACTTGTTTACCCTCCTCTATTCTAATATGGAGATACTTTCTTTTGCATATTTTGTCTATTACTTTTGAGTGTTTGGATGCAGAGTAATGTGCTCATTCTAGGATGAAATAAACCCTTTTCAATAAGTAGTTTGAGGTTGCTCATATCAAACTGATTATTCTTGGCAAATTCAAAGTAATGATCTAACCCTTAGACGGAACGAGTTGTTTTCAGTACGCTGATAGTCTGTTTCTTATAATAAGCACAAGCCGCGAATGAACACCCGAACACCCCCTTAACCACTAAATTGGGCTGCTTAGCCAGCAAATTTTCCATATAAATTTAAGGACACTTAGAACCAACAAGTATACTTTGCATACTTTATCAGCAACATATAGCTAAGAATTTACAATTCCACAAAATTCACAAACTTAATCTGATTAAGTTAATCACAATCTTGAAAGTTTCTCAATTTCACAAAGTGAATTGATTAAAGAAAAATGGGAATAAGAAGTTACCCAAAATCAGTCATCTCCTGTTGGAAACAAAGTCAGAACCTTTCTAGCATTAGGTGATGCAAAGTCATCCCCATAAGATGATGGCACAGAATGATTATGAATCGTGGGTGCCCCTGCCCTATGAATCGCCTGCTGATTTTGTCGATTTAGCAGAGGATGCTCAAATTGGCCGTTTCTGGGAGACCCAAAATGCCCAATTTGACCATACCGTGGCTGCAATGGAGCATGATGTCCGGCGACCGCAGGCATCTGCTGATGGTGCTGCTGCAGTGCAGCCACCGGAACATACGGCAGAAAGTGATCGGAATTGGGGCGACCCTGACGGAGAAAATGAGCCGGCACCGGAGAAGTGGCAAACAGATGATCGGTGGCGGAATCTCCGACGGAGCCGGGTCCAGAGCTACCGGAAGAAAGACCCTGCATACGTTTCAAATAAAGCCTGTATTTTTGCAGATGACTAGCGACGTTTTCTCGGGTCAACCCGTCAACACTCATGAGCTGCATTATGGTCTTGGGCACGGCGTTCTTGATCCCTAAGTGGGCCACCGCATCCACGAACCTCTTGTGAAGCTGCGGCGTCCAGACGAGCCGCGGGCGCTTTAGGGTTCGAGCCGGCTCATCGGCGCCGGCGCCGCCGAGTTCAGGGGAGTCGAATTCGCCGGAATTGTGTTGGGAAGAAATCGGCGTGGGTGGCTGGTGGTGCTGAAGTGACGATGTCTGGTTGTGGATGTCGAAGGCGATTGCGAGATCAGGGGTGATTAGGGTTTGAGATAAGGGCATAAGGTCCTCCGGCGACGGCAGCTCATCCTCCCACTTTGAGAACCAATTGGACTGATCATCTTCTTCCCTCATTTCTATCGATGATGGATAACTAATCCAGCAATCGGATCCCAATCGTTTCTTGATGGAGATCAGCAGTAGTTGTTGTGGTTGCAGATTTAAATGGCTCTCAATCTAGAAAGATTCCAGTTTTTAGAAAGAGAGAGAAGAAAGGGTGTGGGTGTTCGAGGTGGATCTTGTTTTTATTTTATATTTTATGTTTTTCATGCGTTTTTTTATCATTATCATTATTATTATTATTTTGTAATTCGGCTGTCTTTTTCAACTAGTTTAATTTTATTTCCGCACTCCCGTCGTTTCATGTTAAGTATCAAATCAAATAATCTCTCTATATTCTTGGTTGATTATTCTTAACATTGCGTCGTGCGATAGCAACGGGAAACGTACATGTCATGAAATATTGAAATTAAAAGTTTATTTAAAGAGATGTCATCGTGTAACCATTTGGTAAAATCGTAACATTCTTAAAAAAATATCAGCACTTGTGTTTATAGGGATTGTAACTGCATACATAGCCATTATATAGATTAGTTAAAGGTAATAGGAGTTTTTATTGTTGGGTGTAGTTATTTTTGAATCAAGAATGATGATGATGATGATAAATGAGATAAAATAATAATAATAAAATTGAGACAATATATAAAATCCCAAAAAAAAGCTAATAATAATAATACTACTATTAATAATAAAAATAGTAGTAGTAATAATAATATTACAAGTAAGTTATTACTGAAATTGATTAAGAAGAAAAAAAAAAAAAAAAAAAAAAAGAGATTATGTAAAAATGTCTAGGTGGATTCTCAAGTAAATGGGGAAAGTGTTGGCTAATATGCTAGCGGCTCAGTTGGTTGTGATTTTAAACCAAAAAATATATAAACACTAGTATGCGTAATTGGATAAATCAACGTTCATACTATTCCTTTTTTTATTAGCAAGTATCTTCATTAAACATCTTTCGAATCCAATTAGGCATACACATCTCAAAATTGATTTATTTTGTTTTCACATGTGCTTAGTGCCAATTTATTCTTCCCAAATAAGAAACATTCCATACATCAAAAAGACAAACACAAGTCTAGTTTTTACATCTCACAAATATAATCTAGTTTGCTTTTCCTTTGTATATATGATCATTTAGCCTATGGATTTACAGAAGTTTGAAAGGTTAAGAATCTTGAAAGGGGGGTATCTAAGTATGTTAAGTTTAAGGGAAGTTATGTATAAACCAAAATCTAAGGGGGTATTTAAGAAAATAACATATCCTAACCAGTTTAAAAATAATTATTTAAACACATATAAAGTTTATAGAATCTCTCACATGGGTATTGCTAGATCTATGCTTACTTTAATAAACAAGTGAATGATTGCCCTAAACTTGGTTCATGTAGCCCTTAAACTAGGGGACAATACCTTCCATATTTAATCAAGCATCATTAGTGGATGTCCCCACAAATCCCTCATACAACTCTATTCATAATTAAAAATACAATGCATAGTTTTTATTGTTGAGAGTTAAATCATATTATGTGCTTGAGAATTGGTATAAATATTAAGACAGTGTTATAGTAAATGGGTATTTAATCTAATTTTTAAAAAAGATTGTAAGTTTCACATGTGTTCTTTTATTATTTTGAATATTATAATATTTTAGTCATTGTGTCAAATAACTCAGCTTATTGTGTCAGTTGGTTAATTATTTTAAATATCAGTTCATTGTGTCATATATTTTTCATCATTTGTCATGTATTCATCATTGTGTTTAAGTTTTAAATCATTATATGTTATGTTTATCATTGTTTTTATAAGTTATATAAACTTGTTATCTATCATTATGTTTTACAAATGGTCCGGACACAATGATATTATTTCACTAATATACTTTTTTAAAAGTTATAGTGTTCAAGATAACACTGTGCGTTATTTTTGTCATTGTTTTATAGATTATATAAAATTGTTATATATCTTTGTGTTTTACAATTAAAAGTACACAATAATATTATTTCACCAATGTGTATTTCAAAATTTATAGTATTCAAGATAACACAATGTGTTATTTTTATCATTGTTTTATAAATTATATAATTTTGTTGTTATATAACTAGAAATACACAATCATATTATTTCATCAATGCATTTTTAAACCTCATAGTGTTTTGAGATAACACAATAACGATCGAAAAACATAATGATCGTGTTTATGTCAATATTTTTAATGTATTAGATTAATTATGTATTAATTTATCATTGTGTTTTACATACTAGATATACACAACAGTATTATTTTACAATTATATTTTTTTAAAATTCACAACTTTAGGAAAACACAATAACTAAAAAAACATAATTAAGTGCAATAAAGACACAATGATCAGCAGAAATCATATGACATATGAACTTAAAAACATAAAAAAAATCATTATCTTTTTATATAATAATATTGCATTCGTTTTAAAGATTAAAAACACTTGCTTTTATGGTCCAATTTTTATAATAAGTGATGTCATATATAAAAAGTTATGAACATTTAAAAAACGGAAGAACTTGAAAAAAATAACAAAAGTGACTATGTCTAAAGTATTCATCTAACAAACTTCTTCCCTTACACTTTTCCGTTTTAGGAACATTTTTATTTGAACTCTTCCCTAAATATTATACGCCCTTATAGTAGCGAAAATGTAATTGCACAGTAATACAAGTTCATTTTCCTTGTATCACCAACCATGGTTGAGTGATAGCCTTATGACTTCTTCTAAGGAAGATTGTGAGTTCGAGTCTTATCGGCAGCAAAATGATGTTGATGGTCTAGGTTTTACCGCAGTGGGTCTTCAGCTGGTAGGTTTTTCTTGGAATTGGTGGTTGGTGGGGTTAGTCTACCCAACGCTGTCTGTGCTCACGGACGTATGGGATGTTTTTTTGCATTGGGATACTCCGGGTAGCCGGAAAAAAGTGACATTGTCAAGATGGAATATCAGTTCAAAAAGTTATTAAAAATTCTGATACTCATTTATGGTTTATCTATATTAGTTTCCTAAGTGATTAATGATTATTACAACTGCAAGAATCCAGAGCAACAAAACGAACGTCAACAAAGAAAACCAATATTTTAGAGAGTCTGGTTGTGCAAGGCCGCTAAAACTTCTTTCGCTTTTATGATTTATAATCATCAGAGTTAAAATAAATTACAAAACTATAATGCTAAACTAATACTCTAACTCTAAACTTTCCTTTTAGAAAGTATCCATAAGGTTCTTTAGCTTTTATGTATTTTAATTAGATGTGGGCATAAAAACCGGGTTCGGACCCGACCCGGACCTGGGTACCGGTAGTACCCGATGGAAGGTGTCCCCGGGTTGGACCCGTTTAAACCCGTAAGGTTGGAACCGGTTTTAGATTTTGAGTTTTTAGCGAACCCGAACCGAACCGGACCCGGCCGGTTGAACCCGGTGTTCGACTCACACACAAGAAAAAAAAAGAAGAAAAAAAAAACTAAACCTGGTATTGGACCCGGTTTCTGACCTGACCCGGACCCGACCATACCCGACCCGGGTTCGTACCCGGATATAAAAAAACTCGATTGGGCCCAACCCGGGGGTAGATTGTGCACCTCTTATTTTAATACACTTCAAATGATTTTAAACCCGGTTGACCCCATACTCATTTCATTTTTAGTTAAACTCGTTTGCTTTGATCCATTTGTATATGAATGGGCCCAAATTGACATTTCTAAGGATGAATAAATATAATATTACATACATCTTAAAAATTCATCTTTTTACATCTTACCTTTATATCCAAAATCTGGTTACCTTTATTCTATATAATCAAAAAATCATAATCTTATTACT
This sequence comes from Flaveria sonorensis, assembly GCA_025506505.1. NCBI lineage: Eukaryota > Viridiplantae > Streptophyta > Magnoliopsida > Asterales > Asteraceae > Flaveria > Flaveria sonorensis. Next base: position 72,698,851 of record CM046423.1, read on the forward strand.
TTTATGAAATAATCAAAACTAAACATGAAACCTCTAGTTACAGTAATTAGTTTAATAACACATCCAAACAACCCATAAGCGCAGTGACCAATTATATAAACTACAATTTGAAAATTGAAACGTCGATGCCACACACAAACTCACTGTTCTAATAGCTAGACCCAACTAGCGCTTGACATGTAACACTTTACTTTTATTTGCTTCATTAACAACCCACCGGCGCCCAAGGTTAATTTTCTTAAAGGATGGTTTAGAGGCTAAAATGTATATTAGGATAGCTTGGGCCATGAGTATCTGCAATTTTGCTGAAAGCTGCTCATAAGATCCACATCTGATGGTTGTACTTGCTAAATTACAAATCTTAAATGTTTTATTCTTACTTCTGATGCATCATGTTTCTTCTGAAACTATAAACAATTATATGTAGCAAGAAGTGAAACAAAAAACAATGATCACAGTTATAAAAAGGTTAACTTAGGTTTTGCTTTATCTGTAACCGGTCAAATACATTAATAAATAATAAAAAAGAGTTTAAATAGAAACGAGTCAAATAGATTGTTCAAACTAATAGATTTGTGTACTAATATTTTTATCCTAATTTAACATAAAAGTTCATGAAGTTAGCCTTAGTATCCAATTCTAAAATTAAAAGTTAGTAGTAAAACTTATATTTTCTACTTGGTTTCTAAATATGTTACTTTGTTCAAATCACATGGTCCATCTGTGTAATTTACTCTAATAAATATATAAATGAGGCGTCACTTTTTAAACTTTTGTAACCCCAAATATATTTGTTCTCATATTATTTATTAGTCTCGGTTGATATTATTTAAATCACGATGGTAAGTTTAAGTTAAAGTGATTACAATTCTATGATATGATGATTTTTAAAATCTTATTCAACTCATGTAATAAAAATGTTATTCAACTCATGTAATAACTTAGTAATAACATTAGATGAAAACATTAATAAAAGTTATTTAATTGACAAAAGTGGTTATGTGTCAACCGTTTTATTAAAACACTAGATATTGATATTAAATTATTGCATATAAACATGACTTCGTTCTACCGATGATCATTAGTTCAACTGGTTAAGCTGAGGTACTCATGACATGTAAATATTAGAAGGTTATGAACTTATGGGTTTAAGTCTCACTCTGAGCAAAATTTGAGGCAGGGGGTTTTCTCAGCAATGAGTTTTCTTCTGAGAGGGTTGGGGGTGCGGTCCCGGCTGAAAAACGGATAGGCGGACCCGATTAAAATATCACATATCCTCCGAAGCAGGGTCGCACATTTACCGTTAAAAAAAATGACTTTATTCTATAGTTCTTTAGTGGACAAGACGTTAAGACACGAGACTTTTGATGTAGTAAGTCGCTTTCACAAACAAATGTGAACCATCATAATACTAATGGCGTTTATTTAAAATTGAAACTCGCAACCTTTCCTTTCACAAGATAATTATTACTTGTTACAATTTTATCATAAAATATATGTTTATTTTCGTATAAGAATAAATATAATTTGGTTATTTTATTGTTTTAGCTCTAGCTGTTAAAAGGTTCAATATTACGTACAGGTTAGTAATGCTATAAATATAAAATTATTAACCTAAATTTATACCAATTACACTTACTATTAATAGATTGTTAGATTTTTTGCATGCGAACAATAAAATGTTACAATAAATTTGCGTGGACTTTTATGAGGTGGGGAGTGGGGACTAGCCACCCTCCCAACTTATTATTCCTGCCTTTAATGATTTTACAGCATTTTAATATTGCTTATTTGTTTCGTAAGGTCTAAAAGAAATTAAAGTTTTAAGTTTCTAATATACATTTGATAAATTAATTATCTTGGTTGCATGCTATGTTTAATATGGTGTAAGCTCTCTAACCCTTTCTGAAATAACTAGAATCTAAATGAGTTTAAAAAACGTTGAGTCGAGCTTAAACCTAAATTACGAGCTTGTTTAACAAACAAGTTCAATCTTGAATATAATTATGCTGACGATTTAAATGGTTTTGGTTTTTATTTTCAACTAACAGTTTGGTTTATAGTTCACTAAATAAAATTTGATAATTAAATTATCCATCAAGTTTACACATAATTTATAGTCCTTATTTTTAAATAAGAGATAGATTTACGTTTCAAAAAATTATTACACACACATATGTCGAGTATCTACATTAGATATATAGGTTAATTATACATGTTACTGTTCGTAACATTCTTTTCTTAAAAAAAATGCCGCAAGTTGGTATCTCATCATAAATTCTAAGATGATTAAGTTCCCTGAAATAACTTAGTATTAATAGTGAAGATTTAATTATGTGTCAAATAAATTTTGGTACATGTACATAAGATTATTTTATCGGTTACTAAACGTGTTTTGTAACACCCCAAACTTTTATTAAAGTGGATAAAAAGAAAATAAAAGAAAATTTGCAATTTAAACCAAAACCTAAACTCTCAGCTACAAGAGAAAGGTGAGCCGCACCTTCCTCATTTCTTGCATTTAAAGTTTTATTTTAAAAAGTTAGAGAGAGAAAACTACAGTTTAAAGTTTAGAAAGAAAAAATCGAATGACAAGCTAAAAGGTATGAAATTTTTATATTTTTCATAGACCCAAGCTAGATCTAGGTTTTAGTGATATTTATGTTGTGTTTAAATGAAAAAAGTTGATAACTTTACATGTGCATGCCTTTGGATCTAGAAATCTATCTTCTCGGTTTTAAGGTTTGTTCGAAAGCTTTAAAAGGTGAGTTTTAGATTTTCCTATATCTTGCTTTATTATACCTATGAGGCTGATATGCATACTTACATGTGGTATTTTTATCAAAATTTTGATTTTATATATAAATGTGACATTTTCATGTTCGATCGATTATGATATTCTAACATGATAGATGACGGAATTGTGTACATGTCATATTCAATAGTAAACTCTAGATATATGAGGTCACATCTATTGCAAGAAATAAAGTTTAATCAATAACGGAATAAATGCTAAGTATAAAATGAATAAAAGGGTTTGAACACTGGTATGGTATTGTTGTTAATAGTAGGATTTACCTTAGCTAAATTCTATCTTAAATCATCCGCATTGAACTTCAACTCAACACATTGATCAGTAGTTAATACGCATTGAGTTTATCCCATCCGCATTGAGGACTATTACCTGCATTAACCTTTAACCATCCCATTGAAAACAATTACCCGCATTGACCTTTAACCCATTCAAATTGAAGACTGTTGCCCGCATTGGCTCCGCATATGTATGTTACCCGCATTTGCCTCCAAACTCATCAACATTAGTATTGTTACCGCACTAAGCCTTATTGCTAACATCATATTATACTTAACCAAATTGCAAGATATGTTCATCTGCATTAACCCATATTATTCATATATATATATATATATATATATATATATATATATATATAATATATATATATATATAATATATATATATATATAATATATATATATATATGTATGTATGTATAGATGTATGTATGTATAGATGTATGTATGTACGTATATGTATGTATGATTCGTTCCTTGTTAAGTCAACCGCATTCCAGTAGTCACTCACATCAAATCATTGTTATCCACGTTAGAGAACACTGAGGATATTTTCATCAAGGATTTCGATTAAGTGTTTACTGTTAATTAATGTTGATGATTTAATTATATGAATTCCTAAATGCCTTATTTCTATAAAAGGTTACTTTATTGCTTTGTTATATGATGTAGTGAAAGTTATTGTAAAAAGTATTATGTATAACAAAATAAAATATTGATAGAATAATAATGACACTGGAACCTAATAAAATGAAATATGTGCCAAGAATAAAAAGTTTTGCTAGCACAAACATATTTTACTTATGTGAGTCAAATGAATGAAGTAGATTTCACTTATGTGAGTTAAATAAATGGAATAGGCCCTTTAAACACATGCAGGCAGCGAGCTTTGCATTGTGTGTCAATTGTTAGGGGTTTAACTAACAATGAATGTTTGTTGATAAGGTTCAGACATTTGTTGTCAACCAAATATTTGGCCACTTGCTTATGCAACCCACAGTTTATGAAAAGTAAAAAGATAATAAATAAAATGAAAATAATAAATACTATAAAATATGACATGAAAGTCAAATTGAATGATATGAATGATAAATGTGTGTTCAGTAAAGAAAGTTAAAAATATATTCTTAATATGTATTAAAAAACTAGAAATCACTTAAAAACACTGACTTTTATATATAACTAACGATAGCATGGAAATGAAGTTAACAGGTAACAACCACCAACAACCACCAACAACCACCAACAACCACCAATTGAATTTTGACGAGTGGACCTAAAACCAAGTTATAAATGTGCCCTACCAATTCAATTCCACAAAGTGTCAAATCAAGTCATCAAAAGAGGGCTTGAGGATACCTAAGGTTTGACTTGCCTCCCGCTTTACTCAAAGTCCAAAGAGGGGTCCGATCACTTCACAATCTGATATATGCAACCTTATCTTATATTTTTATACATGAGAGTGTTTCCAGCAAACTTGACCTATAACCTTAATGTCACAAGGCAACAACGTTATCAATTGCTCAAAATCCTACCCTCTAAATCAAGTCGCCAAGATATCTCTTTTAAATAATTATATAGGATAAGAAAGAAGATTTATAAAATATAAATCTGTATGTATAGTTTTAAATCGAATGTTCTAGTCTGATCGATCGGTTCCAAATCACTAATTCGGATTTATTCCAAACTTGGAGTTTGATTCGAATTTAGACCCGGAATTCAATTTAGATACTACCTTATTCAAGAATTCAAAATATAAAGTCTTTTTTGTTTATATTATATATCTTTTGAACTAATTGTACTATACAAAATGATAACCATGTTAATTTAAGAAGATAAACGAGTATGATTGGCATCATAGTGTTGTTTGTTGGGCTAAATTATGTTTATGGTATTGCTTGTAGTTTTGAAAACCAAACTATTTATGTCAGGTTTCAATATTAATAAAAATCAAGTTGATACAGACACATCTCTGAAAAAATATCCCTATCCATCATGTCCATAAAAACTCATGAACTAGATTCACCAAATAGCATAATATAATAATTTAGTGAAACTACTCGATCATGTTCATATCTTGAATTGGCCATGCTTGTATACAAAAGTCTTGAAGGTAGTTTGTTTTATTCAACAAATGATTTAATTCATTTGAATTTCACTAGATGATACAAAATGAATCATTACAAACATTCGAAGCAAGAGATGAAAACACATGCAAATTATTCAACACCCTCGTGTGACAGGAAGTGGTCCTATGAAGCAAGGGTCAAGGTCCGATGGCATGACATGGTAGTTGTAGGTTTGTAGCCACCTCCCTCCAACCCTAATACTTTTATTTAGCTATCAACATTGACCCACCACGTTGTGTTATCTTGGGCTTCACCTTTAGGCCAACCTTTTCACCTTTACAATACAAACATGCATTTAAAATTGTCAATTTAAAGCCAGTTAAGATGGCCCGAAAAGCCTTTTTAAAAAATTGATCTCATTTGTTGTTTAGTGGAACGCATGGCGTTTGTGTGTATAAATTAAATTGATGATATTTATAAATTTATTTTTTAAAATTTTTGTTTGAATATTGTCTCTGTTTTCGAGGGCGGCCTTGGATCAATTGGTAAGGTGGCTGTTTTGCAACCTTAAAGTTACGTACATTGAATCGCGAAGTGATTCGGCCACTCCTCGACCTTTGCGCAAATCGAGAGCTAAGTCAAGTATCGCATAAACCTTTTTTTGTTTCTATTTTGTCCGATCCTGTGTATGTGTGTGTAAAGTTTAGGCCAATTTGTGGATTTTAGATGTCATGTACAACAAGTAAAAATGAGCTTCTTAATATTAAAACTCATTAAAGGTTTTTAATCTTTTAACTTAATTGTGTAAGGCAGAACCCTTTTAGAGTATATTGTTTGTTTTAAAAATGATTTTTAATTTATTGAGTTCTTTTAAAACATACTATTACTTATAAGTCTATGTAATTTCTTTTAAATATGTTAATATATCGACACTCGACATCAAAACAACAAAAAAGAATTTTGGGGCCCTGTAAGTTTGGCCCTTGAGCGGTGGCCCACCCGAACCCCCTAGGAGCCACCCTTGAATTAAGGATGTGGACACATATTTATTTATTTGGTGGAGACCGTGAGAGGTTCGACCTAATGTCAAAGTCATTTGAAGTTAGTGTGTTAAACTTCCTTTGAGTCAAACGTTCTGTGATAGGTTGGAATAAATTGGTTGTGATGTACATGGTAGATTAGGATAGAAAGGATACTATCTAATCGTTGAAAAAATAAACGTATATGTTTATTTATTTATGTATGTAACACATGTAATGTAAACGTTTATTATATATTATCCGTTTGTAGTCAAGTATAATTAAAGGAAAAAAGTTAGCTACGCATCATGATTAGCCATGCGCCCATAAGCAATGACTTCTTTACATGTACCCTAATAACTATAATTAGATTCATCATTTTCTCCATTATTCAAATTAGCCATACAAAATAAGCATCATTTCATGGCAAATAAATAAACAAATTAAACATATTATTTTGGATGCAATTCAAAACATTATGATCATATTTACAATTAATGTTTATAGTCACATAGGGGTATACATATTAGTACAAGGTTAGGTTAAAAATCACACAAATCAAAGTCTATATTTCATTCCAAAAAGATGCTTTTAACTAAGAGAGTAGGGACCTCGCTAAAATGTGCACATCATCATACTTCGAAAGACATAATAGATGAATGAACGATAGACAACAATCAACCAGGTAAATCAAGAGCCAACAACAAACCATACTTCAAAGCATCTAATTTTATGAAACACGATCATCTTAGCATTCGTCATCAATCGTTAGTATTACACTTCTCACTAAGTCACCTACAGATGCCCATTACTTCAATCTTGAATTCAATTATGTTAATTTATGTTCTTCCTAATGTGCTAAATTCAGAGTTTGATGAATAGAAGTCCATGCATATACATTAGTAGTAGGAGTAAAGTTGACGACATAAGGATAATTTAATATAGATCATGTAGCTTTCTTCGTGTTATTTGCTTTTTTTTGTTTGGCATCATTATGTCCGCCTTATGTGAGTATGACTATTTTATAAAGTTTTTAACTTATTCTCATGTCATGGTATATGATATTTCTTATCTTTGTAAATATATCTAACCTCCTAGATTTTCCTTTGTTGATGTTTCAAAACATGTGACCCATAAAACATCATCCTAAGAATAACACGACTGTCAATATCTTTGTTGTCTCGGTGATGATTACCCCTCATAAAACTGATCTTGATTATAATTCTTACAAATGTAAAATTAGATGGTATATAAAAGAGAAAAAATTGCCATTTAAAATTAAAGAATAATACTACTAACTAAAAGTGCTAGAACAATGAAGAAAATACATATGCATTGCACAGTTCTATGCTATGTCTACGATCAATTCCAAACTAGGGATTTACAGTTTTTCTACATTAACAGAACGATCCTGCATCATTTTTAGAGTTAAGATGTCTATCTCTAGTATTCAAACTATGGTTATACTTGTTCCTTGAGTTTTTACAACGGACAAAATACTTGGCCCCATGGTTGTAAAAATCGCTAGGCGCTAGTCGGACCGTGGGCTACCGACTGACGATTAATCGGGATTATTAGGGATTAATCGGATTAGAACTTTTATAAGTAATTTTCAGTTATATATATATAAACACTCATTTTCATATGTAATTTTATAAAAATGTTCAAATTTATATATATACAAACACATTTGACCAAAATTTACACATATTTGGCCAAAATTTTCAAAGTTTAACCATAATTCAAGCATTTGGCTGGAATCTGACCAAAATTTGACCGGAATTTGGCCGGAACCTAGCCGCCGATTAGTGGCCGATTATGACCGATTTGGACCGATTTGGTCCGATTTTATCCGACTAGGTCCAATTACCGATTTTATCCGCCGATTATATGAAATCGCCAAGGTAACTGACCGACTAGCGATTAATTACAGATTAATCGACCGACTAGGCCGATTTTTACAACACTGATTGGCCCCATAGGCTATAATGTTATGTAGGACAGATCGATGATTTAAACTTTTATATGTGAATTTATGTTTGTCGGTGTTTATATCGACTTATATTTTACAATTATAAATATTCTGACCAATCAGATTGAAACGAATGTTATCCTCGAAAAAAATAAGAGTTTAAAAGTTTAAAAGTAAAATCAAAATACTAGACAAGAAGCACGTGTATAACAATAGTTGAATTAATAAAATATGAAATAATCAATAATGAAATGTATAAACATATCAAAAAGATTTAATTTCAGCCAAGTTAAGATTTTAATTTAATTTTTAGTAAGTGATAAACTTATAAAATGTGAAAAAAAATCTTATTCTTAATAATTGAAATAAAATATAAAACATATTTTAGTTTAATTTGAAAAAATATATAAGTGAATAGTTATCATTTTATTTATGTATATTATTTAATAATAAGAGAAAAACGAAAAAATATAATAGAATTACATAATTATGATTAGTGGTGCACCCCATTACTTTATTTATTAAATATGGATTCACTCTAACGCTGGTCATTTTGTGTCATGTTTGTATGTTTTCTTTATTATCATATAACTTTAATTACATCTTACATATAAAATTAATTAAAGGCGGACATGTGTCCACACAAATTAATAATCTAACTCGTAAATATACTCATGCGTTGCGTAGAGCCATACGCGGCGTGATAATTATAAACTACAATTGTCTGGATTTGTTTTCGAACTAAATCTACGTCGAAACGTAGAGTTACTCAAATTTATATCGTCGAATGAAAACATACTATATTTGACTTCACTGTTTTGAAACTACATAAAAATTAACACGAAAGTGTTTTATATTTGATCCGGTTTATTTTCGAACAAAATTTACATCAAAACGTAGGTGAACTCAAATTTACACCGACACACATATAAATAAGAATGTAAGAAATTAGGCTTTTGTAAGTAAAAATGTATAAGGGTAAACACGATGCTTTATAAACTTAAGATGGTCAAAGTGATTTGCTAAAGTTTTATAATAAGCTAAAGAGTTAAAAGTGTAGTGTCAATTCAAAAAGCCGGGGGGGGGGGGGGGGGGGGGGGGGGGTTTGCTTTGCCAATGGCAAACACCACCGATCTTTCTTTTTATAGATATAGTAATTTTACGTCAAAGGTACAAGTTTACAAATATAGTCATATGTTTAAAATATTCCACGTGACTAGATAATGTAATAATGCAAAGGATAAAAACGTCTCTCATCAGGGTAGTTTTAATGACGGTGTTGTGGTGTTTTCGTCGCCCTAGAACTATAAACGATATAGACAGTCGGTTAGAAGGTCCATAGAGCTAAAGCCACACGTTCATTCCAGTGGTCAAGTTAGGATTCTAATTTCTATGTTTATCAAGTATCTTGATGTATGTGTCAAAGGTGTAAAATATGTATAAAAATGCATATAAATTGTTAGAGAAACATAGGGAGGGAGGTTGGAGGAGATTAACGTCTTAAAATGTTCAAGAGGAGACAAGGTCTTTTTGTTAAGAAAGATTATCACAAACTCTAGTGGACGTGTCTAAGTAGTCTAGTAATATGTTTATTATTTGCTTCCTTAATCAATTAAATCAAATAAAAAATATTAGTATAATCTTCTTTGTCTGCAAGTATGGGGGGAGAAAGAGTCACATCTCACATGTAAAATGGCTTATGCAATCATTAGAACCAATGAAGGTGTTATGTTACCTACCATTTGCTCTACCAACCACTAATAAAGAATATTAACTTCACATCCCAAGTTGTTAATTGGACATTATACCACATTAGCACCACCATTTAGCTTTATCCCATTATAGGCTTTAATTGGTTATTTAGTTCTAAATAATGGCACTCTTGTAATTAGAATAAACTTTGTAGGGCCGTTGGAAAAATAAAACTTTTAACAAGTAAAAAAGAATCCCTCTTAACACTCAATACTTGGTCCCGCTTATTAATTAAGGCAAGACATCAAGTCCCGTTCCACTTTCTTATTTTATAACATGGGAAGTTTAATATATGAGAGCATGTATTGAAACAATAGGTAATGTTGTTAATTTGTCAACTTTAAGTCTTGTGTTTGAATTGTGAGAAATAACCTTCTGCACAAAAGTGTAGCCGTGTAGGGTAAGACACACATACCAGATCATAAAGCAATCCGACCCCTCCCCCTCTCCTATGCTAAACGAAAGCTAACTTAAACACTAGGCACTCCATCTCAAATATATAAGCTTGTATATAAATTTAAGAAAAATGTATTTCATTATTGCATAATTGGTCATTGAGTTAAGGCATTTACAATGCTAGACCATTCAAACACACACAAGTATGTTACATTAACTCCTAGTCATCCTTCAAAAACAATCAATTTTCCTCCGGCTCAACATCATTTTCAAAATAATTTAAAAAAAGAAACTAATATGTTATGTTATACACACACCTAGAATTGAGTGGTGGTGAGATAGAGGGTGCTTGCCCGAAAGTCCGGATGGAAGCAAACAAACACCAAGTAACCATGCCTCTTCAACGGATCAACTTAACGCTAACTTATTTTCCACCATGGTGTTCGTCTAATCGTCTCCATCCGTTTTAATTGATAGAGATGCTTTTATTGGGGATGCATTGATGAACATAAAGCCTAAAATAATTGTATGATTTATGGGGTGTCTGTAAAAACTTACGTGGAAGGGTCCGTTTTGCTTATGAATAATGGTTATGACTTATGAGTAATGGAAGTTATATTATATAAGGATTTTGTATTACGAAAGTATTTAGAAGAAGTTGGATTATGAGTTTAGTACGACTTTTAATTGAAAAATGATAATAATTTACAACTTTGAAGGACACTGACGTAAAATGTAGGTGTCATACTGTCATTTTGACATGCCCCTAAGAAATGACAGTTTTAAATTCATCAAGGTATTAATGAAATTTATGTTTGCTTACTAAATTTACAAAATGATCTTTGAATCTATAACATGGATAAAATGATTTAAGGCTTTGTCATAATATATGTAAGAATTTATATACAAACCTTAAAAGAACTTAAAGTTTTCAAAGCAGATTCAAGAATTTTATACATCATAACTTACAAATCATTGGCGTATGAACATACATTGGTTCGAGATTTTGAACTTGTTTACATTTCTCTCTCTTTTCTCCCCAACTTTAAACATATGATTTTTATAAGATAAAAAGTTTGTACATGCTTATTTTTAATAAACCTTAATATTTTTATCTGATTGGTTTTTTCCCATTTGTTCAAACATCTGACATTATCTTTTAACTATCTTCTTTTTTATTAGGTTTTAAAATATTATTAATGACCTTAATACAACTCATGAGTTTGTGTCAATTTGTTCTTTCATATAAAGTTTCGCATGTTTTTTTATTTTTACTTTGGTTAGTAGCAATGTTTCGATGTTAATTTTTTTCTGGATGTTGATACTAGTTTATTGTAATTTTCATTTTAATAAGAGAACAAGGAACTAATTTAGCATCTGATGTAATAAGCAATTTTTTGAAACAGAATTCCATCATTTGTATTTTTATAATGTACATAGTAAGAAATTTACACCAGAAATAACCTGAAAGGAGAAAATAATAAGTAACCAACCAAAATGGAATAAAAGTATAAACCTTCAATTTCACGCGCCTGTCTCCCTTCGATAATTGCGCTGTTTAAGGGGACAGCCTGCAATTGTGGGACCCCACACAAAGCCTGACCCGAATACGTTTTGTTTTTATTTTACTTTCTATTTGTTTGTTTTTTTACATCAATCGTACTATCATACTTTGAAGGTTATACATTATTTTAATCGAGTTTATCTATATGTTATTCAGTCAAAGTCGCATCTCAAACTCTTTTAGAAGAAAACATACAACTGTAAAAACCTTATGGTTTAACCCAACATTAAGACAGGTGTCACCCGTATTTTTTGTTGTTTTAAGTAGAATAAATACGAGGTTAAATCTTTATGGTCTTGTATAAGCTTAAATATATTGTTCTTAAACACTTCATATAACCAAAAATACAAGACTAACCATCAAAAGGAACAATGTTGATTCACTGAGTTTGGATTTCACGTTTAGTAATTATGTAGGCAACGAATAAGTATTTCACAAAGTCTAGGGTTCACATTTGTGCGCTTTTATTGATAAAAAGAATGTAATAGCGAACAAGTATGTGTAGAAGTGTATGATGCGGAGAAGACATACATGTCGTGAGTAAGTAGGTGCCAATCCTACCATCATATTGAGTGTAGTTTTCATATGCGTATTTGTGACGAAAGATTATAAAGTGTGAAAAGCCTGAAAACATTTACTTTAGGTGTACTTATTTCATGACTTTGATGCGAGTATAGTAACTCAAATGAACTAGTTGCGTTTTTAAAAACCATGATTTCTTTGTGTCGTAATTTTATTAAATTCGTTACTTTATGTTGAGTATATTTTAACAGAAACAATGATTGAAAAAATAGATTGCATCATATGAAGGGGACATGCTATTTCACAATTTGCATTAAAAGAATGATTAAATAAGTGATTTTGTTTCGTTTTGATGTAACAAGTTTTGTTATAAACGGTATGAAAGTGACTATCTAAAATAAATTATCTTAGTCTTACAATAATCTGATGACTAAAAACAAAGTTTATTTATCTTGATATTAAAAGGAAATTCTTAAACTTCAAATTTAAGTGGAAATAATTTTATTGTTAAATTAAATAACCTTAAAATAAATAAAGTATACGAATTTTGTCGTTTTGCCACTTGGCAGGTTGTTAGTACGCTTCTTGGTCTCAGTAATCATCAACCGTGACACTACAGAGACTTGATGCAATCCAAGTCATGTGATATTGTGATCCTTTCCACTTTGCACCAAACTAATTCCTTTAAAATATTAATAATAATAATATCTTTTGGTATTTTTAATTTCGTTTAACATATTTTATTAAGTTTCTAGAGGTCATTTTTCTTGGAAATGTTTTGTAAAATATTTTTTCGTTCCTCTAAGCTTTAACACTTACAACTCAAATTAAAACCCTTTAAGGTTTAAAAATCGTTCTGCAAGTTATTTTTCAAAAAGTAACATACGGGTTGAATAAGAAAAATACTAAATATTTATTAATCAAAACTTAGGAACTGTAAAACGTTATTTTGATATAAAATATAACTGAAATTACGTATAAGTAAATACTTTGATTAATTGATAAAACATTTTTATTATTTCTAAAACTTTCGTTAGTAAAAAATTATTGCTTTGATAAAAATTCAATTTTTATCAATATTTCGTTGTTTAAAAACACCGGATTAATTTTGTAATTTTTTTATATAAAAATTTTACCCTATAATAAGAATGATTTTAAAATAATTTCATTACTTAAAAAAGTTTCATTGTTTTAGAAAAAATCATAGTTTTATAAATTTTAGTTTTATAAAAATATATTTTTCAATCAAAATACTTAGTTTTATTTAATAAGAAATGTCTTTTTAATATTATGGATTAAAGAACAACTTAGATTTATAATATAGAGAGAAAAAGAGAAAGATTTAAAAATTACTTATTTGTTTCTTAAAATGAAATAAATAGTTTAGGTGGGAAAATAAATAAATGAGTGAATGTGAAAATAACATGTGTCAAAAAATCTAAAGTATTATTAGAATAGATTTAAACGTCTGATCTTTTGAATGGAGATAGAATATGATAATCAGGATGTCTTTATATAATGATTCCTAGATACAAATGATGTATTTTTTAACAATTGAACTCAAAAGACATATGCCTCTATACGTAGATAGGTCATAATTGCAAACACAAGTGGTGTTACCGGCTAAATCGCTTAGTCGGAAAACAGGGGCTGGATGCGGTGATGTTTTGTTGTTTTGAGTGGTGATGACAAAACACTTAAAAGACTGGTGGGGGAGTGACTAACTTGTTATAGAGACAGGTAAAAGGACAAAAACATGATGAAATAAAATTATTGACATTAACAATTTAACAATAATATATTTAAAAGAAAAGTATATATCTAGTTACTTAAAAAAAACGTATTATACTTCTTTGTCGAAGAAGTATAGCTATAAAACTCATGAGAAGACTTAAAAAATTGTCGATTTTCATAATTGTTTGAACTAGTAGGATAATGATGCGGGTTGTCAGGCCTAATAAAAAACAATTTATAATGGTCCAAACTTCACCTAAGATAGCTAGGATAAGTCGGGTCGATCCACAGGGAATATGTGGAAAATGTGGTTCAATTCATAAAGTTGAAAGCTTTATTAAAAATACTTGTAAATTAATTAAATTGCAAAAAGTAGTTGAAGTTGAAAAGTAAAATTGATTGTAAACAATGATGGGAAAGAGTAATCCCCTCAGGGGTTAAGGTTTACAACTTAGACTTGCTTTGATAGTTAAAAGTGGTCACATAGACATAACCGGGTTGATTTAGTTAAAGACAATAGATTGAATGAGAGTGTTGTTAATGCACTACTCGAATCATATCCTACGTTTGTATTACCCAACCCCATCCAAAATTGATGTTTTTAGATGAAAAGAAATCTAAAACAATCAAACCAGAACAATTGAATTGAAAGCAATACACATATTTTAGAATCTCTAAACAATAAATAATGTTACTCGGCTTAAACTACCGTGTTCAAACATTAACTCAACCAAAACCATCAAAAACAAGTCATAGTATAAACCTTAACACCCGGAGAAGATCACGAGTGGATTAGCCGGACATGGAAATGAAAAACAAATCAAAATCGAATGTAAACATTGTATCTAACGTTAAAGATTCAAACCGAATGATAAAAACAAGATCTTCAGCC
The DNA here is from genome assembly GCA_025506505.1 of Flaveria sonorensis. NCBI lineage: Eukaryota > Viridiplantae > Streptophyta > Magnoliopsida > Asterales > Asteraceae > Flaveria > Flaveria sonorensis. The sequence continues at coordinate 72,713,864 of CM046423.1, forward strand.
TTGAAATCGCCTCCGGGAGCCTTTTGGATCACTTGGGGTCGTTCCTAGGGCTTGGGGACTGCTTGGAATGAAAGCTCCTCTTGAAAACCTAATTTTCCCGACTTATAGGTGATTTCAGCGCATCTTGTACCGTAGGTCACTTGAACACCGTAAGTTACTTTAGAGGCTTTCTGCTCAATTTTTGACTGATGAACCGTAGGTCATGTTTCCACCGTAACTTACGCTGGAGGCCTATACCGTAGGACCTGATTCCACCGTAAGTTACGCTAGGGGTTTTTTTCCGATTCTTGTTTTCTTCGTAACTTCTTCGTTCGGACTCCGTTTTCCTCCCCGTTTGCGGCCACGTTCTCGTAATTGAATTCTCTATCACCTCATCTATCATGATCTTCACCTATCATCCATGTGCATCCTTCAAAACACACCAAATCATTGTGTTTTACCTGCAAAACACCAAATCATCGTAGTTAACTTATTCCAACCAATTTCTTCTACTTAAACACATAAATTATATTAAAGTTAACTACTTAATCATGATGAACATCATTCAAAACCTCTTACATCAGATAACGACACACGTTGCAGCACGTTAAACCGTGGAAAATAAAATTTTCAAATGTTGAAAGGTCACCTGTTAAAACAGTAACACTAATGTGGTTAAGTAGGTAAAGAGAAGTGTACGAAGTTATAACAGCTTGATTCTGAAAATCAAAACGTTGATAAAAATACATGTCGCATACTAGCAGTGGTGCTTGGGAAACGAAGGAAAAGCTACGTCATTATAGAAATGAGCACTACAAACCCGAAAGTGTATTTTAAAAAATTAGTTTAAATAGGTTTTGAATAAAATTAATGTTGTAACGTAGATCGACTCGTTTTTATCGAAACATGAACCGACTGGGTTTTGAATAAATTTGACACCGAAACGCATATAAATAAGCAATTTTCAACGGTATTCAAAACATATGAAAAATGTATGTAAAACATAACTTATATGAAAACGTAATTATGAGTTATCTCGTTCGTAAGAGTATGTTCGAAGATGTTGATAAACAAATGTTGATTATGAATTGTGAAGTCAACCGAAGTCTTCCGAGGTGTGATCAAAGTGTCTTCCGAAGTCTCAACTGAAATCTTTCGAAGTATTGATATCTTCTGAAGTTTGTTTTCTTCCGAAGGTTTCTTTAGTTTGGTTATGTTTATGATTAGTTACAAGTTCAGGGACTAATTGTGACCATATCAATTAGTTCTGGTGTAATTGTGTTTTTCTTAGTATGGTTGTTAATTTCGATTAACTAACTTTTAGGTCTTTAAAAGGGAGGAGTTGTTGTTCATCGGGGAAGTGATATGATTGAATTCAATTGTGTGATTTTAATAATATTCGAGAGATTCTTTTGAATTCTTGATTTTGATAGATTTGTTCTTCGGTATTCATTTTGTAACAAGTGGTATCAGAGCCCGGTGGAGTTCGATTCGAAGAACAGATACACTCTGTGATTGATCAGTTAGAAATGGTGTCGACAGAGTTTGAAATCGAGAAATTTGATGGTAAGAATGATTTCAGCCTGTGGTGGGTGAAGATGAGAGCACTTCTCGTGCACCAGGGACTGGCGGATGCCTTGGCAGGTGGTGATGCAAAGATCCCTGATGGAACTTTCGAGAAAGAAAGAAAAGAGATTACCGAGAGGTGGAAGGAGATGGGAGTTAAGGCTCACAGCACAATCATCTTGAGTCTCGATGATCGGGTTCTGCGTGAAGTAATGAAAGAGACCTCGGCGGCTGGAGTATGGACGAAAATGGAATCCCTGTATATGAAAAAGAGCCTGGCGAATAGGCTATACCTTAAGAAGAGGTTGTATACGTTCCAAATGAATTCAGGGAAGTCGATTGAAGATCATACCGATGACTTCAATAAGTTGATTTTGGATTTAGAAAATATCAAAATAGAGTTGGATGAAGAGGATCAAGCAATTATATTCTTGACCTCTTTACCCTAACACTATGAACACTTTATGGATACTCTGCTGTATAGTAGAGATTCACTCTCAATGGAGGAAGTGTTGGTTGCGCTAAACTCAAAAGAATTAAAGAGAAGGTCTGATCTGAAAGAAGAAGGTGGAGAAGTCCTCTTCACGAGGGGAAGATCAGACTATATGGATTCAAGGGGGAATAGGAAAAGAAACCAGTCCAGGTCCAAGTCAAGATTCAAGAAGAGGTGTTTTCTGTGTCATTCAGAAAAGCATCTGAAAAAAGGACTGCCCCGAGTTAAAGAAGAAGAGTAATGAATCTAGTAGCTCCAACAGTTCAACAAATTATACCCAAGCTGATGAAGATTCTGAAGGGTATGAAAGTGCAGATGTTTTGATGGCAGTCAATACCAATACAAAGGAGGGGTGGGTGTTGGACTCTGGGTGTTCTTTCCACATGACACCAAATAAAGACTCATTCACTGAACTCAAAATCAAGAAACGAGGCACAGTTAAACTGGGTAATGACAGGGATTGTGAAATACAAGGTAGAGGTTCAGTGTTGTTCAGACTTCATAATGGCACTGAGCTGAAGCTGGATGAAGTAAGGTATGTCCCTGATCTCAAAAGAAGTTTGCTGTCCATGGGTACTTTTAAGAAATCAGGATGTGTTGTGAGTCTTAAAAATAGGAAAGCTAAAGTGATTCAAGGGTCCTTGGTTAGGCTGTCTGGTACTAGAAGGGAAAACAATATATACACTTAGGATGGTGAGTCTATAGTGGGGAATGTATCATTGTCAGTTGCAGTAAATGAGCAAGCCACCTTATGGCATAAGAGACTAGGTCATATATGTCACACCCTCAATTTCCATCAATGGGGTATTACCATTAGACGTGTGACATACCAGGATCTCAGCCACTAGTTACACCAAATGACACATCAATTACAAAACATAATTTCCAGTTAACATTTGAAATTTCCAAAAACAGAGTTAATAATGTAAACGTAAAAATAATTGCGAAAGCATAAACATTTATAAATTAAACAGCGCAAAACACGCGCAACCCAAAGGAATGTAATTTGTAGAAAACATTGTTTAACTGTTCAAAGTAATCAGAATATATGCAAATATGAGATGATCCTAAACGTGTGCATCTTGAGAACCTGAAAGAAACATGCTAAAGTGTCAACACAAGGTTGATGAGTTCATAGGTTTTGATAAACAGAACATAGTAGTAACCGATACAGTAAACAAAGTAATATCCGTAGATAGCTAGTCTACTTAACATGTTATATAGTGTATGAAGTTCGCAACCGAAGCTGACAATGTAAATGAAGGCCTCGGCTGTGGCTACCAAACCACAGCAATAGAAATTAGGTCAATTAAACACCCGTTCGACATGCAGTCGTGCTAGCACGACTAGTCTGGGTGGGGTTTGTCAAACCCAGTAGATCTGCTCAGAATTACCTTGCTAAAGAACATACATTAACGATTCGAAATGTGAGGACTTAAATTGGTACAACACTAGTAATCATGCGATAACTACAGTAATACTGATCAAATGAAAATACGTTTTGAATACATGTTTCTTTCCCCCAACGAAAACAGGTAAAGTGGGGCTGAGAACTCACCTTGAATGCACAGCAACGAGTAAACGAAAGCACAAAGATTAGGGTTCCGATTAGCCTGAATTTCATTTAATATATAATTAATATTAAAGTATCAAATATTAACAATGTGATCGTACGGTTTCGCGTTCACGGTTCGGTTACATGCCAGCGTACACTTAAACCCAAGCAACATAATCAAAGACGACTCACGCAAACATAAATCTGTATTACTCCCACGTACACTTGACAATACATATGAGTACTCTTTATATGTATTAATGGTATAATGTTATTGATAATAAACCCTCTTTATATTTCCATACAACTCACCCATATAATACATCTAGAATATGATACACACAACCATAATATATATTATATACACAAACATAACGTAACATTTATCAAACACACTACATATATATAATTTTCGCACCCATGACTGTAACATGCACACATCCACATACTTATAACCACACCCACAAACCAACATACCACCTATACACAATCATCCCAATTCAACAGGCTTCCCAACCCACTACGCATGCATCACACTAGTACAAATATCCATACAATATACACATTAGATTGCACACCACACACACATGCAACCATGGCAAAAGAACGCACACATAACCAAAGATATACATACATACACATCGGCCCAACATGAGACCGACACACACCAAGCTGCTGAAAAGAAAACCATAACAAGAGCACACCACATACGTAGAATCACAAATACACACACGAATAGATATACACACCCACACAGTAAACAAAGCTCACACACCCCAACCGAGAGTTCCGTTCGATCATCACCCAAACACCCCCACAAAGGAACCAATTCACACCCGAACCAACCTGCCCTACGACCCCAGTCGGAGCACCTTCACCCCACTCCTTTGGCCCTAGGTCATGCACGCAAACACACCACACACACAGTACGCAACACACACATACGCACATAGCAGAATGCATTTGATTGAATATATACATCCGTACACAAACACATAACCGAGCATAGCCACGGTGGTTACAACGCACCGGAACACGCGAAACGCCAAACCGTGCACCCCGCATCACAAACCGAGACCATTATCGAACCCAAAAACGTGACATGAGCAAAGAGACTTACTGGAGGGCTACTTCGGTCGGATCTTGTGGTTCCCGGGAATGTGCAGCCTGCGGAAGCGGTGACGATAACAAGGGGACGACAGTAGCTGGTTTACGGTTGAAGAAGAAGGAGAGGTGACGGCAGGAAAGTCGAGGGGGGGAGGGGTTTACGGTTATTAAAGGAGAGTTGGTGCAAAAGTTGCACATTGGTCCCCTAAAGTTCTCCTAAATTGCACTTTTGGTTATAATTAAAGTTTGTTTATTTAGAGTTAATTATTAGAATTTAAATATAAAAAATATATATAAACAATATCTCTTTTATCTAACGAGTAAAATTGATTAATTACAAAGTTGAGGAGAATGACGTTAACCTGAAAACTCGAGTTGTCACATCATCTCCATGTTGAAATAATTTTCATCCCGAAAATCAGAACAACGTGCAGGTTTAGCGAAGGACACTAGATTTACCAATTTGTAAAGCTCAAAGAATAAAGTTTTTTGAGAATTTAGAAACGATTCGAAGGAAAAGAATTTGGAAATTCAAGGTTGTGACATCATCCCCTTGTTGAAGGGAATTTCGTCTCGAAATTTAAAAGAAAGGATATCTTAAGAATGATACCTTAAGAATTGGATGCCTGATCTCTGAACAGTTGCGGGTACTTCTTTTTCATCTGATCTTCGCGTTCCCAAGTAAACTCTGGTCCACGCTTTGAATTCCACCTAACGCGTACTATAGGAATCTTACTATGCTTTAGGGTTCTGACTTCTTGATTCATAATCTCAACTAGTTCTTCAATGAAACATAACTGTTCATCAATATTTAGTTCCTCCAAGGGTACAATTAGTGATTCATCAACTAAGTACTTCTTCAGGTTTGAAACATGAAACACATTGTGTATTCCATTGAGATTTTCAGGTAAATTCAACTGTTATGCTACTGGACCAACCCTTTTGATAATCTCAAATGGTTCCAGGTGAATTCAGCTGGTAGGCTACTGGACCAACACTTCTTGCTTCCATACGGTTACGAATTTGCACGATCTTCTCAATCGTCTCGTGCACAAGTTCAGGACCCGTAAGTTGGCTTTCTCCAACTTCTACCCAACAGATAGGTGATCGGCACTTACGCCCATACAGTGCCTCAAATGGTGCGGCCTTGATTGAGGTGTGATGATTGTTATTGTAGGAGAACTCAACCAATGGTAAGTGAGTTTTCCAACTGCTGCCAAAATCAATCACACAAGCACGCAACATGTCTTCCAGTGTCTGGATCATACGCTCACTCTAGCCATCAGTTTGAGGATTATACGTAGTGCTCATATCCAACCGTGTTCCCAATGATCGCTGTAAAGATTGCCAAAAATGAGTAGTGAATCGAGCGTCATGATCAGATATGATAGATATTGGCACACCATGCCGAGAGACTATTTCCCTTAAATAAATTCGGGTTAGCTTCTCCATTCGATCAGTCTCCCGGATTGCCAGGAAATGTGCTGATTTTGTTAATCGATCTACTATAACCCAAATGGTATCGCATGGGAGTCCTAGGTAACTTTGTGATGAAGTCCATCGAGATCTACTCCCATTTCCACAATGGAATGTCCGATTGTTGAAGTAAACCGGATGATCTATGGTATTCCACCTTAACTTTAGAACAAGTTAAACATCTGCTTTCGTAGGTGGCAATCTTAGCTTTCATGTTCGGCCACCAGCAGAACTCCTTCAGATCTTGGTACATTTTGTCTGAACCCGGATGAATTGAGTAACGCGACTTATGAGCTTCATCCATTACCAACTCTCGTAATTCTCCATGCCCCACATGGATTCTGCCTTCAGATTCTCCACTTTCAATGCCTCGGATTGAACAACCTTGATTTGCACTGGTAGATCGGAGTGGATGGTCATTTGCAATGCGCGCATCCGACTAGGTTTTGGTGTTTCCTTTCAACTAAGGGCGTCGGCTACCACGTTAGCCTTACCCGGATGGTACTTGATTGCACAGTCGTAATCATTGAACAATTCTAACCACCTTCGTTACCGCATATTCAGCTCTTTCTGATCATATATGTGCTGGAGACTCTTGTGATCTGTATAGATCGTGCACTTGGTTCCATATAGGTAGTGCCTCTAGATCTTCAAGGCAAACACTACAGCTCCTAGTTCCAGATCGTGTGTTGTGTAGTTATTCTCCTGCACTTTGAGCTGTCTAGATGCATAAGCAATGACATTGTTGCGTTGCATCAGTACACAGCCCAAACCCTAGATGGATGCATCACAGTAAAGAACAAAATCATCAGTCCCTTCTGGCAAAACTAGGATCGGCACGCTGCAGAGTTTGTCCTTAAGCGCCTGAAATGCTGATTCCTCTTTGCTGCCCCATTTGTAAATAGTTCCATTGTGAGTCAGGGCAGTCAAAGGTTGTGCCGACTTTGAGAATCCCTTGATAAATCGTGTGTAATAGTCCGCCAAACCAAGGAATTTTCGCACTTCAGTGGCGTTTTCGGTGTTGGCCATTCCTTGATTGCTTCAATCTTTATAGGATCTACATGCATACCCCTTTCGTTCACCACAAGAAATTGCACTTCTTGCATCCACAAGCCGCATTTTGAGAACTTTGCATAAAATTTTCCATTCTTCAACAAATCCAGAATGATTCTCAAGTGTTCCTCATGATCTTCCTTATTCTGAGAGTAGATTAGTATGTCATCAATGAAGACAATGACAAACTTATCCAAATAAGGCTTGCAAACATAGTTCATGAAGTCCATGAAAACTATTGGGACATTGGTCAGTCCAAAAGGCATAACCGAGAACTCAAAATGTCCATAGCGAGTCCGGAATGCCGTCTTCGGGATGTCTTCCTCTTGAACTCGTAACTGATGATAACCCGATCTCAAATCGATCTTGGAATAGTAGCTTGATCCTTGGAGTTGATTGAATAAGTCGTCGATACGTGGAAGAGGGTATCGATTCTTTATTGTAACCTTGTTCAGTTCCCGGTAGTCAATACACATCCTGAAAATTCTATCTTTTGTTTTCACAAAAAGCGCTGGAGCTCCCCAGGGTGAAGAGCTGGGACCTATGAATCCCTTATTTACCAATTCCTGCAATTGCTTAAACAACTCTTGTAATTCGTTCGGTGCCAAATGGTACGGCGCCCGAGCAATCGGAGCAACTCTCGGTGCTAACTCAATCTGAAACTCTACCTGCCTTTATGGAGGAAGGCCAGGTAAGTCTTCTAGAAATAATTCTGGGAAGTCTCTGACAACTGGAATGTCTTCAATGCTCTTCTCATCCACTGTCTTTTCTGTAACTAATTCCAGGAGGGCGAATTATCCCTTTCGAAGACATTTCTGTGCTTTCAAGTATGAGATGATGTCGACCACAGCATCCCTCTTGTCACCTTCCACAATGAGTGTCCCCCACTAGAGAGAGGTAATTAATGAGTTTGTCTCCACAAACAATCTCTGGTTGGTTCTTGGATACCATCCATAACATCAAAGCTACCGAGTGTAACAGAAATCAGATTCATATCGAATGAATGTCCAGCTAAGCCTAGTTTACATCTGCTATATTCCTAGATACCCGCTATAGTTCTACCATTAGCTATCTCTATGGTAAATTCAGAACTTAAGTTAGTAGACACTAACCCTAGCAGATTACTAAACTTAATGGATACGTACTTCTGTCGTCACCCGAATCAAAAAATACTAAGGCGAAACAACCATTCCTGTCGGTTTTCCTTCTTCTTGAGCATTTGATAGTTTCTATTGAAATACACAGATTGTCCACACTCATAACATCTCTTTTTGCTTCTTATTGCTGAGGTGACTTGGTCAGGATGTTCACATGACGGTTCTTAATGACATGCCTGAATTTCCTACAGTGCTCACAGATGTTCTTATTGCATGGCCTATTACGATACTAGATACACTTGTTGCAAGCGGAAACACGAAGAGGTAATGGATGGGATCATCACAACACCTTGCCAATCGATCATACCCAAATGTAGTCAACCAGAAAAATCCAATATGAATCCCACCATTGGGTAAAGTAACATATGCTAAAACATGATAAATACCAAATGAAATGAATGCTAGAATGTTCAATCTGCCAAGACTCTAAGTCTTAAGGTCAATCCAGTGATTTAGGAAATACATGTGCAGAGAGTATCATCACTCCGTTACTACTTTTCGAGGACCTCGCATGTTGTTGATAGATAGTATTGCACGATCACTGAAATGCTAGAAAGAGCAACGTCTCATAGAGACTAGGACTAATGCCATAATATGAATCTCATTAATGCTCGAGGTAGATGAGAACTATCATATGAGTAGAAATGAAGTATTGTTTCCATATCAATAGTGAAGTTTTACGAGAATCGAGACTCTCATGTCCCAAGGTATAGAAATGAAAATTTGTACTAACTATAACAGTTATCACCTGACAGAGTTTGCCAGACTTCTCATGCACAACAAATTACAATTACGTGTGCACCCGTAATGGTAATTTGATTTGCATGGTTACCCCTGGTTCCTCCTATAAGAGCTAACATACCTTATCAAGTACAAAGTGTTATCAATGATAGAAGTATCAAAGATATGGTCATTAAGCCAAAGGTCAATTAACCAAGGTTGTACGAAGGAATCAGTAAGTAAAACATTCACTTGGGCAAGAAACCGTCGATGTACTCAGGTTAGAGGGGTAAGATAGTATTATTGTAAGTAAACCCTGATAAGTTATCTCCTAATGTCTATGATAACCGCCAGTGAAGCTATTCCCTGCTTCACAGGACAGGGAAGAGAAGTGGCAAGGTAGGTAAAGAAAGTATGACAAGAGGCAGAACATGCTCCCGATGAACCATCCAAGTCAGGTACCAATGGTATTGTATCCGATTCCGAAAGGTATGATGTAAAAGGTATTGTAAATCATTAATTGTAATTAACCTTCTCGTGACTCACAGTAACTCGGAGTCACCCGTGCTAAGGAACAGGCGGTAATAACGGGGAATCAGGATGAACTGGCCTTTTCCTGTAGTCGAACGCTCACTGGAATGAGCAAAAGTAAGCAATCCAGTAAAGCAAAGCAAAGCAAACAAGGCCAGCAAGCAAAACTAAACGTGTCTATATGCGTGTAACTAAGGCATCAGGCTATAGTCTAAATGCAATGCAAATGAAATGCAAATTTATTTTAGTTCGCTATAACCATTGGCTCTGATACCAATCTGTCACACTCTCAATTTCCATCAACGGGGTATTACTGTTAGGCGTGTGACATACCAGGATCTCAGCCACTAGTTACACCAAACGACACATCAATTACAAAACATGATTTCCAGTTAACATTTGAAATTTCCAAAAACAGAGTTAATAATGTAAACATAAAAATAATTGCGGAAGCATAAACATTTATAAATTAAACAGCGCAAAACACGCACAACCCAAAGGAATGTAATTCGTAGAAAACATTGTTTAACTGTTAAAAGTAATCAGAATGTATGCAAAGATGAGATGATCCTAAACGTGCGCATCTTGAGAACCTGAAAGAAACATGCTAAAGTGTCAACACAAGGTTGGTGAGTTCACAGGTTTTGATAAACAGAGCATAGTAGTAACCGATAAAGTAAACAAAGTAATATCCGTAGATAGCTAGTCAACTTAACATGTTACATAGTGTATGAAGTTCGCAACCGAAGCTGACAATGTAAATGAAGGCCTTGGCTGTGGCTACCAAACCACAGCAACAGAAATTAGGTCAATTAAACACCCGTTCGACATGCAGTGGTGCTAGCGCGACTAGCCCGGGTGGGGTTTGTCAAACCCAGTAGATCTACTCAGAATTACCTCGCTAAAGAACATACATTAACGGTTCAAAATGTGAGGACTTAAATTGGTACAATACTAGTAATCTTGCGATAATTATAGTAATACTGATCAAATGAAAATACGTTTTGAATACATGTTTCTTTCCCCCAACAAAAACAGGTAAAATGGGGCTGAGAACTCACCTTGAATGCACAACAACGAGTAAACGAAAGAACAAAGATTAGGGTTCCGATTAGCCAGAATTTTATTTAATATATAATTAATATTAAAGTATCAAATATTAACAATGTGATCGTACGGTTTCGCGTTCACGTTTCGGTTACATGCCAGCGTACACTTAAACCCAAGCAACATAATCAAACACGACTCACGCAAACATAAATCTGTATTACTCCCATGTACACTTGATAATACATATGAGTAATCTTTATATGTATTAATGGTATAATGTTATTGATAATAAACCCTCTTTATATTTCCATACAACTCACCCATATAATACATCTAGTATATGATACACACAACCATAATATATATTATATACACAAACATAACATAACATTGATCAAACACACTACATATATATAACTTTCGCACCCATGGCTGTAACATGCACACATCCACATACTTATAACCACACCTACAAACCAACATACCACCTATACATAATCATCCCAATTCAACAGGCTTCCCAACCTACTACGCATGCATCACACTAGTATAAATATACATACAATATACACACTAGTTTGCACACCACACACACATGCAACCATGGCAAAAGAACGCACACATAACCAAAGATATACATACATACACATCGGCCCAACATGAAACCCACACACACCAAGCTGCTGAAAAGAAAATCACACACAAGAGCACACCATATACGCAGAATCACACATACACACACGGATAGATATACACACCCACACAGTAAACAAAGCTCACACACCCCAACCGAGAGTTCCTTTCGATCATCACCCAAACACCCCCACAAAGGTACCAATTCACACCCGAACCAACCTGCCCCACGACCCCAGTCGGAGCACCTTCACCCCACTCCTTTGGCCCTAGGTCATGCAAGCAAACACACTACACACACTACGCAGCATACACATACGCACATAGCAGAATGCATATGATTGAATATATACATCCGTACACATACACATAACCGAGCATAGCCACGGTGGTTACAACACACCAGAACACACAAAACGCCAAACCGTGCACCCCGCATCACAAACCGAGACCATTATCGAACCCAAAAACATGAGACGAGCAAAGAGACTTACCGGACGGATGTTTTGGTCGGATCTTGTGGTTCCCGGGATGTGGAGCCTACGGAAGCGGTGATGATAACGAGGTGACGGCAGTAGCTGGTTTAGGGTTGAAGAAGAAGGAGAGGTGACGGCAGGAAAGTCGAGGGGGGGAGGGGTTTACGGTTATTAAAGGAGAGTTGGTGCAAAAGTTGCACATTGGTCCCCCAAAGTTCTTCTAAATTGCACTTTTGGTTATAATTAAAGTTTGTTTATTTAGAGTTAATTATTAGAATTTAAATATAAAAAAATATATATAAACAATATCCCTTTTATCTAACGAGTAAAATTGATTAATTACAAAGTTGAGGAGAATGACGTTAACCCAAAAACTCGAGTTGTCACATCATCCCCTTATTGAAAGAATTTTTGTCCCGAAAGTCAGAACAACGTGCAGGTTTAGCGAAGGACACTAGATTTACCGATCTGTAAAGCTTAAAGAATAAGGTTTTTTGAGAATTTAGAAATGATTCAAAGGAAAAGAATTTGGAAATTCAAGGTTGTGACAATATCAGTCAATTAGGATTAGTTGAATTGAGTAGACAAGGAGTACTTCCTGGTATCTCAAATTGTAACATTGGTTTCTGTGAGCATTGCATTGTTGGCAAGGCTCATAGGGTGAAGTTTAATCATAGGACTTAGAGAACTAAAGGTCTGCTGGATTATGTTCACTCAGATCTTTGGGGACCTGCACAACACATGTCATTAGGTGGAGCATACTACTTCTTAGCACTAATTGATGATTACTCATGAAGCGTGTGGGTTTATCCTTTGAAAAAGAAATATGAGGCTTTTCAAAATCTCAAAGAGTGGAAGGCTTTGGTGGAAAACCAAGTAGAAAGGAAGGTGAAAAAGCTAAGGACCGATAAGGCCTAGAGTTTTGCTGTGGAGAATTCAATAGTTACTGTAAAGATCAGGGCATAGCTAAGCATCTCATAGTGCCCGGCACTCCACAACAAAATGGACTTGTGGAGAGAATGAACAAGACACTTCTGGATAAAGTGAGGTGCATGTTATCTAGTTCAGGGCAAGTGCTGCTTTAGATAAGAAAACTTCAATGGAGGTATGGTCAGGTGTCAGTGTAAACTACAACAACTTAAAGGTTTTTGGGTCGATAGCTTATGCTCATGTTAACCAAGGGAAATTAGAGCCTAGAGCTCAGAAGTATGTCTTCTTAGGTTTCTCTGAAGGAGTAAAGGGTTATATATTGTGGAAGCTGGAAAATTCGAAGGTAATTGTCAGCAGAGATGTTACATTCAATGAGAATGTAATGTACAAGGAGTTAATTGGAGATCAGGGGAGCAGGAGTGCCCAGGAGGCAGGTCATACTGGAGTTCAAGTGGAGGTGGAGTTGCAATCTCAAGATGGTTTACAAGAGAAAGAAACCAGTGAGGGGGTGTCACCAAGTCTCCTGAATATAGCCTGGCAAGGGATAGGCCAAGAAGATAAGTGAAGCCACCTTTGAGGTTTAGAGAGGGGGATGATATTTCGAATGTTGCTTTTATGACAGCTGAAGGAGATGCGGTCTTAGAGCCATTGACCTTTGAAGAGGCATTAAAGTCCAAAGACCATGATAAGTGGTTGGCTGCCATGGAGGATGAAATGGCTTACATAAGAATGAAACTTGGGAGCATGTAGATAGGCCATCAGATCAAAGGTTGATAGCCTGCAAGTGGTTATTCAAGTTGAAAGATAGAGTTGGTGCAGATGAGAAGCCTAGTTATAAGGCAAGACTTGTAGCAAAAGGCTTTATATAGAAAGCTAGGGTGGATTACACCGAGATATTCTCACAAGTGGTTAAGCACACATCAATCAGGGTTGTGCTTTCAATTGTTGCTAGTGAAGACATGGAACTGGAACAATTGGATGTGAAAACTGCCTTTTTACATGGTTTCTTAGATAAAAAGATGTACATGTCTCAGCCAAAGGGTTTTGAAGTAGAAGGACATGAAGACAAGGTTTGTTTATTAAAGAAGTCATTGTATAGCTTGAAACAATCACCAAGCCAATGGTATAAGCGGTTTGATGACTATGTAACAAGTCATGGGTTCAGAAGAAGTTCTTATGATGATTGTGTCTATATAAAGGAGTATGGTTATCAACAATTTGTATATCTTTTGCTATACGTTGATGATATGCTTATTGCTTGCAAAGATAAAGGTGAAATATAAGCTACTAAGAATCTAGTGATGTCTGAGTTTGAGATGAAGAATCTTGGTGAGGCTCAGAAGATTATTGGGATGGAACTTACAAGAGATAGAGGGAAAATACAGTTGAAGATATGTCAAAGCTCTTATTTGTTGAAAGTGTTAAAGAACTTTGTTATGGATAAAAGTAAGCCAGTTGCTTGTCCTCTTTCTCAGCAATTCAAGTTATCAACTGATGATACTCTGCAGACAGATGAGGAGAAAAGTTTCATGTCAAGAATTCCATATGCCAATGTAGTTGGGTGTCTAATATACTTATTGGTTTGTAGTCGACCTGATATTGGATATGCTGTTAGCCTGGTTAGCAGATATTTGGGATATCCAGGGAAAATGCATTGGAAAGCTGTAAAATGGATATTAAGGTACCTTAATGGTACTAGAGAGTATGGGATAGTCTATAGGTTAAATACAGTCCAGGATCAAAAGGTGGTAGGATATGTTGACTCTGATTATGCTAAAGACTTTGACAAAAAAAGATCAATTACTGGCTTTGCTTTTCAGTTCTTGGGTAATCTAGTGAGCTGGAAAGCTAGGCTGCAATCTGTGGTAGCATTGTCCACTACAGAATCAGAATATATAGCTCTCACTGAGGCTATTAAGGAGGCTTTATGGTTGAAGAGATTTGTCACTGATTTGGGCTTTGAATCGTGTGCTGTCGTATATTGTGACAATCAAGGAGCAGTTTAGTTGACTAAGAATAATATTTTTCATGAAAGAACAAAACATATTCGAGTCAAGTATCATTTCATTAGGAAAGTGATTGGTTCAAGAGAGGCTGAAGTGATTCATATTGATACAGATTTGAATGCAGCTGATGTTTTTACCAAAGTGTTGCCCTGTTCTAAGTTTCAATTTTGCCTTGATTCCTTGGGGATTGGTTGAATTGGTTTTTAGGTTGACTTCAAGGTGGAGATTGTTGATTATGAATTGTGAAGTCAACCGAAGTCTTTCGAGGTGTGATCAAAGTGTCTTCCGAAGTCTCAACTAAAATCTTCCGAAAGTATTGATATCTTCCGAAGTTTGTTTTCTTCCGAAGGTTTCTTTAATTTGGTTATGTTTATGATTATTTATAAGTTCAGGGACTAATTGTGACCATATCAATTAGTTCTGGTGTAATTGTGCTTTCTTAGTATGGTTGTTAATTTCGATTAACTAACTTTTAGATCTTTAAAAGGGATGAGTTGTTGTTCATCGGGGAAGTGATATGATTGTATTCAATTGTGTGATTTCAATAATATTCGAGAGATTCTTGTGAATTCTTGATTTCGATAGATTTGTTATTCGGTATTCATTTTGTAACAACAAACATAATTACTTCGTGTAAACTAAAAAGGCAAAATTTAAGATACAGTTTTCAGAACATTAATTTTGTAAAATAATAACTCAATGGATATAACATGCAATTTTTGGTGTGTATTCTGGATAGTGATTCGAGAAGGGATCATGTATTGAAGTTTATGATTTTTCAACAATCAAATCATAAATTTATTGAATCTAAACCGTGCATATTGAACATTTTATAGGGCAAATATATCTTTTGCATAAAAGATCAAATAACCTGATACATAAAACTAATAAGAGTTTAACAAAACTGATCTAGAACAAGTTCTCGGTTTACTAATAAGTGGAAAAAAGTCAGATAAACGTGACAACAATTAACTTGCATAACTTACACGTTTTCAAAATACGTATTGTAAACCTAAACTATTAATATAACTATCGTTGAAAAGTTGGTGCCCTTACAAAAATATTGTTCAATGAAAAGTACATGAGTTTGGCCGCTTAACATTTCCCATATTTTATATTTTTATGTTCTTGGTTAACTTTTGATACATTTTCTTTTTCTTTAATTTCTTTTAATATATATGAGTAAATTACACACATGGTCCCAATGATTTGGTTAGAATTTGGATTTAATCCCTTAAATTTAAGATTATGAACATAGTTTTTAAGTTTTCATTCGAAACCAATCTGGGTCAAATATACTCTATTCAACTTTTTCACGTCATCGTGTTTTTTTAAATTATAAATATTTCGTTGCAACATGAATGATTTCTACATATGTTTCAATATAGATTCTATTTAAAATCAAGTTCCTATGTCGAGCGGACAAAACCAACAAGCCAAGTATAACATATATTTCGTTTTTTCATGACAACATAATGTATTTTTAAATTTCTAAAATACTATTGCAACGTGCACAAATATATTCACCTTTTAATATAAATTTTATTCAAAATCGAGTGGTTACAATATACATACAAAACCCACTAGTTTGTTTTAAAACATATAATAATTACATAAAATAGTAACTAATATACATCATTATTAAAACTTACATGATATCATCTATAGTTAATAACAATTAAACTATCAAGTATCGAGTAAGTCAATTCTCACATGCTATCAAATTGAAGACATATTTATATTATTTTGTTCTTCTCTTCGTTAATAAAGAGACGTTCTTAAAGCATTTACATTAGCATCCTCATTCATATTTTTATTTTAAATTATAAGAGAAACATAAAAATATGTAATTTTACACCTACATTCGGTTTCATATCCATTGCCTATAATTTTAAAGAAACCATAATGATCCCTCATATTTAAGGGTCATCCTCCATCTTCAAATCTATTAATTTATATTTTTCATGAGTGATTGTGAGTGTAAAAAATAGAAAAAATAATAAAAAATAAATAATTAAGTATTATGTAATTAAAAAAATAATGCATATAGGGAAGCTAACGTGGAAAACTTGTTGTATACAAATTTAAGTGTTAGGCCATCTCTAACGTAGAGAGGGACATGCCTTCTATTTGCCCTTCACATTACCTGCCCGACCTCTCCCCTCTTATCTCTCCAAGGATTTAGCTCCATCTTCTCTCCCTCTCACAAACCATCCACGAATGCGCCCATTCGTACAAACTTCTCCTGTCACTTACAACACTCTCTTTCTTTCATGTCATGCTTAACTCTCTCACATCCCCAGTGGCGGAACCAGGAAATATTTCTTAGGGGATCACTATTTTTTGGTTGATTTGTAACGAAACCACATAAATTTTTCATGTTGTCCGGTCGGGTCGGTCGGAATATAATTAAATTGCGTTGACAATGTTAACAAAACAATCAAACAACATAAATTTTTTGGCTTTCACTTTAAAAATCATGGATGATCATCTAAATCAATTCTTGACGAATAATTATTACTAGATGTAGAATGAACGTTCGATGGTTTTATTTTTACAACAAAATAGTCCATGTTCCTTAAATGTATCATACATATATTATGAATTGTGATAAACTAAATAAATAATAAATATAAAATTAAAACATGAATACAATCTAATTTTAGATTTCTAAATACAAATATCATCAAACAATTAAACTAACAAATAAATGAAATAATAATGAATCTTCATTCATCAAACAAAAGCAATCTAAATTTCTAAAACACCAAAATCACTAACATAAAAACTAGGGGTTTGAATCTTCATTGTAGTACTAACAATTAAAACAAAAAACCTTCACAGATTGAAGCACAAAAATATGTGCTAATAGAAATCTCACAGAACATCAACAAACAATTTCTTCCACTCTCTCTAAAAGTCCAAAAATAATTCAGCTCCAGTTTGTTTTTTTATTTTTGTTGATTTTCTTAATTTGGAGTTTCAATCTTTTCATCCCAAAATAGTTAAACATTTGCGTTTGACTCATAAAAATTATTTATTACAGTTGTGATTGAGTGTTTATATTGGGAAACTTTAACAAACAGATGATGCCTGGTTCAAGCAGTGGTTCTTGGAAATCCTCCATTGTTGCCGGCGGTGGCGACTGTGGCGACTGTGGTGTCCCTGATCAGTTTCCAGCCAATCAACGAATGCTTGTTCATAGATAAATTACAAACTTATAAAGAAACTAATTTAGAAAACTACCTTGAATCTTGAAAGATTAAATGGTTAAAAGCTTGAATAGTTGAAAGACAAATAGTCAAATAGCCAAATAACTTCCCTGCTTCGCCGGAGTTGATGGACGCCGGCTGCCAGCCGTCGCAGGTTTGATGACAGCACCAGTCCCGAGGTTCGATGTGGGTGGGGGAAAGGTTCTATAGTAGTAGGAGGAGGAGGTTTGATTTGGACTTGGGAGGCTGCAACCTACAGTGAGAGGTTGATTGGGGGTATTTAGGGTTAGATTATGTTAAAATTAAGGGTAAAATTGTAACTTTACAGTTTAAAACTATGAAAAAAAGATGGCAGACTTGCAGCTTGCATGGCTCGAACTCGCAACCTCTTCTCCAATAGCGCGCATGTTAACTAGTGAATCAGGAACATTTCTACAATCGCGCGCATGTTAACCAGTGAACCAGGAACATTTCTAAGTTATAATTTGAAACTAATTATACTAATGGGTTCACCTACTGAAAAACTATAAGTTCACACAAAAAATATTTATTATACGTTACACTACCGACTGAAAAATCAATGGGGTCACTTGACCCCGTTCGCTAAGGCGTAGTTCCGCCCCTGCACATCCTAGTGTTGGAGAGAGGTCTTGGAGTGATTAATTTTGGTATAGCATGTATTTTCTAATGGGTGCGGGGTGAAGAAAAGTAGAAACAAGATATGTATAATGGTATATCATATGCTATGTAATATATATAAAATAAATAAGTTTTAGTTTTAGAACATGTCCTTCCTCTTAATTTATTATCATTAACCATTTATACATGTAGTTTACAGGATTTAAATCTTTAAACTTTTGGATAGACCCGATACAATTTATCATAAAAAATGTTTCTTGTGAAGTTTAAAAGAATAATATAAAATAAGGGTATGTTATAGGTACATCAATTACCTTTACATTTTGGGTTAATTTTATATATATTCTTACAAACTTAACAAAAATCATATATATCCAAATAAAAACTTAAATATCATATATATCCCTCTAAAATTATTAAAATATCAAATTATCTTTTTAATAAGTTTCAATAAAAAGTATTACCATTTTACCCTTGATTCATTTTTTCTCAAAATACATCAAATATGTTCATATTTTGTGAATTTTTTTCACAAAACCGATGCAGCCATCAGGAGTTTTAGGTTTTCAGATATGACGATTTTGTTAGGGTTTGAAAACTAATTTGTGGCATGTGACATGCTTAGAGTATTCATAACACATTAGATATTTGTGTTTTTATAATTAAAATAATTTCATATATATCCTTATAAATCTAGTTAAATATCATTTATATCTAGAGTAAAGTTTAAATTTCATATGTATCATTTCTTAATAATCTTTCTTTAAATGTCAATTTTAACCTTTACAAATATACATGTTTGTTCTATTTTCATTTGATCGTTGGTGCCTCCGTTGCTTTTTTATTCTTGAAATGATGTTAATAAATATACACGTGAGTAAAAGGACCCCCATGTATTCGACAACTAAGGTTTTTATTAAATAATAAAGTCAAACTTTACTAAAATCGATTAAGTTGCTTCTGTTTTTTTTGTTCATTGGTTAACTACCACTACATATCTAAAATTAATTGAAATTTCTTGGAGATGAAAACCTAAAACTCCTGATGGCTGTATCAGTTTTGTGTAAAAAAAATTCATAAAACATGAACATATTTGATGTATTTTGAGAAAAAATAAGTTAAAGATAAAATGATAATACTTTTTATTGAAACTTATTAAAATGATATATATTAGATATTTTAATAATTTTAAAAGGATATATATCATATTTAAGTTTTTATTTAAATATATATAATATTTGTTAAATTTATAAAAATATATATGAAATTAACCTTTACATTTACTTTAAACAGAAAAAGAGATAGAGAGATATAAATAATGATATAACAAGTTTTGAATGTTAATATAACTGCTTTAGTATGTGACTAGTTTAACAAGGGTAAAAAAAACCAGGGTGTGTTGAAGGTGGACCAAGTGTGTATGGGGGCAGAGGCAGCTTTTCCTTTCCAGTTTTATTATTCATTTTGCTTTTCCAAAAGCGCACACACACACACACACAGTCACAGACACCTCTTCTTCATCTTCTCATCTCTTTAGGATTCTTCTTCTTCCCAGACAACCATCACTCCTTCAAATCATTCCTCCTCTTTCTCATCTCTCTCTCTGGAACCACCACCATGTGAAAACACTTTCACCACCAGCTAGTTTTAAGTTTTAGTTTTCACACACATTCTTCACTCCTCTCTCTCTCTCTCTCTGTAAGTACGCCTCTTCTTCCACCTCTACTCTCCGATTTAGGGTTTCTATGCCTCTAAATGTGTTAACTGTTTCCTAATTTGCCATCACTATCTTCGTCTTATGAAGAATCATGCTCATTTTGTTACTTGTTCGTGTGTTTGGTACGTTTAGCTGGAATTTTTGTATATTGCTGGTGTAGTTGTTGTAATGTAGTTGAAAAAGTACTTTGATTATGACAGCATTTTAATTTAATAGTTTTCAGCCTAACATATTGTTAGCTGATGAATTAAGTAAGGTCTCTTGGCAACCTAGTTTTTGAAATTCCTTTTCAGAGCAGTTAAATTCTTCTGTTTCATGTCAGAGGTGATGAATCAAGGGCTCTTTGCTTCTTTATCTTATTTTAATTATATTTATTTATAAATTTTATATCTTTTTTTTTTTCCCCTAATTTCTTGCTTATTTTGTAGGTTTCTTGTTCATCTTTTTATGTCATTAATTTATTTTGGAAGTTAATTGATCCTTTGCTTTTGTTCTTTGCCCTGGGGGATCTGTCATATGAACAAGTTTCTTAAAACTTAAAAGTCCAAGTAGATCTGCTATTCTGCTACAACTTTGGTACTCTATTGTCAACAAAGAAGTCCAATTTTGACTATTTGAAAATCACTATATGCAGCTTTGCGGGTTTTAATCCATTACCCCCACAAAATGTTTATGTTTTGAAATTGCACAAGTTTTGTTGAATCGTAAATGAAAAAGAAACTCATTTGACTCTCAAAAGTCAAAAGTGAAATCAGGTACTTCTGTTTGGGGGAATTGAGTGTATTTGCTTATTTACTATTTTACTTGGTCTTGAAGAAATTTATTGCCTGCAAGATCTGGGAGCTTAGGGTTCAAAATCTGAAATTAGTCCCATTGATTTGAGCTAAAAATATTGATCCATAACAGAGTATTAGACTTTTCATGTATTAGTTAATAGTTAATTTAGTTTTACAATCGGTTTTTCTCGTAGAAATATATGGTTAGCAGAATCAAATGTACTAACATGGGTTAATAATACTGCTGCTAGTTTGTAGAACATATAACTGGAAGAATGACAAAAGTAAGCCCTGAAGTTTTTGCAGAGACGCAAATGCAAGCTGTTTTGTCAGTATCAGCAGATGTGAGTTTCAAATCAAATAAGTTCCCCAAATATAAATTAGGACCAGATAATCAGATTCTTGATGAAGCAACCGTGGAGAATAAGGGACCACCATTAAAAGACATTGTGGCACAAGAAACCGAACAATTATCTGATCAACACAAACGTCTCTCGGTTCGTGACTTGGCCAGTAAATTTGACAAGAATTTGTCTGCTGCAGCTAAGCTGTCTGATGAGGTATAGCTAATATTATTTTTACAAAAATAAAATGTACATTTGTGAATACACTAAACTCAGTTACTTATAACAATATATTTCACTGAATTAATGGTAAAGAACAGTATAAGCTGAGATGATTCAGAATAATAATTTTTTCTTATGGAATGGGTGATTGCCCTTATTTTGGGGAAACTACACATATATATCCTTCTAAAAGCTCAAAATTTGATATTATATTCTTTTAAATTTCATCATAACCCTTGGAAAACATTAAAAGTGTCATCTTTATGTATTTTGAATAAACAAAAACAACAATATGTGTTGAAATGATTCATTATTTTCATATTCATTTATTTAGTGAAATAAACTTTTTACAAGTAACTGAGATATTTGATTTACTATCGAAAGGGTAAAATATGATATCCTTGATATTTTGAATCGGTAAATATGATATTGTTTTGAATGTTATATTGAAATTAATCCATATACGATTGTCATTATATTTCTTAACACAGATTGCATTGTGTTATTATATATAGGCTAAACTCAGAGAGGTGGCTTCCTTAGAGGGTCATGTTCTTTTGAAGAAACTTAGAGATGCCTTGGAACATTTAAGAGGGCGGTTAGCTGGTCTTAATAAGGAAGATGTTGAAAAAGCTATCTCTATGGTATACCCTTTTATTATTATAATTATTATTTGTACTCTGCTAATCTTTTGTTACTTAATTATATTTTCTTCAAGAAGCTTTCTGTAATGACATTATAACAAAGGCAAAAAAATGATTGTTGTTAATTTGTTATGGTGTATGGTCGATTTTCTTTTTATAGGTGGAAGCATTGGCAGTAAAGTTGACCCAAAATGAAGGGGAGTTGATACAAGAGAAATATGAAGTGAAGAAACTTGCAAACTTTCTCAAACAGGTGATTAAGTGTGATCACTTACATCCATAGAATATAGTTCTTTTTAGGGATAATGTATGCAAAAGCCACCCAAGTATTCAACTTTTTTCATTAGGCCACCCAAGAATGTATTTGTTTCATCTATATGGTAATACCAATTCTAATAAAAAAACATGCCTAATAATGAAAATACCATTAAATTATTTTGTAAGACAATATCTATAACCTATAACATGTGTCACCTCATAGCATATATTTCCTTATCAAATATTGCAATGACATTTTTTCATTTGACATGTTTTTTTTGTTAGAAATGTATGAATGAAATTGATACATCTATAGGTGGCCCACAACCTTAGTGTAAGAAGTCAAATACATGGGTGGCCACTGGCCAACAACTTTTTTAACTTAAAAAACTATGTATTGAGATTCTATTCACTTTGTTGTAACTTCTTGTGGGTGTAAGAAAATAAATTTCTTATTTCTTTGCAGGCTTCTGAAGATGCTAAAAAATTGGTAAACCAAGAAAGATCTTTTGCTTGCGCAGAAATTGAAAGCGCAAAAGCAGTAGTGAGAAGAATCGGTGAGGCTCTTGACGAGCAAGAAAGAATATCACTAACATCGGGAAAACAGGTAACATAACATTTATGACATTAAAATGTACCTGACAGTTATGGGTAAAGGGCATTGTTATTGTGTTCTTTTCCTAAAAAGAAATTGACTATTTGACCGACTTCTGGCCAGGAAATTGAGGAAATGGTGGGGGAAATCCAGCAGGCTAGAAGAATTAGGTTATTGCATCACCCCTGCAAGGTTTTTGTCAATTTATGTTATGCTTGTTTAGTTTAATTATAGTAATACCATAAAAACCAACATACTTGCCCACTTTGCATGAAAAGTCCATCAACCAAATTATTTGCACACTAGTACACACGTTGACTCTATATAAGCATGTTTTGCTGATGTCTATGATAAGTAGAAACGAACTTCCCTTTTTCCTGATTTTAGCAACCAACAGGCAATGTATTACTAACTTAAGCAACCAACATCATTTTAACCTATTTACTTTTGAAAATAATAATTAAAGGCACATTAGATCCCATGTGGGAGATACATTTACACTAAAATGACAAATCAAGTGTCACCAGTGTTCTAGAGAAAAAAAGAAGGTAAAAATTTGACCTACTGTAAAGTGTAACTTAGTTGCTAAAACCACAGATAAAATGTAAATCGGTTTTTGTTTTACGCTAATGTTAGAGTAGATTTCTAAAATAAGAAAAACGTGTGAAGATTTTTTTCCTAGCAACATGCCTTCTATTTATTTTCAATAAACAGTCAATACGTGACAATCATCTCAACTCCAGGTTTTGTACATTGATGAACGCAATTATTTTAATGTAGGATTGTAATTTTAATTTTGTAGCACTGACCTATTTCTGTGTGCCTTTGTCTTGTAGGTGATGGATATGGAACATGAGCTTCAAGCCTTGAGGCTACAAATTCAAGAAAAGTCTGCATTCTCAGTAAAGCTTCAGCAAGAGGTATATTACTTAAAATAAAGAAGCTGAAAAGAAATAATTTAATGTAATTAGATATACTGTTCCTTCCATCCCAGAAAAATGCAACATTTGACTTCATGCACAATTTAATAACAAATAAATTGATTTAAGGTCAGTACTGCCCCTTATAAAACGAAATAAAGAAAAGCTGTGAACCAACATTTGCAACAATTACTGATAAAAATAATTTGTTTACTTTTGTTACATCCACATCACTACTTACATTATAATCTGAATCCAGTTAATGCTGAAGAAATTGGCTGAGGATAACAAGTTAAGCTTATATGCTCTAGAAGGTTCTGGAGGTTTGGGCTCGATATTACGACTTCAACCGTGTTCAGAAGATGCAATGGAGCTCTCAAAATGTTTAATTCAATGGTACCGTTTATCATCACAATGTAGCAGAAGGGAGCTTATTTCAGGTGCATATTAATTTATTATTACATAATCCGTATGCAACTAGTTTCTTCCAAATTATTTTGTTATCTTTATCTCATTTTATTTTGTATATTTCAAGAACACGTGTGGCTATCTCCACCATATACTTATGAATTAGGGCTATGTTTTATCTCAAAAGGGTCAAATGAGCTGACTGGGTCAAACGATTCATAATTTATCTGTGTTGTATCTTTATTGCAAAAACACTCCTATATGTTATTCAAAATATCTTTTTTATTACTGAAAAAATATAATTTTGGTAAGCTTACACACTTATTATCCATAAAAAAGAATTTGGACAAAAGTATCCATTAAGTATCTAAATTTACTTTTACCAGGTGCTAACAAATCAGTTTATGCACCCGAGCCCTTCGATGTTGGACGGATTTTGCAAGTTGATATTACATCACATGGCCAAAAATCAACTGTTACAACAGCTTGTCCTGTACAACCTGGTTTGTTAATTTCTTCTCAATTTTTTATAAATAAAATGTTTTTTTATTTAAATTCTGATAATTAAGTAGATTTGTTGTAATATACATTTTGCAACAGCTGTTGGATTGGAGAGTTATGTGGAGACGCTTTCTCGAAAAGGAGATTCCGAATTCAGTGTATGTTATATATGAAATTTATTAAGACCCATTTTTTTATTGTACACATAGTTAGGTAGAAAGATGCTTGATTGCTAGTCATAATTTTAACATCCCCTTTAATGATGACAAACATATGGGAATCTTTTGAGTTTTCTATGTTTTCTTTTTATTTGAGTCGATCCAGCATGAAGTTAAATTATGTTTTTGTATTGAATATTACAGGTGGTGATTTCTCAGATGAATGGACGTAATTATTCATCACATTCTGCTCATCTGTTACGTGTTGGTAAAATGAGAATGAAGCTTTCTAAAGGATGGATCACAAAGGCCAGAGATGCGTATTCCTCTTCATCAATGCAGGTAATACTTCAAAATCTCATTTTACCATTTTAAAAGTACTAAAAATATCATATCAATAGTAATTAAACAATATCATTTACAAAAATATCATACATACAAGATGATCCGTAGTAGTCATTGTTTTCTTATTTGTTCATTCAGTAAAACAAACTGTTGTAAGGAAATGTTAATGGTTTTTTTACTGTGTGTGTGTGTGGATGGTTAGTTCAATACAGAATTAATTTTAGTAGAGAATTAAGAGAACCTCAAGCTCCATTCTCCTTATTCGTTACATGAGTGTCTCAATGTTCTTAATTTCTTGCAAATTAATTGATAATCACATTAAGCTCTTTTTGACCAACTTCAGCTATGTGGATTTAGAGGTGGCGGGAATGTGGCTGCTAAATCGTTGTTTTGGCAATCAAGAAAAGGGCAATCTTTTGTATTAGTGTTTGAATCAGAACGAGAAAGAAATGCAGCCATTGTTCTAGCCCGAAGATATGCTCTTGATTGCAATGTACGTAATTTCCTTCTATATTTATAACATTGTATATTTATAAAAGGTAAATGAATAATGTTTGTTTAATACAATCACAGGTGGTGCTGGCTGGACCAGATGATCAAGCATCACTTTATCTTCTCTAACTTTACTGCAGGTATAACCAACCAGGTTTCCAAGTGAGATTTCATTATTTCATTTTTTTTTTCACTTGTAATTTTTGTGCGTGTTTTTTTTATTTTGGTTGTGTTTAATCGGGTTTTAATTTTTCTACTAATTTGATCATTTGTGCATCCTTTAGAGGCATAGTTTTGGTTTGCCTGTTCATTGGTTGTAGCAATTCTTTAATATAACAATGAAGTCTTGATTGAAGCTTTATCTTGAAAATTTTATGTAGCTCTTAAATATATCTGTTTAAAGTATGTATAATATGTAGTTATGTACACGTAATACTATCAATACACTATAATTAGAAATGAAATATATAAATATTTATAAGTGTTTAAAAGAGCTTATAAAAAAAGAATAGGCCATATAAGATCATAAACTTTGATGGCAACAATTTAATTTGAAAGAAACCAAAATCATTTTCTCCTCGTCATAACGTTTAGTCAAAAATAAATCATTTAGATCTCGGATTTCTAGCTCAATCTATTTTGGTAGTTTGATTTGTCATCTTGATAGAGTGTTCTTT
The DNA here is from genome assembly GCA_025506505.1 of Flaveria sonorensis. NCBI lineage: Eukaryota > Viridiplantae > Streptophyta > Magnoliopsida > Asterales > Asteraceae > Flaveria > Flaveria sonorensis. The sequence continues at coordinate 72,740,504 of CM046423.1, forward strand.
GTGGAATATTTATTCTAGTATGTGAGATACGAAACACATCAAGAAACATTTGGACTATGATCCATACCTTGCAGCTAGACTTCCAAGAATTAGTATTTAGGAATATAAATTAAAATTGTTTCTTCTTTCAAATGGCATTTTAATTTTGTTTTGACTTGAAGATAAAATCTTTGTTGGATGAGTCTTGTTTTCAGTATGGAAATGATAAGTTTATCCTTTCTAGCACAATGCAAGCTCAAAACCGATTACACAATATGTTGAGTTGTTGAGTTCAAAAGTCAAATTGTATAGTTTAGTTACTAATAAGTAGTTTAGTCTGAAGTTGAGGGGCTAAAATGTAAAGTTGTAATAAGTGCGGGGTTGTCGTGTGCACTTAAGGTCAGGTTGTTAGTATAAGTAGATTTGGGGATGAATCTCTTATTCATTCTTTTCTTCCGAGAGATATTCATTTTTTCTTCCGAGAGTTGTAAGAAGACTTCTTAGTTTGAAGTGTAATTGTGTGTAATTCGATTGTGTTCTTAAATGAAGGAATGATTTCGAAGTTCTTTGATTGTGATCAGTTTGTTCTGCGTTTGATCTAACACAACATCAATGGAATAGCTCTTTAAATAGTTTATTGCACCAAGAAAATAGCTCAAAAATTGAATACAATGAGCACCCCAACTTGAGTTATATATATTAGCCACTCCTATCTATAAGGAAGTTAAATATGATTTAAACTCTATCTAATCTATAGAATGCAAACCATATTTTTCTCTTCCAGTCTAATAGATTAAAACTATTAAATAAATCAAATAAACTCGAATCTTGACTTGAACCGAGAATTAAATTTGCAACAATCACCCCCTTAATTCTCAATTATTTCCAGCAAAATCTTCTAACACCGAGTAACGACTGGGTTTAGTTAATATGTCTGCACGTAGTTGTTCCCCACTTGTGTACTCAACTAGTCAACTTGTACTTGACCGTTTTCTACACATTCACGGATAAAATGATATCGGGTGTATAAGTTTGCTTTTCCCATGGAACAACGTGCTCTTTGTTATAACCATGGCCAACTTGTTATCCACCAGTAACGACCGTTTTCTAACATGTAGCCGAAGTGGCTGCTTCGCAAGATGAGAGTGCTGCGGTGGGATTCTTTTGCGAACATCAAGTTATCGGTGCAACTCCAAGATAAAAAAACGTGCCCCGTTATCCCATATCATTGACTAAGAACTCCAGCTGTGTGCAAAAGATATCGTAAGCAGCCTATCTTTCTAAGCTATATACTTCCATGCTTTGCTTACTTCAATTCCCAAATAATAACCAGATCACCCATCTCAAATATTTTAGCCATTTGGTGCTTGAACTCATTAGTATTTTCTTTATTAAGACTCCTCTGGGTGATTCACCATAAATGGAAGTCTCACTGAGGATGTGTATGTTGAACAACCGAACGGAAATGTTTACAAATTAATCAAAGCCCTAAATGGAAGTCTCCGGGAAGCGCAAGCGTATGGTTTCAATTCTTGCCACAAGAATACTGATATATTGTCTAAATTGGCAACAACAATGGCAACCTTTTTTAGTACGTCTAGCGATTGGTACTGGTTTGTGGGAGTGTGCGGTGGGACGACTTGTTTGGTTTATACAAAAGGAGTTAACTAAAATTTTAAAAGAGTGAGATTAAAAATCTACCGAGGCATAGTTGTTTGTTATAATATCCAATTAATTCAAGAAATTAGTATAAAAATGTTAATACATTTGGTCTCTGTTAAACAAACCATGAGTTTGATCGTAGGTAGTGAAGGCGGCGGTCAGCAGATGTTTGGCCGGCGGGTAAAGCGCCACCGCACCCCGGTCAACATTGGAATATTTCCGGTAGATGACCCTCCTCTTGTCGTCGGTTATCGCCATCGAATGCAACACCACCATCCTCTTCGCGCACTCCACCACTTGTGTCTCCGTGAACCCTGTGTGCACCTCAAGAGTCTCGTGCCACACCGAGCTCTTGTTCATCGTCGCACGTGCAGCATACACCGCCGCTGCAGCCACCATCGACGGCGAACACCTGACAATAATCTCGTAGTTCATCACCCCCAATTCAGCATAGAAGTAAACCATATTCTCCATCTGAAAAATCACAACCAGTTTCAGTTTACAAACCAATTAATCGACGGTTATCGTTGATGAAACTGAAAACACTCACGGTGGCTTCCGGTGGGGCTGCGGCGGCTTTGATGAACCTAACGAGGAACACGTACGGCGTGGGGACGGTTAGATTCCACTCCAATCGACCCAGAATTCGCTTCTCCATCACCAACAAGTGTCGATGCTCGTAAGCTCGATCGGAGATTTGAACAAGATCATTGACTTCCGGCGCCCAGATTTCTTCGTATTTTGAAGCAATAAGCATTGCACTCATTCCTACACACTGTAATTCTCTTCTTGCAACGGTTTCGGCAGCCAAGAATCGATCGACGATGTTGATTGTTAGGTACAACGTTTCATTCGTGAGTTCGAATTTGTTGTGAACCTCGATCAGCCAATCTATCAGAATCGCTCTCATTTTGTCGTTGATTTCAGGTTGTGAATGAATATAGTCATGCACTTTATGCTCATTCTGCAACACACAAGCATCAAGAAACTCAATAATACAGCAAATTAACCTTTATGAATTTCAAATAATCATGTTAAACAATCTTTTACCTCTACGAGCTTGTAGAATTTGTAGATGTCTTCGACATACTCGACTTCTGCAAGTTCGTTATCTACGTCTTCAGCGTCGATGTCGATAATGTTTTTGGGTTTCTGCTTGTAGTTCAGGCCACAGGCGGCTTTGCTCCGGGCGGTGAGTGTGGAGGTGAGGGACGATTGAGGTTTTTTGTTTCGTGAAGATGATGATGATTCAGGTTTCTGTCTTTCTTCGCTGATTTCGATTACTGTTGCATTATGTGGCTTTGGTTTGACGGTGGCTTTCTTCTTGGGTTGTACCAGTTTGTTGTTATCAGCATTCATCAATGGTTTCTGTTAATTATAATCAGTGAATGTTAGATTTTGATTCGAAATCGGTTAAGAAATACGAAGAGGTGTAACCTTTTTCTTTTCAGCTGCATCTTTTTGTGCATTGGCTAGTAATTGTGCACAGAAACTTCTTGTAACGGGTCGGGTTATTGCCGGAAGTGGCTTGCCGTCCAGTGGCCGGAGAGTAACCATGTTGCCGATATCACCAAGTGCACGTCGGCTCTTGTTTTGTCCGGCCATGTTGTTCTTTTGCTTTATGACCCCTACTGCTTCACCTATATCGATCGGAAAAAAACAAGAGTCAATCCTTTAATCAAGAAAGTGCAATGAAATCAAGAATTTGATTTGGGACATCAGAATGGATATTATTTGACTATTTGAATGTAAATCCGCCCCTGAAATCTACCGTTGCAGAAACCCTCAAGAAACAGAGTGTGTATGAGATTTAAGCAAAAAAAAAAAACTGATGGAGATTTCATCAAATGTTAGAAGATTGAAACCCATAAACAGAAACCATAAAAGAAGTAGAACTATTCAAATCTTTGAAGAACTGATTACATGAGATTCAATCATAAATCAGATGAAAAATTAGGGTAAAGATAGAATGATACCTCGGTCTTGTTCTTGAAATACATGACGCGAACCCATCTAGATCGATTGATGAAAAGATGAAATCAAACAATGAAGACAGATTAATTTCCACTCTCACCCTCACCCTCACCCTGTGGATCGATAAGCGATGAATCTGAAAACAAATGGTGGCCCCCTTTTGAAGCCAATGAATTGCATACAGACGTTGTCCAACGGTCTTATAGCCGTTGGACTAATGTATTTTCCTATTAGCACAAACATTACAAATACACCCCCTATTGTTTCAACCCATGACAACTATATCTGCCTTACTTTTTCCCATTTTCCATCCTTAGTTCCCGATAATATAGCATGTTTTTACATATGTATTATTATTCTATTTAATAATCTTGTCATTTTATATTATAAGAAATTAAATACGTTTAACTTTTTGAATACTATACAACTGGCCAACATACCATATTGTTTTGAAGATCATAGTGTGATGCTTCTTCTTATGAGTGATTGATGATAATTAGTATGTTTTGCATTCGACTTATCAATTGACTGGTCATAAATTCTAGTAAGTATTACATCGAGATGAGTATACATGTATGACATATGTGACGCATTAGTCGTTAATGCACTTCAATAAAATAAACATGAGTGACTTGAGATAACTCATCTTAACACTTTTTAGAATGGACCATAATTATGAACATGTGGTTCATGACTCCTACCACCATATTATGCACAATTGCACATCCTCATACATTATCACTCATACATCTTTTGGTTCTTTTTTTGACTCCATTGCTAGATAGTCGCATCCACCTATCTATATGCAATTATCTTTCGCTAAATGCAACATATGTGAACTCAATGGAAAATAATTTTTATTGGTGATTCAGCTAATCTTAATATAAACGATGCGTAATAATGTGAATTAATTAAGAGAATTTTAGTAATTACCCAATAATCTTTCTTCTTATATATTCACATATAAGACCACTGACAGTCTTTTTGTTTTCCTCGTTTTTCATCAAGTAACACATCAACGTCACGTAAGCTTTTCCTATTTTCTCCAGATTTTCTCGTTTTACAAGATGTTTTTCAAGTTCTTCCCGTTTTAGATATACGGTCAAAAAGAGGGGGCAAGGACTTGGTGGTACACAGTGAATTTTCATCGTGTAGTGGCTTTAAATTTATCCCATGGTCTAAGGGATGGTGTTTCCACCTGGGGCCGGGTTTCCTAGCCACACCCTGGGCACGACACCATCTGCTCTAACAAATCATATATTTTCTTTTTAATATTTAAAAATCCATTTAGAATAGACATGTTCGTCACTTAATTTTTAATAATCTCTTAAGAAGAAAATAACTTAAATTATTAATTCAATAAATACTTTTAAAGTTCTTTCTCATTAACGTTCCCTTATCTTGTAGTAAATTACACATATTGTACACCCTTTCATAACTCCTAACCTTTTTTTCTCCAGATTGTAAGAAATTTATATTAATAATTGGTTAACTAGCAAGGAGCTAGCAAACTAATTACAAAAACCAATGAGACAACAAAAAAAATAGCTTAAACAATTGTCAATAGAAAATGAACGTAAATGAGATCAATCAATCAGAATTTTTTGCTCTATTCTTGATCCATATATAAGATAGCGTTTTGATGTCCGCCAATAGTGTAGCGATGCTTATCTCCCGATTATTATAGACTTTGTTGTTCCTTGCTCTTCAAATGCTCAAGTCTTTACCATGAATACGGCATGAATGATCTTTTACATTAGCTGCATGATAGTTCAAGGAAATTATATTTTAACCATAAAGGTTTGTTTCTTTTACATTATAACCCCTCTTTATTACTACTATTAGAATCCCATGGCAACATAGCACTACTACAATGCATGCTCTACAAATTCAGTAGTTTGTTTCCTTATTATTCCATACAAACTAGACTTCCCTTATGATATTTTTCCCTTTCTTTTACTTATTTTAAGGTTGATTTGGTTATTTTAAACTGTATAAACATATCATGTTACCACCAAATCAGCATTTCATATAAAATCACATCTTACATATATTTTAGATTATAGATTAGCTCACATCTATTATTTTTTAATTAGTTTAATATTTGTAATGGTTTATAAAATTTGAATATGCTGATTCGTTATGCTTATTTATCTATGTTTTGACATGAAACTTTTTCAAAACCAAGTCCTGCTTAACTACATCAGTGTCGTTTCAAATCTTTATAAACTTTCGAGGACATTAAATTTTTTTTCATGTTTTAACGCTTCACAACACGTGCGGGCATGTTACTAGTTGTAAACAAAATTGGGACCATAATTTGTTACTTTAAGGAATTTTGACAAAATACATGCAAGTCGGCATATTTGCTTTCTTAGTATGGAAGATGGCTTCTGTTTATAAGTTGTGTTGTAGTCAAGAAATTAATGTGTAAGTAACAAACCAAGAGTATGATCATAAGTGAACAAAAATAGTAACATTATATAGAAATTAATTAACAAAGCAACCACAAGTGAACACAATGTCAATACACAACACAAAACAAGAAAAAAAACATCCTCGTAATAATCTCAAACAAACCTTAAAAACATAATCTCAACCCTAGTTTGTGAGTTCCATGATAGCCGATACTATGTCACCGTCTGCAGCCTTGAGAGCTTTGACCGGCTTTGGCCTGGACACCCCGGCTTGAGTCATAACCAGTTCAATGTCCTTGGGCTCCACCCCAGTCTCATCAATGTCTTCTTCATCCTGAGCAGTGGCTGAGGACGCAGGCTCAGGCTCCGTTACCATGTTACTAAGATTAGGTGCTTTAAATTGCTCTGCAGCCTGACTCTGTAATTGTGAGCTTAAATCTTCAATCTTGGCCTCACCGAATATAACATAAGTATCTGAAGCAGGACTTTTAAATACATCAGGCTTTGAAATCACAAACAGAATCTGCAAGAGAAATAATAAAATTATTAATATGTCAACAAAAATCATCACGTAAAGAGCAAGAACAAGGTAGTTTTCAGTCCGCTCACTTATGAGAGCTATTTCAGATTATATTTTACTTCTGATTGCATGCAAAAAGTAAACTAGTAAAAATAGTTCAAAAATAATGAGTTGAAAGTCGTCTAAAGTCCAATTTTTAAATTTACCAAACCTTCTTGCCATTGTATATAAAAATTAGATTCTTAACTAAATAAAACAGCTTTCATAATCATATTTGATAAACTATCTAAATATTAAACAAATAATCTTTTCAGGCAAACCCAAGCAAAGATGACCGATTAGGATCCAAACCTGATTTCAACCTATTCACTTATAAAGATGACCCCTTAGGATCCAAACCTGATTTCAATAGGTCAAACATGTAGAGTCAAATAGCTTAGCTTAAAACTAAACCTCCAAAGTGTATTTTACTTCATAAAACCTCCAAAACCATTTTATTCAAATAATCATATTATTACAGAAATGATACAAACTTTTCATACATAACACATTAGTATGGACTGTATAGACTTAAGAATGCAACCAAGTTTACCTTCTTATCAACTTATGCAACCAAGTTCTTTTCTCATACCATTTTATGCATCCATGTTTCAAGTTGTTACCAACTTAAGCAAAACAAGGCTGGGACACAAAGTAGATAAAATATTATACTTGGATCCCATTTTAAAAAGAAACAAAAATTGTTACCCTTTGCTTAGACCTCGTTTTGATTTTTGACCTGCTCCCGCCCCAACCATTTTGCTAGTGATTTTTGCGCATATAAACTTACATTTTTACTCTTTTAACAGTAACACGGCTAACACCAGGAATGGGCTTCATCCCGAGCTTTAACATAGCCTTTCTACTCTTTTTTTCACTTCTACTTTGCTTAGACCTCCCACTTGCATCTCCATGTCCTGCTTTTACCAACAATTTATTGCAATCTTTTCAAACAAAGGTCTGGTTCCAAATTTCAGACAAAATAGAACAGCTATTGTAAATAATTGCAGTATTTTATAATTTAATACAGCACACGGCACAAGCCAAGGCAGGATGGGTTTACCCACACACTATTTGCCTACTTTCAGTGTTAGGCCTAACAAGTCAGTCAGGATGGGTTTACCCACACACTATTTGCCTACTTTTTAAAGGTTACTAATAGATAATTAATGAGCTAGAAATTAGGGTGGGTCGGCAATCTCTGAAACGAGATGAGTAGGTTGGAGCTAAACAGGCCTGGACCATAATAAAGTTGACACAGCTTAACTATTCTATAGACGGGTCAAGTTCGAGTTGTGGTAAACTTGTTTCAACTTTCCAACATGTTTACATAATTGTGCTACACAGGTAAGAGGTTAGGGTTCAGCTTTTTCAAGTAATTTATGTAAATAGCTCATGTTCAGGTTGGTCTATGCACACCTGCCAATCCGACACCAACTGGCAATAAAAATCTAAATTGAAAAGAAAGTTATGTGTTGCATTATGTATGAATTAAAAAGGCACTCTGGGCGACTTGTGATCTGTATTCACCTGTCCAGCCTATTTGACCTTTCCATTTTCAAAAAATGGTTGTACTCGACCTAATTGGTATAACCATATGCACATCATCTATTTGTGTATGACTGATGGCTTGAAACAGAAAGAATGTGAGGAACAAAGCAACCAGTTACAAATCATTCTCACCTTCCATGTCATCATCATCCTTGTCATCGTCTTCATCATCTTCATCATCATCGTCGTCTTCAACCAGTGGTTCCTCATGCTGCAATAAGTCATGATAAAAATTGAACTTATTTCATGTTCGTGTGTGAATATAAAAAATACTAGGAATTTGACAACTACAGTCATCACATATACTAGAAGTTAGAATTTTAACAGTTTAAGATTGCAGATATCAAATATACAAATATCCAAGTGATGAAAAGCAGTACTTTTATAGATGTAAACTCCATGAAATTCTATCTTCAATACTCTAGAAACTAGAGATTCCAACTATGGATTATAACTTAGTTCAAGCTAGTCCTCATTGTTATCATAGGTCTATACTACTTGACACATTCATTGACATGATTTCTTTTGAAAGAAATCTTCATGGATGCTCAAAAGCCAAAGGAGACTTTAAATAAAAAAAACAACTTGATGAATTAATGATCAGAAAAACCGCAAATCTAACAAAATAACTAATTCTGAAAAGATCAAGCTTTCTTAGGAATACTCGGCATATAGGGTGTACTGGATCAGCCACAACCGCTGAACAGTTTTACAGATAGCCGTAACTAAAAACGAAACACTGCGGAGATTAATCAGTCTAGCAAACATGAATTGCACAAATGATAAGAGTAGTTTAGTTTGAAACAGAAGAATGAATAAATAGTCGAACAGATCCGAATAGAAATAAGAGATATCTTTTGATAGAAATTAGGGATCTTACATCAATCTTCTGCTGCTCAAGATGAGCGGCAAGGAGTTCTTCTTGAGTTTGAGCAGTCATGATTCAGAAGAGATGCAAAAACCCTAAAAATCTCCAGGGACAGCGACGGTGGCAGATGTATGCAAGGTTATGTATGTATATTTATTTATATATTATATATACCCCTTTTCACTCTGAATTCTTTTAGGCCAATCTAAGTTTCAGTAGACGACAAACTTAGTCCTTCAAGTTTCTCCCCATTACCAAAGGGCTTCTAGTGTGTATCATCTATCATTCCATTCTCGGTTTTTTTGTTAAGAGATTGAGGTGTGTGTTATATACAGCAGTACAGATACAGATTTAAGAGTAAGATCAAGTGAGTTTATGTCACTTGTTTTACATAAGAAAATAATTACAAATAACAAATAGAATCTAAATATAAGATTTTAATCTGTATAAAATCAAGTAGTTGATCTAAGTTAAATCATCTCTTCCAGGCCCATGAAAACAAATTTATAAGATTTCTAATGAATTATCTTGCCTTGGTGTGAACCTAAACTTTAATATTAAACCAAAGGTTGGTTTTGGGCGGCATGTCACGTTTTGGCTAGATTACTGGATTAGTGATGAATCACTATCAACTAAATTGCCCTCCTTTTTTGCCATTGAGTCCACTAAATATTGTTCGGTTGCTTGTCAGTTGAAATACAGGGGTGGGGGTTACTTCATTGTCACTCAGTTAGAAGAGGGTCTTTTCATCCATGATTGAAAATAACGAGCTTTCATCTCTCTTGAATCTGTTATCTACTGCAACCCTAAACTTATCTCAAGATAAATGGCTTTGGGAGCTTGACACTTCTGGTACGTTTTCAACTATGTCAATTAAAAAAACTATCCAAAAGAATTAGTCTTCTGGTGAAGTTCCCTCTTTTATTTGGAACAACTGGGTTCCTATAAAGGTTAACTTCATGGCTTGGTGATCGGACATTGATCGTCTTCCCACTTTGACTTCTCTTGCAAAGCGAATGATTAATGTCCCGTTGATCAACTGTGTTTTTTTTTTTGTGGAGACCATGCTGAAACTGTGGAGCACCTGTTTGTCACTTGTAGAGGATTGCATATCAACATGGTGTGGAATACCACCCTTCTATGTTTTCACGATAAGAGACCCCATTAATTCCTACACCCACTCTGCGGGTTCCAGCAAATGTAAGAAAGTTCTTTGTTCGATAATTATGGCTGGTATTCGGTGCTTGTGGAGGACGTGGAATGATATGATTTTCAATAAAATCGCTGATTCCTTTGGTAAGTTGATGCAGAAGATTAAATCAATGGGATTCTTGTGGGTTAAAAAACGATCGAGAGCAGCATCTTTAACTTGGGAGGGATTGTTGTTCTTTTAATGTTTATTATTATAGGTACTTAACGCTCTCTATTTGATGATTGTAGTTTTCACTAGCTTCTCACTAGTTTTAGTAATAAAATCCCGTCTTTTGCTGGCCATTCAAAAAAAAAAAAAGGTTTATTCTAGAAACCTTAACCCAAACTTTAATTTAAACGGACACCCATAAACTAAACTAAAGATTAAAGTGAAAATGTTTTATTCGGTTACTTTTGTAGCAATTTACCCAACTCGTGTTGTAGTATGATGAGACATATTTGATATTTGGTTGGTGAAGCGGGTTTGTTGCCGTGGTTAGTAAGCAAAGAAAGACCCATCAAATCAAACAACCGACGACAATCAAAATATACTCATTCAAAGATACAAATGGGAATTGAAGATGATGAATCGTAGAACATCTTCGTTTGTTGCATCATCTCTCATCATCACCGCCCTCCTGCTCTTCGCTTTTTGCCAATTGGGATTTTGCAGAGTCGAACGCAATCTCATCAGCCTTGGTGGAATTCGTGATATTGCCCCCAACGGCATCGACTTGGAAGCCCTCGCTCGATTCGCCCTCCAAGAACACAACAAAAAGGAGGTCTTGATGTTTCTTCATTTCTATAATTCGTCCTCCAAGAACACACCTATATCTATATTTGGGGCAAATCGCATGAAATAGCAGCCAACCTATTACCTACGTTGTTTTAATTTCTATTACCCAAATGCGGATTATATGCAAACTTGTTAAAGTTCATGTTCATCTAATCATAATACTTTTGATAAAGCTTAGTGCTTTTTGATGGGTTTGTTATTCTGCTCACTTTCATTCATCGCTTTCAAATATCAAACCTCAAAAATTGAGGCTTTGATAAGACCTGTGAACTTTATACTTTACCATTGTCGTTTTTAAGCCTGTGGAAAGGAGTACTTGATAACAATGAAATGAAGGAAAAAAAAGCCCTAATTTTTAAGTTTGTTTCCGGATTATCACATTTACAAACAAACTAACGTACCCAGTAACAGTCTTAAGCAAACGATGGTTGTTGGTATAATCTACTATTTTATTGCATCTAAATAATTTAATTGTTCACGCATGCAGAACTCCCTTCTCAAGTTTTCTAGATTGGTGAAGGCGAAAGAGCAGGTGGTTGCTGGTATGATGTACTATTTTACTCTGGAGGCAGATGATGCTGGCAAGACCAAAGTATACGAAGCTAAAGTTTGGGTCAAACCTTGGATTAACTTTAAGCAATTGCAAGAATTCAAGGTTTCCGATGAGCAATCTGTCTAGAAGTTTGTGATCAAGACGGTATGCCTGTTCTTTAATGCTCTTATAAACAATAACCGGCTATTGATGCAAACAAAGATTGAGTTTTCCTATTTGTCTAGGGTATTATGATGTATACAATTCATATTTGGGTTTATGTAAATAATGAATGTAATATGAAATAACCTGATTCAGTCAATCTTGATCTATTCTTATGTGTCATTAGTTGTTGAAGTTGAGTCTGTCCTAGAGTTGTATGATTCTCCCTTGCATTTTCAATGTAGAGCTGGAAATGGACTAGGTCATGCAGCGTGTCAAACGGACGATTTACAAGTATGGTTCAGAACAAGTTGGGTCAAGCTGCAAACACATTCTTTTCTTTACTTGAGTTCTTATAAATAATTAATACGATGAATACTTATCTATATATAATTAAAGAAACTTTATTTTCACAGTGATAATCTTATGTTTAATATGAAATGTTTTAGGATGTTTTATGTATTGAGAATACACTTTGGGACTTGGGTGAGTTTTGACACTAAGGTCTGAACTGATGGCGTGGAATTCGTAATCACAGTAGCAGGTCATTTGCATACATGATAATTAGAAAGAAAAAAATAAGTTGATTCATATTTTTAGAAGAGGAATAGATAACCACAAATGAAAGGGTAAATCTTGATAATGAGGTATCTTCTTTTTCTTGTTGGGTTTGTGGAGTTTTGACTTGGGCTTGGGTTAAAAGACAACTCAGTGGCAGATTAATTAAATTAAAGACTTGGCCCGTTTTCATTTAATTTTAGCCCATTAGGGTTTTCTTAGGGATTAAGTTGTAAACCCTAATTTTCTCTATTTATATTGTGTCATTGTACTTGTAATTCCTCACGAGTGAGGCAGAAAGCAATAAAAGAGTATCCTGGTTGCAGCCCGTGGACGTAGGTCACATCGACCGAACCACGTTAAATCTCGCGTACTCATCTTTATTATTATTTTCTCTCGCCGTTTGATTGTGTTTGTGTGTCGATCTACACCCGGATCCCTAACAAGTGGTATCAGAGCTTCGGCTCGTTACACACACAAGAAACACGAATCGCGAGAGAAGTATCGATATAGGTTTTCAAGAATCGGCATCCGCTGCCGCCGTTCTGCCGCCGCCGCCGTTCCGCCGCCGTCGCCGTCCCGCAGCCGCCGCTGTCCCGCCGTAGTCGTTCTGCTCCCGCCGCTGTTCTGCCGCCGCCGCCACTCTGCTGTCGCCATTCTGTTCTGTCAAATTAGGGTTTCCTATCGAACTTACTGGGTAGTTTGATTGTGTGTTGCATTTCAAAACTCAGTTCCGACTCGACTGTTAAGCATCTGTGGTCTGGGATAATGGCTGAGAGCGGGAAACTTCAGATTGAGAAGTTTAATGGAAACGATTTTGGTTGGTGAAAATGCAAATAGAGGATTTGCTTGTTCAGAAAGACTTGGATGCTGTTTTGGGTGAGAAACCAGAAAATATGAAACCAGCTGAATGGGAAACTTTGGATAAAAAGGCCAAGGCGGTTATTAGGTTGTCGCTGACAAAGGATGTTGCGTTCAACATTCTGAAGGAAACTACAACAAAAGGTATCATGGATGCGTTAGCTAATATGTATGAGAAGCCTTCGGCAGCAAATAAAGTTTTCTTGATTCGAGAGCTGGTTAATACAAAGATGAAAGAGGGAAGTTCAATTTTAGTGCACATCAACAACTTGAACTCGATTTTGTCAAGACTTGGGTCAGTTGGCATCAAATTCGAGGATGAGGTTCAGGCTCTACTACTGTTATCATCATTGCCTGATAGTTAGGCTGGTACTATTACAGCAATTACTAGTTCCACCAGCACGTTCATTTTAAATGGGGTTCGGGATATTATTATGGGTGAAGACACCAGACGAAGAAATTCAGGTGAAACATTAAGTGAACTATTGAATGTTGGCAGAGGAAGAAAGAATAACAGAGGTAGTGGGAGCAAGAACAGGAAAAGGAGTCAGTCTAGGGCTCGAAATGATGTGACTTGTTGGAACTGTAAACAGGTGGGACACTTCAGGAATCAGTGTCCGAATGATCAAAAAGAAGTTAACACTGCAGCAGACTACTCAGACGATGATGCTTTAATTTGTAGCGTGGAGAGCAGTGTGGATTCCTGGGTCATGGATTCTGGAGCTTCGTTTCATGCTACCCACAGCAGCGAAGCATTGCAGAATCTAAAAGAAGGCAATTTTGGTAAGGTAAGACTGGCGAACAATGATGTTCTTGATGTTACGGGCATGGGTGACATGGATTTAGTTACTTCAGCTGGTTCATGGACTTTGAAAGATGTAGGGTGATTCCTGATTTGAAGAAACAATTGATTTCTGTCGGTCAGTTGGATGAACAGGGACATGAGGTTAAGTTCGGGAATAAGCAGTGGAAAGTTGTTAAAGGGAATCTTGTCATTGCTCGTGGAAAGAAAATGGGTTTATTGTATATGGTCAGTTTACCATCTAAAGGAAGTGATGTTCCAGTTCAGAAAAATACCAAAGTCCAGTTCACAGAATCTCGTGGGCAGAAGAAGGTTTGCTTTGCAAGTAAGAAACCTAGAGTCACAAGAAAGATTCAGAATGAATGTGCATGGAAGAGTTCAGAAAAACCAGTTAAAGGATTTCGTGGCAGTGGGAGCACAGGTTGTGCTTCAGTTACAGTTCCTAGACAACTATGGGTTAAAAGAATTAATATTCCATCAAATAAAATATCTCCAGATGATTACTTGCTGAATGTGGAGAGTGTTTGTTCTCAGGGTGTTCCAGGATCTGGCAGTTTGTTTCAGTGGGAGCCGATAGGGACGGAGAACAGGTCAGGGGCAGATACAGCCGTGACTGATATGTTGAAGCTCGGGGGAGCTTTAACGGGCCTTCAGGTTAACTGATGAGAAGGCCGCTGCAACCAGGAAGACGAGGAAGATTACAAGAGGTACAAGTGTTCACATCGGAAGACAGTTTGAAGATGATCAAGCCTCCAAGTGGGAGATTGTTGGGTTTATGGAGTCTTGACTTGGGCTTGGGTTAAAAGACAACTCAGTGGCAGATTAATTAAATTAAAGACTTGGCCCGTTTTCATTTAATTTTAGCCCATTAGGGTTTTCTTAGGGATTAAGTTGTAAACCCTAATTTTCTCTATTTATATTGTGTCATTGTACTTGTAATTCCTCACGAGTGAGGCAGAAAGCAATAAAAGAGTAACCTGGTTGCAGCCCGTGGACGTAGGTCACATCGACCGAACCACGTTAAATCTCGCGTGTTCATCTTTATTATTATTTTCTCTCGCCGTTTGATTGTGTTTGTGTGTCGATCTACACCCGGATCCCTAACATTTCTTACTCAAAGCAAATTGTCATTGATACAAGTTACTAAAGAACCATCACATTTATCACATGAAAGTCAATTTTTACACTCAACCATGCATCGTGACTCAGGGGGAAGCGCGTCTTAACATATCATCTAAAATTGCAAGTGTGACTTGGGAGGTAGCTGGTGTTAACATATCATCTAAATTGCAGTCAACTACTTAAACATTTATATAACATTATTTTCTAAGTTAATATGGGTATGTATGAAATTCGTCATAAATTAAAACCTTTTACTATTGGTGGAGACAAATTGAAACCATTGGCTCTGAGGATTTTGCAGGCATAAAGACCAGTCATCTCCAGCACAAATGCATCTTTTACTCAAGATCTGGGAAGAACTATCAGGATCAATATCCAGGCAAAGATCCACACCATTATCATCCTTGCTCGCGATTTGAAACATAGAATTTGATATTGATTTCCATGTGCTTCGTTTGGCGTAGCAGTCCCTTGTTAGCCTCACCGGAAGCCCATCCCCAACCACCTCCATACACAACGGGGTGCTTGATAGCTGGATTGGAGAGTAATCACCACCGTGACTCCATCCGGTCAACCGATTGCATTCATCGGCGAATATCTGGCTCTTGTAGTCGGACCGTATGCAGAGTCCAGTCAATGGGTGGTACAGGAAAGTATAGTTGCTTGATGTCGGTTTTGGAACTACATGAAAAAAATTGTACATCTTATTACTTTAAATATATAACAAGTTATATCATAAGTAAAGTAATTAAATTTGAATTTTTAATGGTAGAAGTTAATTAGAATAGAATAATTAAGAGGCAGGCACCTTGTACCTTGTAGTGTTTGGCGAAGAAGATTCAGTTTCCGGTTGAAATCGGGGTTTCTGAGGCGGGTCCAGTTGGTATGAAGAAGCCCATATTGCTCATCCATGTTTTGGAGGCCTTGTCTGAGGTAATAGCTTCCTGGCAATGCCCACAAGGCCCAATCCAAGTCCCTTTCAGCCAAATAAGCCATGTAACACGGAAGGAAATTCTTGTCCGCCTGGTTCCTGCCCATTAGGTTCAGGTTCACTCCGAACTCGCTAATAAACAACGGGGCCCCTGTTGTTAAGAACCCCACCTTTTTATTTATATCACTAGTAACATCATGACAGATACGGTTAAGTGACAACCCTACCCATTTGTTTCTTCCACCCGAAAATGAGTATCTGTGTGCTTCGTATACTAGTTTCTTTGCTAACTCCTCCTCAACTCCCAAAGGTTTGGTTTTTAGTGCGCTGAAATCTAGATCATAGTTTAAACCCGAGATGATAACTAACACGTCAGGGTTAACTCTGTGGATTTCCCTTGCACCTTTACGAACCCAACGGTACCATTCATTCACGTTTTGACGAGGGCCACGTAGCTCGTTTCGTAAACTCATAGCCACCACCTACAAGTCAAAAATTCTTTCTAATGGTAAATTTGTTTACAGGTTTTGATGTGTTTTATACAAGTGATTAAAAACTTGATAACGTTTTTTTACCGCTTTTAAAATTTTGGTAACCTCATAAAAAAATTATATACGCAACCACATAGTTTTCATAATCAGTCTTCTGTAACAAGAACGTGGCCCCCATGATCTAAACACCTTTTAGAAATCATTCTATATTTCGTTTAGATACCAAAAATACCCTTATGCTCCATATTAAAAAAAGTGTTTAGATCATGGGGGCCACGTTCTTGTTACATAAGACAAATTCAAGGAAGTACCTTCTCAGATTCATTCACAAATTATAAATTGAATACATAGGATTTCGAAAATGATGATTTTGGCGCTTATGTTTCAAAGAGTTACTTCAAAAGGAATTCGAACCATTAAGAACGTAATACTTTCGTTTTTTCATTTGTTTACTAACCTGATTTGTTTTAAAAAAAAATACTTGATAACTATAAGGAATTTGATAACAGTGAACCTTGATTAAGTAGTTGATAAAGAATTAGATTCTGGGGCTTTAAGGACGGATTAATTAACTTGCATAAGGTAATAAAACAAAAACAAAAACACATGTTAAGTACAGTGATGTTCAATTGATAATCAATGTTTTGATATTTGATGTTAAATAAAAGTCACACATGACTAATGTGGGTAATACATACACCTATGCATACTATTCTCATGCTTTTATATATTTCAGAGAAAATATCGAATTCGCTTGACCAGTTAGACACTTAGGCTGGAATAAACTTGTATGCTACTAAATACTCTGACGACGGTTTAAAATTCCTCATGCGGACATAGAATCATACAAAGGAATATAAGAACCGGCATGAGACTATTTTTCTGAAGTTGAAAACACAAAGTGATCAAGTCAAGTTATAAACAGATCACGCTTCAAATATGCTGTAAAACTACTATTGTCATTCAGTAATGTACTAATGTGCACACGAAAAATGATTTATTTGATGTAGTTGAAGTGCACAAGGAAATTTAACGAGTAAAGAAAATTGACAAAGCCAAAACATCCATAAACAAGAAGAGGAGAGGCAAAAAGAGTATCATGAGAATTGGAAAAAAGAATTTACTAAGTGCATGTCAAGATAAAGATGTTAGTGTTTCTTTTGTTACCGAGACTTAATATTACTTTTAAATGTTTACTTTTAACTTACAAAATGTTAGCGGTCGAAGTATTTCATTCATTTGTACCTAAAAGAATACATCATATTTCATAAGTGCATTAATGCACGTATCACATGTGTTCAGCATGATAACTATTGCATATGTGCATTTATTCAAATATTTATCGATCATAATGGAGCAAGTATGAGCAGTTATGCATTAATGCATGATGTAGATAATGTGCATTAATGCATATATTCATCCGCTTGGGAATTTAACCAGGAACGGTTATCAGCAGCCCATAATTAGGAGATTGAAGTTGTTAAATTACCAAAATGACCCTATTAATAGTTAGTTAATTATAAAAATTAAAAAAAACTATCAAAAAAATAAGTGGTTGTAAATAGTTCTTTTGGTTCTTTACAAAAATTTGATTTTCAATTGAATGTCCCTCTCTCTATATATATAGGGGGGGTGGGTGTGTGTGAATATAAATATATAAAAAATATATATATATATATATTTTGAATGTTTTTATTGTTTAAAGTTGAAATAAGAGGTTATTTTCAAAAATATATAGATGATGTCAAGATTAACCCTAAAAAATATAAATTTATTGTTTAAAGTTGTAATAAGAAGTAAACATATAGATTTACCCTAAAAAATTGTTTATTTTAGATAACTAGGTTTGTTACAATATACAAATTGATATTATTAATAAACAAGAAAGCTATAGAATTTGTATTTATCAAAGTATTTAAAGTTAGATTGTTATATGAAAACAATGAATTAGAAGTTATGAAGAAACAACATTGAAAACTTACCATGTGAGTTTTCCTATAACGTTCTCCCACGATAGACAACCCATTCAACCATTCGTTGGGGTCGAAATATTTATCCCCAAAGAACCCATTCCCGTCATTACTAGAGCAACACCACATTGGTTCGCTCACATGGTTGTCAAGCACCACCATGACCCCTAACGACGTGATCGCATCTATCACTGCCGAAAACGCGTCGACAACCGTAAGAGCCAAAGCCCAAGGATTATACTTGTTGATACCCGTAATTGCGTTCATAAGATCCAAATCACGAAAAGTTTGCTCAACGGTTCTGTTGTTATAACGAGTGAACATATGAGTAGCCCAAGTGAGACGAACACAATTGAACCCCAATAAACCGATTCGCCTTGCGATGTATATCAGTGGCTTTTTGTCTAGCCCCTCAGCTAGCATGGGTTTTAGATGAGCGGGCCAGTTTACACATTTAAACTTGACCCGTTCACCGCTCAACTCGTCCACCACCCATCTTGATTTTGTTGATAAAGGGATGGACTGAGAATATTTTGTGAAGAAAAAAAGAAATAAAGCTGAGAAAACAACAAATTTCATACTTCTTTTCATTGCTGAGATGTGAACTAATTACACCAAAACTTTAGGCTTATATAACAAGGTAATTGTTTTGTGGATAACTAACAATGTACACTTATCTATGCATGGTGAGCAACTAAGGTCGAAAAAAGAGACTAGTAATGGCAAATTATACAAAAAGAAAAACAAAATATTTTCTAAAAAAATAATTTAATCCGGATCATTATCCGTAACTTGCATGGTTGCTTGTGTATTATGAGATTTGAGTTTGTTACTATGTTTTATGAGCTTCTCATTATGTATTATTTTTTGTTAATATAAATGAATTTAAGCAGTATTTAAGTAATTTATATAAAATATAATAAAGCTATATATGGTAACACAAATTCTGATTTATATTTTCATATGCTAAAATTATTTAACAATATTTATAACACTAACAATTTGCCAGTACTTTGTATAGAAATTGCATGCTCGCGTGTACTAATAAAAATCATTTCGATAGTAATTATTTTGCTCTTCAATATATGAAAAAAATAGTTGGAAGCATTTAAGGTGTATAAAGAATAAATAAACCTAAATACCCTTCAATTAATTTAGGTTCGTATTTTAACTTTTATATTTTTCAACTACAAGTATTTTTCAAAATGCATCTTCTGCTTATAATCAAAGCTCTAGCTTCTAGCTCTATATATTCTTATCCAAATTCGTAATAAACAACAGTGAACATAAAAATCAAGATTTTGATAATAACAACCTTAAATCTAAGCATTGTTTGTATACTTACATGGCCAGGGCCGTCTTTAAGGTGTGCAGGGTTGGTGTCCATACATGGTTCATATGCCTAAAATCTTTTTTTTTCTTTTTTCCTATTTAGGTGTCACCCGTCAATTAACATATATAAAAAAATTTAGAAACTTATCAGTAATTATTATATGTTATAGAGTAGGTACAGCAAGTAAAAAAAATAATTGTGGAAAGACTTTCACACAACCTTTTAGTAATTATATGACTTAAAAAGAACCTATTTCTTAACACTCACACAAGATAGTTGAAATATTGGTGATGGACGTGTAATCGGTGATACTTTAAACACCAACTAAATCCTTTAAGCAAAATATAGCACAATTTAAAGCATAAAATCATCTTTACATGACTCTTTAAGGTTGTTGCTACTATAGCAAATAAATAAAAAAAATCAATATCTTTCTACAAAGTTTTATTCAAGGTAATAAAGTTATTTATTTATAATCAGTAACAAACTTAAAATCTATTGATCATATGGTATATCACAAAGTTTGTTTTCTGTATATTTCTCCTCTATTGCCTAAAGCTAGGAAGTTTAGACTTATGTTTGGTTCGAAAAACTAAGATTTTGGAGAATAAAGTATGACAAATTTGATGATTTGGAGGTTCAACAGACCCTCTTGACCCCCTCGGTTCCACCCTTTTTTGTAACAACTCAATACATAGAACTGACTCGAATGCATTTGAAAAGATTTATATCAATTGGTGTTAGCCTAGAAAGCTCGTGAATTTTTTAGTTAGGCTACCAGCAAAACAAACATTTTGTTGAGAACTCATTGAAGAAGCATGTCACAATTGAAGGGAATTTATTCATGGGGACAATACATGTGTGAAATCAGTTTTCTTTTACCTAAAAAAGAGGGATCACGGTTTCTTTGTTATCAGGTTTATCTTTGACACGTGGCAACGGTTTCCCCGCCAAAAAACATCTGAATAGAGCAATCGATCGTTCAGGTTGTGTAAACGGGGCTTCATGTGCTGCCCCTTTGATGGTTGCATAAGATAATAAATCACCATACACTTGTGTCCATCCAGCAACCTACCCAAAACCAAATTTGTTTAAACACGTAAAATATAAAAAAAGAAAAAAAAATCATAGCTAAATAAGAAAAAAGGTGAAACCATTTAAACAGTTTATAGAGGTTAAAATGATATAAATGTTTACAATCTTTGAAATATAGTAATATAGTTTTGTAATCATATATTTACTGAATTAAGTGAGAAAACATCAATAATAAGAGTGTAATTGAACTAACCTGGTTGTCATGGAACCAAGCCCTGTATGGCAGAGTTGTGGTCAACCCTAATTGCTTAGCCAAGCCATTGACTACCACCCGCGATCCGATTAAAGGAAGGACCGAGTCTTGATCCCCACTGAAACAATTAAATAAAGAGATCATTAATAGAATTAAAAGTCTTTTTTATGTTTCTATTACAAAAATGTTTTTTTCCTTCCAGATTTTTATCAATCTGTTACATATCACTAGCTTTGTCAAACACTGGAACATTTGATTATCTGATAATCATTAAAACATAACAATATAATATTGCTATCTTTTGTATCATGTTTTATTATTACGATTGATTATCTTTTCATGAACAACAATTTCAATATTTTTTTGGATAAATACAAGACAATCTGCATGCTACATGATATAAATTAAACCCCAACCTTTTGGTTGTAAGATGCAGCTCATAACCACCAGAATGTCCCCTTGAGGACGTATGATTAATTACCTGAATTTGATTATTCAAAATCAGGCGATCGTTTTTGAAATGCGCATGAAAAGGGCCACTCACCTATAAATAAAAACCCTAATGCCAGACTTGATAAGGGAGGCTAACACAGGAGTCATTGGTTCTTCCATATCAGTCACCCCATACTCTAAAATCCTATAATAAAATAAAAAGCTTAAGTTCATCAAACTTAGATTAATAGACTTGAATATGATCTTGGGTTCGTGTGATACCCACTACACGGGGCCCACCCTCCGACATTCACAAGGCGAGCATTGAGAGCGGTTTGAACATCCTTGCGGTTCAAGTATTTGGTTGTTTCATACTCCACACACACGTCTACTTTTGTCTCTGCATTTTGCTGTCAAGAGTGAAAACAATCAAAATAATTGTTACCAATATCGTTAGAGGTGACAAAACAAGCAGGTTGGGGTGTAACCGCTGAAAACAAGTAATTTAACTTGGATCGGGTTGGCCGGAACACACCAATTCTGGGTGAAAATCATATCAGTTGACGAAAATGAAATTAATGTCTAAGAAGACGATTAATTTTAACCTGTAACATGATCACGCCTGGTAAAAACATATTTTTTTGTCCAAATTATTTCTATCGTTTAACATGTATTTAACCAACATTACCACATATTTTACTTGGGGTGATCTAGCTTGAATAATAACTGGACGGTCTCCACATGCATTATCCCCTTCAATATAAATAATTATTCTCTGAATAATCTTAATAGTTACAAAAACTATATTAATTGAATGGAAGGATAAACCACTATATATTCTTGTAGAATAAAATGATCTATGAGATTTTATGCATTAACATACACTCTGAGTGACAATCAACCTATTTGACTCATTGAGTCGTTTCCCTTTAACTTAGTCTTTTGCTACCCGCCATATGGACACATCCATAAACAACAATAAGGAAGTTGTTTACTCACATTTCGATGAAGAGCCTGTGATTGTGAGAAGACATCTGACGTACATACGTTGAGAGTAACATCGTACGCGTTAACATATTCACTAATCTCTTTTGAAGCTTGATTTGCAACAAGAGAGCATGTGGGGGTAATAGCATTGAAATTGTCTTGTCTTATTATAGTTGAAAAGTTGCATAGGTTATTAAACATGTCATAGGTATCATCTGATATTAAACCATGAGACCATAGATACTCCCCCCTTGAATTAAAATCGTTATCAAACTCCAATAATGGATTGCCTATCTACACAGCAAATGCTTAGTTCATTAAGGGTTAATAATAGGTATTTCAAAAGGAAAAAGAAGAAAGTCAATGAAGTTACTCACTCCAATTCCCTTCAGATTCATTTTGGCTTTTGATTGAACTATGAGAGTGGCTAGTTGAGGAACATAGTGTCCTGTAGTAGGAAGTTATAACATTAGCATGTTGTAAACGTTATGTCCTTACGACCAGGTTGATTTGGGAAGTCTTATCTCAACTCGTCAAAAGGATTGGAAAACGCTAGGAGTGTATTATTCATACCTAATCTACCAAGTTTGTACTGATTTAGCTTTATTATCATATTCAACACATTGATAGTTTATAATATCTTCAAAACATGTCAAAAAGTGTTTGCAAGTGAATCCAACTTGATCTGTTTGAACTAAACCAAATTTGACCCATTAGAAAACCCACCCATTATACTACCTTTAGGTAGTGCTCCCTATGCCAGAGATCACTCCTCTTTTAATAAAAGACTAATTTATACACATAGTGAAGTTGCTCGACTAAAGATCTAAATTAATCCTCGATAACCAAACAATAAAGACAGAAAACACATAGAGGACATGAAATGTTTCCCCTCAAAATGACATCTAAAGATGTGTATGGTCTTGCAGCTATTGCTCATAACCAGAACTAGAGAGTAAGCTAATCTAAAACATATTATTTCGCCTTAAAGGATAAACATGCAATTTTTCTGAATCCAGCAAGGTGAAATGAACAGTCTTATTTAGGAAAAACTAACTCCCTAAAATACAAAGATAAACATAAGCTTTTTCTTTATCCAAACACTCAAAAAGTGCTTATCTATTCCTATGAAAATGTAATTAGCAGGCATGCATATACATACGATAAGTTGATCAGATGATCAATCAATTTAGAAGCTCATTGCATATATTACCTGCATAACTTTCACCCGTGATATAAAAGTCTCTGTTATGGTATTCTGGATATTTCTCAAACCATTTCTCAAGAAACACAAGATTGTCCCCAGCTAAATTGAGATACAATAATGATTAATTTAGAATCTAACAAAAGCGATGAAATATGAATCTTTAGGATAACAAAGAATCATCGTATACAAATTTTCAACTATAACCAAAGAACAGAATGATACTATTCATAAGAAGAAATGAACAACCTGTAATGACATCATTTACAGATGTATAAAAGGATTTATCAAGAGAATAAGAGAAGCCCACTCCTGCCGGTGTTTCCAAATACAACATATTAGCCTCTGTCAAAATACATTCGAAGTTATACCCTCAAAGTATATATATAACCTGTAATTTCTCTAAACATTGAACAAGTAAACAATTATCAAATATATGTACGTGCAATAGTGATTATCATTTGCAAACAACAACCTCCAATTCAATATCATTATATGAATCAATGATTTTGGGCAAGAATGTGTGTTCCTCTACAACATGTAATGCCTCAATGAATAACCTCAACACAATGAATTGAATAAACAGATGGATTATATATGTGTGTGTACCTCCTACCTTTATTCCAACTATAATCATTTATCAACAAAACGTCACCCTTTGGTTTGAAAGGGCCATGCTCAACAAAAGCCCCTTCTCCAACAGATGAACAACCGGGCCCTGCAAATGATTCAAATCAAAACTCAAAGGATTAAGGAAGGATGATTTGATGGAGTGAATAATAACATGATGATAGTACGAGTACTACCTCCGTTTAGCCAAAGCACGAGGGGTTTGGAAGACGGGTCGGATTCAGCTTCGACGAAATAATAAAATAGAAATCTTTGTTGGGCATCATCCACAGGGATATAACCCGCGAATTGCTTGAAACTCACCGGCGGTTGCCCCGGTAACTTCACTACCTCCTCGCAATTCACCACGTTCAAACAACAACATGCATATGCATGCATTATTAATATTATTATCCCGTACGATAATTTTGCAAACAGAACCCATCCATCAAAGGGCATGATTATGATTAAGATACAAAGTGAGTTTGAGAATGATGGATTATTCACAGATGTAATTAAGAGAAAATTTCATAAATGGTCCCTAAAGTTTGATCATATTGCAAGTTTAGTCCCAAAGTTTTAAACACTATAAATTTAGTCCAAACATTTGGTAGCTATAGTCCCCATCGTTAGTGTCAGTTAATTTTTAACAATGTGGGGACTAAACTTACAATATGATCAAAATAAAATAAATAAATAATCTAAATAAAAAGATTAAAAAATCAAATAAAAAGATTAAAAAACAAATAAAATTAAAAATAAATTAGATTTAAATAAAACTTACAAAAATCACTTAATAAAAGTTAAAAACACCTTATTAAAATAAATACAATTTAAATCAAAACTAATACATTTTTCATTTTTATTATTTAAAAATCCAATTAAGTGATTTTTTAACTTTTATTTACATTTAAAATTTATTTTCATTTTATTTTTTTAATATTTTTATTTGATTTTTTAATATTTTATTGGATTTTTATATATTATTTTATAATTTTTTTAAATTATAGATATAGGTTGCACAAATGGTCCCTGTGGTTTGATCATATTGCAGGTCTGGTCCCCACATAGTTAAAAACTAACTGACACTAACGGCGAGGACTAAATTTACAACTATCTACCAAATGTTTGAACTAAATTTGTAATTTTTAAAACTTGAAGATCAAACTTGCAATATGATCAAACTTTAGGGATCATTTATGTAATTTTCTCTGTAATTAACTAAAGCATGTATTAAAATATATATATCATTGACATTTGGTATTTACGTGTCTCAACATAATTTCGACTATAACATTAACTAGAAATTACGATTCAACAGAAAACATGTATGTTATTAAACAAAAACAACTTGCGTTCTGATGCCTGAGTAACTATTTCTCTTTGCATTCCTAAAAAAATAATTTCAATGATTTTCTTAATACAATTCTCATGCTAAATACATAATGTCCTTCAATTTATTAATGATGGTTTTTTTGTAACACAATATTCTAAAAATGTAAGAATTTAAGCGTGTTTGTGAAACTATTTTAATGTTATAATGACCTATTGGGCAAATTCATAGAAATACGTTTTATTGCTCCGGAAAGGATTGTGTAAATATTAATGTTTCACACACTAATTAAAAAAAATGAAAACACCAACGCACTTAAGAATGGAAGGCATACACACAGAATATATAAAAACATTGACAATGTCAAAGAAACTAAAGAGTAAATACTTTGTAACAAAACTGAAACACAGTACATTAAACAACACTAACCAAGGTAAAACAAAAACCAAACTTTAACTGCTAGGTTCCGACTTTGAAACTTAACAAAATGCCATTGAGTCAGTTGTGTCGGCTATGCCATCATCCTATGAATCATCATCTGATTTGACGTGTGAGACAAACTGATATAGCGCACGGAATGAAATCGAAGCTCAAACACGTTGATTCTGCGAATACCCATGATGATCTTCACCCAAACCCCAAATTCGACCCCAAAAGTCACGAATTTGAAAAGACAAACTTTTTTAATTGCAGAAATGATCAAGTGACCATCCAAATTACATCAAGACAACTTATATAACAAACCAAAATTCGAACGAGCCTAAAACAAACAACCACGGGCCAAACAAAAGCCCAAAACAAAACCGAAAAACTAGAAAAAAACATAAAAGTGTCCAAAAACCCATTTAGAGGCCTTATTTTGGAAAAATAACGGGATAACCCACCTATGGCGGTTACCATGACGTAGCCCTCGTTTCCACGGTCGTTTTGACTGGTAGCACGTCAGAAACGGAGGCTCGTAACCCAGGTTATGCCCATTTTCGTGCAGCGCGGTCTTGGGCCTCCAAAAACATTAAGGCCCGATCTTCAACACTTGGGCCCGCATCAGATCTAAATCTTTTAGATAAACATAATCAATCAACGAGTCAAATAGGATGTAATGAATGTAGTGGTAAATTTTGTATTTTGCGTAGATCCTTTATGTTAAATATATCAAAGCATGATAAACTATCACAAAACATTGATAAGAAATAATTATGTCTGAGTTTCAAATTTTAAAATTTATATATTGAAGATTAAATCGAAATTATTATATATAGCACTTTGATTACTTGTAGTTGTGGTTTGGATACATCTGTGGCTAGGCTCTACTATGCATATGATACGTACCTGTGTACAAGCAAGAGTTAATATGGAGGTGATATGTACCTGTGTACATGCAAAAGTTACAACCTTACTATGCATGCACGTGCATTATGGAGAAGACTTGCAACTCAGAAGTCATAACCCACGTTTATTTCTTCTTTATGATTATTATTAGGAGCAGTGGTAATAGTTATTCAAGTAACTAGTAGGTTTCATCAACGCACGCTGCATGTGTGATGGACTAATAAAACCAATTTCTATCACAATAACCATCATGGTCGGGATCAGAACTAGCGTTTAGTTAACACCACTTTGGTTATGTCATTACAGCCCTCAAAGTTCAACGTAACTAAACATTGAAATCACAACACACCCAACGAAACCATCAGGCCAACAACACAATTAATGTCTTACGACAAGTTAGTCTTAGATGAGCAATAGTTTGTCATCATCAAAATCTAGGCCTATAAATGAACCGAACGAACACGAACATTAGCATGTTCGTGTTCTTTCATTTAACTTTTACCGAACACGAACACATAATCGAAAATGATTTTTTGTTCATGTTTGTTTATTAAGAAAATAAAAACGTTCATGTTCGTTAAAAAACTAAATGAACACTTCACGAACATAAATGAATACAAATAAACAATAATAAACAAACATAAATGAATAATAATAAACAAACATAAATGAACAATAATAAACAAACATAACTGAACACAAAAAAAACAACGTTAAATGACCATTTTGGAACTTTTAGTTGTATTCGTGGAAATTGAAATCTTACTAAACTTATAGGTTTCTAGTATAACATATTACACTTATGTTTCAAATATTAACACATAATACCCTTTTATTAATATATTAATATATATAAATAAACGAACTAAATGAATGAACATAAACAAACGTAAATGAACAAACATAAACGAACATATATAAACGAACATAAACGAACGTTCATGAACGTAAACGAACGAACAAAACATGTGTTCACGTTTGTTCGTTTAACGAAACGAACACAAACTTTTGTTCATGTTTGTTCATTTACTAAATAAACGAATTTTCCGCCGAACAGTTCATGAACGTTCGGTTCATTTACAGGCCTATCAAAATCTCTAGCGTCCATACAACGATATACCCAATGAAGCAAGAACTTCAAGTGAACCCAACATTGGTCCCGGATGAGGCAAGGTTTATCATCGTCGACGTAACGTTTTTCTAAATTGAACATGATCAGCATCAGCCCGACGAAATGCTTACGACAAATTAATACCGTCAAACAATGAAAAACCATAATTAACAGAATCATGAAACATGGGAAAATTATAAACATATGCATAAAACTAGTGTTGAACATATATCAATAGCAACATCACTGTATAGAGTGACAACCATATATAAAGTCCTAGATAAGATAATCCTCATCATCATCAACACCGGCTTGCATGAACCTTCCATCATTTCCATCGGTTAACAATACACAGCTAAAAGACAACCAATAAGCGTTTACCTCAACAGAAGAACTAAGCTAATGACGTTGTTAGAGGTAACCGATCAATATAATTAAGGCAACTCCACGAAGGCATAGTCAGTGTTGGTTTCAGGCCCAAGATCATACTCAAAACTCTTGATGGAATGTTTTCGGTACTTTCATTGAACATAAACCAAAGTTTAAATAGACTTACATTTTAAGCAAAACATGCATACGTGGGCAACCATCCACATACTACCACTAACCCATGATCCCATACAACCATGATCTTCTACCACTAACATCATTGATTAAATAAAAACAAACTAAAAATTACTAAAATAAACCGACCCGAAACCCGACCCGTCAAGATTAACCCAACATTCACCCCCTTAATCTTGGTCTCGGTTCTCGGTTCTCGGTTCTTGGTTCTCGTTTCTCTTCTTTCTTTCTTGCTTATCTTGCTCTTTCTTTCTACACCCGGTATCGGTTTTCTTGCTAATCTTGCTACTTTCTTGCTTAATTCGAATCTTTTGTTGCTTGCTTACTTCGAATCTTCATTCTTGCTTACTTTCTTGCTCTTGCCATACGAACCGCACGGGTCCACTTTCTATGCTTTTGCTACTTGCTAGTTCTTGTTGCACGATCAATTTCAGCCATGTGTTAGACCTACTTGCCTGCTTTATTTACTTTTCTTCAATTAAAATCGTGAATACGAGAGCTGCTTGTGTGCTTCACCTACATGCTTATTTCTTTTCAACCTGTCATTTGCAAACCTTCCATGTCTTTCAATTTGAATCTCATCATCTACGTTTTTACTCTGCTTCTGCCATGACCTGCCTTCTTCTCTTCCAATCATCTGTCGTCTTCAGCCCTACAGCCAAGAGCTGCTCCCGCTTTCAAAAAATGACTCTCAAAACAGCCCTCTTTTTCTAACCTTGGGCTCTGATACCAAATGTTGGTTTCAGGCCCAAGATCATACTCAAAACTCTTGATGGAATATTTTCGGTACTTTCATTGAACATAAACCAAAGTTTAAATAGACTTACATTCTAAGCAAAACATGCATACGTGGGCAACCATCCACATACTACCACTAACCCATGATCCCATACAACCATGATCTTCTACCACTAACATCATTGATTAAATAAAAAACAAACTAAAAATTACTAAAATAAACCGACCCGAAAACCCGACCCGTCAAGATTAACCCAACAGTCAGGGCTCAACGTACGATAAAGCCTATCGGTGCTGCAAACATGCGTCATAATCAACAACAACATCCAACAGCAAAAAAACTCCATAAATAGACAAAGGAACATGCGGGTGAACAACAATCAGGAGGTGAGGACATACACTGGGGGTGAACAAAAACCTAGAGGTTGGGTCAGGCCGTCGCCTACGAAAACACCAGATCGAGTGCCTGACCAGTCTCTCTCTCTAAAGAAGAAGAAGACAGAGAAAGACAATTAAAGTAAGGGAGAAAGAGACCGTGGCGCACATGATGGTTATACCATAACCATCAAAATAGTAAACCCAAGTATAAGTGTTCATTTATATTTGTATTTTTATTTTTATGTCATGGAAAATTTGTCAGTTATGAAGTTTTAGTAAAAAGAAATGCAAATTAGTCATTACATAAACTATTTTTCATAAAAATGGGTAAATTTGTCAATTATGAAGTTTTGTAAAAAGATATATGCATTTTAAAATTTTGTGATATATGTCATTAAAGAGTTTTAGAGGGGGAAAATATGCTTTTAACCCTGTATTTTTTTCATCCCTTTCAATCACATATAACAACTTATTAAAAAGTGTTATTTTTTTCAAACATATCTTACAAGATGCTTTTTTATATTTACGCTTTTATATAGATTTTTCGTAGCAACAACGCTAGCTTCAATAGTTAAAAACTTATTAACAAAGATAAGGAAATCAGGTCACATCATCTTAGGTTATAAATTTATAATCATAAGAAGGAGTGATAGTCCTCTTACTAAAAATATAAATTATATAGAAATTCCATGCTATTAAACTAATTGTTTATTTTAATTATAAGAGTAAACTGTCGTTTTCGTCCTTGTGGTTTGCTCAGTTTTGCCATTTTCATCCAAAATCGTTTTTTTACGCCTGGGTATCCTCAAGGTTTCTAAAAGTTGCAATTTTCGTCCACGAACCTAACACCATCCGTTTACACCGTTTTTTCAGGGGTATTATTGTCTTTTAATGTTTTTATTTTTATTTTTAATCCTTTATTAATCCCCCTCTTCCCCCTTTTTCACCCTTTTAAGCCTTGGTTCACATCTCCATAACCATCAAACACTATTTACTTTTCTTCTTCATCCATCGACTTCAACAGGTTCTCCATCACCATCGAACACCATGGTTCTCTGCGCATATAGTGAAGAAAGCATCATCCGAACATCATGGACAAACCACAACCCAGGTCGAAGGTTTTATTGCTGCGTAAGATGGGTAAGTTTATTACAAGTTTCCCTCCTACTATCTATTGCATGCTTTTTGACCATCACTTTTATATCATCCTTACTACCAAAAGCCTGGCCAACATAAAAAAGAACAATCTATAGATTCTTTTTGTAACCTTTCGTGTTTTCGTTAATTGATAGTTAACTTTGTTATGTTCTTGTAAGGACCATTTATGTCATTTAAGAAACTATATGAGTTGTTTATGAATGTTTCTTTTTATGGTGCATTAATCATTAATTTAAGAGTTAATAATTTGTTTAATATAATAAAACATAATAATATAGTTAAAATAAGATAAAAATAATAATAATAATAGAAATAATAATTATAAGAGTTAAATAATTAACAAGTTTAAAATGTTTAAAACTTAAATTTTAATTAAGTTAGGGGGCCTTTAAGACAATTTACAAATTAAAATAGAAGTTTTGTACCCAAAATCTTAAGTTGAAAACCGCAGGGACTAAAGCTGTAAATATTCAAAACCCAAAACCCCTCCCCTCTTTTCCCCCGTATTTCCGGGCAACCTCAAACATTTTTTTAAGGCTTTTCAGCCTTTAAATAAATTATGGAAAATTTTTAATAATTATAAAAATTATTCTTGTAAACTTTAAATATTTTTAAGGACACCAAATTATTTTCTGTAAATTTGTTACTTTAATATTTTTATAAAATATTTTAACACATGTTATACTTAGTTTATTTTTATAAAAATAAACTCTAAGTAATAGTTTAAATCACTAAATTATTATTGGTTAACACGTTATCTTTAATAATAGTTTAATCATGATAATTATAAAATTTATTTACATTTTATAATTTAACTTTACAAATTATTATAAATGATTTTATTTCCTCTCCATATTAAATTACCTAAATTGTATTTTCTTTCATTGGATTAAAATATATATATATATATATATATATATATATATATATATATGATTTTCATAGTTAACCTTATTTGTAAAACCCCAAATTCCTATTGAAACCCTAGTTCACGTTTAATCGTTAATATTACCTCTAATCTTAACCTTGAAATATATACGTTAGGTAACTTGAAAAAGAATCGTTGGAGCACCGTTTATTTCTTGTTATCATCCTATATATTATATATATATCATGTGAGTTTTCATGCCCCTCTTTTACTTTATTTCACACCTTTTGGGGTGAAACATGTTATCCTTATAAACTTGCACTTGTAAATATCTTGGTACTTGTAAATGCACGAGCATTCATTTATAAACTTTGTCATGGTTATTTGTAATAATGTGAGTCTTATATGATGGACATTATATGTTGACAATCATTAACTATTGCTAGCCTGGCGACGTCATAGATCTATGGGCCTGACAAGCCTATTTGGTGCTAAAGCCGAGGTTATTGCCGGCTCCTGATGACGTATGCTTGTTCATCATGGGAACCAAGTACACTTAGCTAATCGTTAAACTTGTAAATGATATTCTTGGTCAAGGTTTGATTGTAGCTATATGTTATCTATAAACTTGCTTTATTCGTAACCATTGACATGAATTGCTACTTGTAAACTTTTATATATATATATGTATGCTTAACCCATGGAAACTCACCAACTTTTAAAAGTTGACCCTTTATTTTTAACATGTTTCAGGAAATGCACAAGGTTGATGATTATCTTTTGAAGCATGCTTACACCTAGGATTTGGACCTAGGAAAAATAAATAAAATAACTTGAGACTTGAAAGTTGAACTTTGTTTATTTTTGTTGTTGAGACATTTGGTTGTAATGTTTATTTCAACTTATGAATTTTATATTTACAATTTATGTAGTGTTATGTGGCTGTGAACAATCTTAACCCTCACATCTCGACGTTTCCGCCGTTAAGGTTGGGGTGTGACAGATTGGTATCAGAGCCCATAACTATAAAGATTTAGGTTATTAGAAATGGTGACCTAGACTATAGTTGATGCATGAACCTCATAAGAAAAATCTTTATGATCTTGTAATATATCTTGTTGCATGCTACATAATGCTACTTGTTAAGGAGGGCCTCTTGATGTGCAACTTGATGCCTTTAGTTAGGATTGTCTTATAATTGAGAAACTTGGTTGCCTTGTCCTCTCTAAAACTTATTCTTAATCCTTTATTCTCGACGATGAAATATCTTAAACTTATTCTCGACGACACGTGGGAACGTAAGCTTATATCAAAAGGTTCAAATCCTTAGACTTTATGACAAATCTATGAAAATCTCATCAAGGTTTTAATTCCATGAACCTAAGAAATATTGTGTGACCCATAGACACCTGTATTCTGGATTTCCTGGCAAAAAGCCTTCGGGCTAAGGTAAGCATTTCGCATAAATCCCGTGGGACTAGTTATGCTTACCTGGGGATTTCTGGGATGAGTGATAAACTATGGTCAATATACACAAGTTTCTAAGGCAATTGGAGTTAACTCACCTGACGTGTCAACGTTTCCAAATGGTAATGCGTACCAAATGGAATCATTCCATGTGTTTTACAAGTCTTGAAAAATCTTTGTTGATTTATTATCTTCTACCTCCAAATTTCTGTGACTAACTTATTTTATATCCAGCATGTCTCGTCATCATGGAAAGCGTGGTAGCTCCGACCGCAAATTAGCCGCCATGATTGCCCGTCAAATGGCTGCCGTCATTCCGACCATGGTTGCCGAACTGAGTAGCACCTTGATGACCAACGCTAGTAACAACACTAATGGCAATGGGCAAGGAGAGAATAGTGCAAATCAAGGAAGAAACAACCAACCCTGCACGTTTAAGCACTTCAACTCGTGCAAACCCATTAGCTTTAGTGGGAAGGAAGGAGCCACTGGACTTCTCGAGTGGTTTGAAAGCATGGAGAATACCTCATCAACTGTGAGTGTCCCGAGGCACTCAAAGTCCGTTATGCCACAAGTGTTCTTCACCAAAGAGCACTTACGTGGTGGAATAGTGAGAAGAGGAATCGTGGTACTGATGCTGTGTTGGCACTCACTTGGGAAGAATTCAAGAACATTGCCATCCAAAAGTTCTGCCGAGAAGTGAGTTGCAAAAGCTGGAGGAGGAGTTTTGGAATCTCAAGCAAGATGGTGGAGATCATTTGGCCTATTCAACTAGGCATCACGAGTTGAGCATCCTATTGCCTCACATGGTTGACACTGTTCCTAGGAACATTGAGAAGTTCATCAAGGGGGTGCCACCTCAAATCCAAGATGCCGTGGTGGGAAGTAGACCCACAACTTTGGAAGATGCCATTACCATCACCGCTCAACTTACTGAAAACCATATTCGAGCGGGCACCTTGTCTGTCAAAGGGGCTAAAAAGACTGAAAAGGCGGTCCCTGAAGCAGCTAAGGAGAATAAGAATGAACCGTCTTACAACAACAAGAAACGCAAGTTCACACCGGCGCGTAATTTCGCTGTGGCTACACCCAAGGTACCTCAAAGACAACCGCTCCTGGTACACAAGCACCTGCTGCTAGAACCTATGCTGGTCCTCTACCATTGTGCAATGTCTGTAAGTATCATCATACGGGTAATACCCCGTGCTGTATCTGTACACTGTGTGGTAAGTATGGACACTTGGTGGCTACTTGTCACCGTGCACCAAACAATGTTGCGTTAGTTGCTAATCGTGCTTGCTACAACTGTGGGGAACCTGGTCATTTTCGCCCATAATGCCCTCGTCTTGCGGGTAACGTACCACAAGCTCGAGGACGTGCCTTCAACATCAATGCTAACCAAGCACAAGCAAACAACGATGTGGTGAACGGTATGTCAAATCCAACCCCAACTTTATGATCCAAGTTCTTTTGTTGCTTTACCTGTATCGTTAACGTCTTTAAAACTGAACATGTATGTTTCTTATTAATAATTCTTATGCCTACGTTCTATTTGACTCTGGAGCCGATAAGAGTTTTGTCTCGATAGAATTTGAGCCTATACTTGCTAAGCCACATACGAAACTAGAAAGACCTCTTACTGTCGAAGTCGCCGATGGAGAACCATCACCATTGATGTCGTCATTCATGATTGCATTTTGAGCCTAAACGAGCATGATTTCTTTATCGACCTTATTCCTATGAAACTTGGAAGCTTTGACGTTATCATTGGCATGGATTGGTTAGCCAAACATCATGCTGAAATTATTTGTTTCGAGAAGTGCATTCGAATTCCTTTGCCTTCGGGGGATACATTGAAAGTATTCGACGAAAAATCATCCAAAGGACTCAAACTCATGTCATGTACTCAAGCCCGAAAATGTCTAAGCAAGAATTACATGGCTTTCTTGGCTTACGTGGTCAACACGAAAGTCAAAGGGAACGATCTTAAGGATGTCCCGATTGTACGAGACTTTCCTGGAGTGTTTCCCGATGACCTTAGCGGTTTACCTCCCGTGCGTGAAGTCGAGTTTAAGATCGATTTAATTCCAGGAGCGAACCCTGTGGCTAAATCACCATATCGACTTGCACCGTCAGAAATGCAAGAGCTAGCTAGTCAACTCCAAGAACTGTCCGACAAGGGCTTTATCCGACCTAGCTCATCGCCTTGGGGTGCACCTGTTCTGTTCGTGAAAAAGAAAGATGGATCATTTCGTATGTGCATCGATTATCGTGAGCTTAACAAACTTACCATCAAGAACCGCTACCCTCTTCCTCGCATCGATGATCTTTTTGACCAACTTCAAGGAGCTGCTATTTTCTCAAAGATTGACTTACGTTCTGGCTATCATCAATTACGAGTTCATGATGATGATATCCCAAAAACTGCGTTCCGTACCCGATATGGACACTATGAGTTCATGGTGATGCCCTTTGGTTTAACGAATGTTCCTGCTGTCTTTATGGATCTCATGAATCGAGTATGCAAGCCGTATCTAGACAAGTTCGTGATTGTCTTTATTAACGACATACTTATCTACTCCAAGTCCAAAACCGATCACGAACATCACCTGCGACAAGTTCTTGAGCTATTGAAGAAAGAACAACTATACGCAAAGTTCTCAAAGCGAATTTTGGCTTGAGGAGGTCCAATTTCTGGGACACGTGGTGAATAGTCAAGGAATTCACGTTGACCCTGCAAAGGTGGAAGCTGTGAAAAATTGGTGTGTTCCCACAACTCCAACCGAGGTTCGTTCTTTCCTTGGTCTTGCTGGGTATTATCGACGTTTCATTGCCAACTTCTCTCGAATCGCGAAACCGCTTACTTCCTTGACCCAAAAGAATAAACCATTCGAATGGGGGTCTGAACAAGAGGGAGCCTTTGAATCCTTAAAGCACAAGTTGTGTAATGCTCCTATATTGACCCTTCCCGATGGGAACGATGATTTCACCGTATATTGTGATGCATCTAAACAAGGCCTTGGTTGTGTTCTCATGCAACGAGGAAAGGTCATAGCATATGCATCGAGACAATTGAAGGTCCATGAGGTGAATTATACGACACATGATCTTGAACTTGGTGCTGTGGTTTTTGCCTTAAAGATTTGGAGGCATTACCTTTATGGGACGCAATGTATAGTCTACACCGATCACAAAAGCCTACAACACGTCTTCAATCAAAAGGATCTCAACATGAGACAACGACGTTGGGTTGAGTTGATTAGTGATTATGATTGTGACATTCGTTATCACCCTGGAAAGGCAAATGTCGTAGCCGATGCACTAAGTCGTAAGATTCATAATAAGATGATCTCGTTTCAAGAAATTCGCGATCGACGACAATGGTTTGATATCTTGGGAGAATTTGATACTGAGATTCGTCTGGATGTTAACGAGACTACGGTGCTGCTACAAAATTTGAGGATTGAGAATGACATCGAGACTTGTATCATGGAGGCTCAACAAGCAGTTCAAGAAGGAGGAAGAATGGGAGAGGAATTGGAGTACAACCTTCGAGCTCAACTAGAAACGAAAGCCAATGGGTTGATGTATTTCTTGAATCGAATTTGGGTTCCAAACCGTGATAATCTTCGTACCTTTATCATGAATGAAGCTCATCAAACTCGTTACTCAATTCATCCTGGTTCCGATAAGATGTATATGGATCTGCGTGGTCAATACTGGTGGCCTGGAATGAAGAAAGACATAGCAACTTACGTAGCTAAGTGTCTTACGTGTACAAAGGTTAAAGCTGAACATCAACGTCCTAGTGGATTGCTTGAACAACCCGAGATTCCCATGTGGAAATGGGAACACATATCCATGGACTTCATAACCAAATTACCTCGCACCTCTCGTGGTCATGATAGCATATGGGTGATCGTTGACCGATTGACCAAGTCGGCACACTTCATACCCATACGTGACACTTACAAAACGTCAAGGTTAGCTCGTATATACATTGATGAGATTGTGAGTCGTCATGGCGTACCTTTGCATATCATATCCGACCGAGACGCTCGTTTCACTTCGCACTTTTGGTCGTCTATGCAAGAACTTTTGGGTACTCAACTGGATTTAAGCACGGCTTACCATCCTCAAACGGATGGTCAAACCGAGCGAACCATTCAAACCCTAGAGGATTTGCTACGTCTTTGTGTCCTTGACTTTGGTGGTGACTGGGATACGCATTTACCTCTCGCGGAATTTTCGTATAATAATAGTTACCACTCGAGTATCAAAATGGCACCTTTTGAAGCACTCTATGGTCGTAAATGTCGTTCCCCGATCTGCTGGACTGACATTGGTGAAAATTTCATCACTGGTCCTGAGCTCATACAAGAAACAACCGATAAAGTTTTCATGATTCGCAAGAACCTTGAAGTGGCTAGAAGTCGACAAAAAAGTTATGCCAATAAACGACGCAAGCCGTTGGAATTCCAAGTTGGGGATATGGTTCTTCTTAAAGTCTCACCATGGAAGGGAGTCGTTCGCTTTGGGAAGAAGGGTAAATTAGCTCCACGATTTGTAGGACCTTTCAAGATCCTGAAAAGGATTGGGAAAGTGGCTTATAAACTGGAACTACCTTCCGATCTTAGCGGGGTTCATTCTGTTTTCCATGTCTCAAATTTGAGAAAATGTTTGGCTGATGAAAGTCTGTATGTCCCATTAGATGACATCCAGATCGACGAGTCATTACATTTTGTTGAGAAACCCGTTGAAGTCATGGACCGCATTATGAAGAAGACTAGGACCACTACTACCCCAATCGTCAAGGTTCGTTGGGAAAATAAGCGTGGACCTGAGTTTACTTGGGAGCGTGAGGAGCATATGAAGATGAAATACCCGTATTTGTTCGTCTAGTTCATTCTTAATTTCGGGACGAAATTCTTAAAAGTTGGGGAGACTGTAACCTTTCGTGTTTTCGTTAATTGATAGTTAACTTTGTTATGTTCTTGTAAGGACCATTATGTCATTTAAGAAACTATATGGGTTGTTTATGAATGTTTCTTTTATGGTGCATTAATTCATTAATTTAAGAGTTAATAATTTGTTTTAATATAATAAAACATAATAATAATAGTTAAAATAAGATAAAAATAATAATAATAATAGAAATAA
The DNA here is from genome assembly GCA_025506505.1 of Flaveria sonorensis. NCBI lineage: Eukaryota > Viridiplantae > Streptophyta > Magnoliopsida > Asterales > Asteraceae > Flaveria > Flaveria sonorensis. The sequence goes on from CM046423.1 coordinate 72,778,889, forward strand.
TAATTTATGAGAGTTAAATAATTAACAAGTTTAAAATGTTTAAAACTTAAAGTTTAATTAAGTTAGGGGGCCTTTAAGACAATTTACAAACTTAAAATAGAAGTTTTGTACCCAAAATATTAAGTTGAAAACCGCAGGGACTAAAGCTGTAAATATTCAAAACCCAAACCCCCTCCCCTCTTTTCCCCCGTATTTCCGGGCAACCTCAAACATTTTTTTTAAGGCTTTTCAGCCTTTAAATAAATTATGGAAAATTTTTAATAATTATAAAAATTATTCTTGTAAACTTTAAATATTTTTAAGGACACCAAATTATTTTCTGTAAATTTGTTACTTTAATATTTTTATAAAATATTTTTAACACATGTTATACTTAGTTTATTTTTATAAAAATAAACTCTAAGTAATAGTTTAAATCACTAAATTATTATTGGTTAACACGTTATCTTTAATAATAGTTTAATCATGATAATTATAAAATTTATTTACATTTTATAATTTAACTTTACAAATTATTATAAATGATTTTATTTCCTCTCCATATTAAATTACCTAAATTGTATTTTCTTTCATTGGATTAAAATATATATATATATAATATATATATATATATATATTATATATATATATATATATATATATATATATGATTTTCATAGTTAACCTTATTTGTAAAAACCCCAAATTCCTATTGAAACCCTAGTTCACGTTTAATCGTTAATATTACCTCTAATCTTAACCTTGAAATATATACGTTAGGTAACTTGAAAAAGAATCGTTGGAGCACCGTTTATTTCTTGTTATCATCCTATATATATATATATATATATATATATATATCATGTGAGTTTTCATGCCCCTCTTTTACTTTATTTCACACCTTTTGGGGTGAAACATGTTATCCTTATAAACTTGCACTTGTAAATATCTTGGTACTTGTAAATGCACGAGCAATTCATTTATAAACTTTGTCATGGTTATTTGTAATAATGTGAGTCTTATATGATGGACATTATATGTTGACAATCATTAACTATTGCTAGCCTGGCGACGTCATAGATCTATGGGCCTGACAAGCCTATTTGGTGCTAAAGCCGAGGTTATTGCCTGCTCCTGATGACGTATGCTTGTTCATCATGGGAACCAAGTACACTTAGCTAATCGTTAAACTTGTAAATGATATTCTTGGTCAAGGTTTGATTGTAGCTATATGTTATCTATAAACTTGCTTTATTCGTAACCATTGACATGAATTGCTACTTGTAAACTTTTATATATATATATGTATGCTTAACCCATGGAAACTCACCAACTTTTAAAAGTTGACCCTTTTATTTTTAACATGTTTCAGGAAATGCACAAGGTTGATGATTATCTTTTGAAGCATGCTTACACCTAGGATTTGGACCTAGGAAAAATAAATAAAATAACTTGAGACTTGAAAGTTGAACTTTGTTTATTTTTGTTTGTTGAGACATTTGGTTGTAATGTTTATTTCAACTTATGAATTTTTATATTTACAATTTATGGTAGTGTTATGTGGCTGTGAACAATCTTAACCCTCACATCTCGACGTTTCCGCCGTTAAGGTTGGGGTGTGACACTTTTGATTTCTTCTTTCTTTTTCTAATGCTCCTAATTGCTTTTTGCAGTGGATGGTCATTTTTAGAGTCACTTAAAGAATCGAAATCTTCTACATCAACCTCACCCAATTCATCTTCATTACCACTACTTTCTTCATCTTTATCAGTTAAGCCATAATTTACATCTGATCTAAATTCATCCATGTCAACATTAACAACATTAACCATGTTATCTTCATCTTCTATGTAATCTGGATCTTCATCATCAGACCCCTCTAAACCTCTATCAGACCCTTCATCATTACACACCTCTAATCCTTTATCAGACCCTTCATCATCAGAATCCTCATCAATATTCCATGGTTTAACATCATTGCCTTCTCCTAAATTCACATTACTTATAGTAGCGCCTGTTTTTGAATGGTCCACATTTACCTCAATTACTTTATGCTGCCCAACATATTTTAACAAGTAAAGAACATCAGCATCAGTAGCCAAGGGTCTTAAACCAGAATCCATGTTTTCTCCTGGAAATCGAAATTGTAATTTCTGGTTTGTGATTACATCTTCTTTTAAATAACCTAATGCTTGTACCATATCATTAACTATAATGACAGAAAATAAGTCTGAATTTACCTTGTCAACAAAATAAATCTTACCCATCTCGTATCTAGTATTTGGACACTTTTTAAATACTCCCCCATGGTGGAATTCAAGTGTAAACAACAGGGGGCTGCTACCATAAGCAAAAACTAGGTCAAATGGGTGATCAGCTGCTCGAACATCCCAATTTCCATCCATTGATTCCATTTGACAGTTGTTTTGTTCTTGAAAGTGTGATTTTTTTTACTAAAATAGGGTTTAAAACAAGTAATAAGGGTGTTAGGTTTTATGTACTACTGGAAAATGAAAAGGGGGAAGAGGGAGATTAATAAAGGATTAAAAAATAAAAATCATTAAAAGACAATAATACCCCTGAAAAAACGATGTAAATGGATGGCGTTAGGTTCGTGGACGAAAATTGTAACTTTTAGAAACCTTGAGGATACCCAGGCGTAAAAAAAAGATTTTGGATGAAAATGACAAAATTGAGCAAACCACAGGGACGAAAATGACAGTTTACTCTAATTATAATATTAAGAGTAAATTATCATTTGCATCCCTGACATTTATCCATTTTAACCACTTGCATCCTTACAGTCTCAAAATTACCATCCGCCCCCTGACGTTTCATTTTATTTCCATTTGAGTTTTTGTCGTTTATTTTTATTTCCATTTGAGTCCATATAACTGACAGCGTTAGTTTTCCGGTTAAAATTATTATTAAAAAGACTAAATTACCCCTCATCACCACCATGACAACTGCCTATCATCACCTTCACAGCCACACACCATCTTCATCTTCAAACACAATTTCAAACCATTCAAACTCCATTATTCCGATCAGCGATCATCACCTCCGGCGAATCTCCGATCGCATAATAATATGAGGAAATTATCATCACCACCACCACAATCCCCATCACCACCATAAGAGCCACCCATCACAACCTTCGCAGCCACCCATTGGTAGAGATAGCACGCATGTATCATCAAAAACATTTATTCGTCGGTTACAATAAAACATAAAACTATGCAGATGGTGAATACAAATTATGTAAAATTATACCAAGTAGCAACTAACAATAGCAATTAAAGAAAAATTTCCCCCAAATTCGTAACCCTGACCTGTTGTAAATCAAAAACTATCTAATTAATTGATTCTAAATCACACAAACATATCAAAGTAATACCCTTTTTTAGGCTTTTCGGACGATTTCCCACCCGCATCCTGCACAACACCTCCTCCCTCAGCTTTCACCTCCGGCACCGTCTGCACTTGCGATGCCGTCACCACCGCCGGCGACGACGGAACAGCTTTACCAAAATTAATCTCAACAGGGTGTCGTTGTCGCTGCTGCTGCTGAACAGCAAAATGCATGTGCTGAAACTGAGGCACAAGAGGACCAACAAGACCCTGCGATGGCGTAAACCGATATTGAGCATGATGTTGTTGCTGCTGTAGCGCGGTGACGGCGGGCGGAGGCGACGGTTGCTGGTGCGGTAGTGGGGCTGCAACTGTGATCGGAAGAGATAGGGCTGCGAAATACTTCGGCAATGGTGGTAGACATAGAAAGGGAGAAGAGAGAGATAGAGAGAGAAGATAGAAGGAGTGGGTGTGGATGAGAGTATTTTATTTAATAAATAAGGGTATTTTTGTCATTTTATAAAAATTAACGGAAAAATCTAACGGCGTTAGTGTGTTAGACTCAAATGGAAAAAAAAAATGAAACGTCAGGAGACGGATGTCAATTTTAAAACTGCAGGAATACAAGTGGTTAAAATGAATAAATATCAAAGATGCAAATGATAATTTACTTTAATATTATTTTACCTTATGGTAGAAACCATACCAAATATTATAAAAGAGATGTAATAAAGTTTTGAAGATATAAAACTATTTAAAATGCCTCGTGCTTGCAAATAAAGATCAAGAAATTAAAATATTGAAACTTATTGTCCTATTAGTTCTATAAACTATTAGGATGGAAACCCATATATTGCATGGGTAGGAAAAATTTGATATGCTATAATCATTAGTTTTTATTAATATTTTACATATTATATGTCATTAATCATTAATAAAAAAGAAACTATAAATACAAATAATAGAAAGGAGAATTCTTACCCGCGAGTTGCAGCGGGGCCGTACGGATGTTATATGATGTCATTGATGTTTTTTGCTCGGTATCAATTTCATTTTTCATGATACCAGTATGTAACCGTTAATTGATATAACATTGAATAACATGTTACAATCACTCGATGTAAGATACAATAGCATGTTAATATCACTTGATATAACATACAATACCCAAAGAGATACTCTGTTTTGAGTACAACTATTATATAGCGGTACTGACTTTCTTCAATAGTCTTATTTCAGTCGATATAACCTACTTTTTTTCTAACAAAACTTATACTCGAACGGCAAGAAAAAAATTAAATAAAACCACAAATTATTATGTTTTAATTAACGAACAAAACCTACTGTAAAAAAATAAAATTAATAAGTGTCAGCTAGTCAGGTTAAAACACTAAAAGTCTGAGGTCTAAGTTGTAAATTAGAAATATCTAAATTGTAAATATGAAGTGATAGAAAGTTTTGATTTTGTATTTTAAGATGGGAAGCGAAAGATGGAGAAACAAAAAGGTGACAGTTGAGGGGTATGTTTCGTCATAAACACATAAAAGAGGGATTTTTTTTACTAAGTTGAGCAAAAGAGAAAAAAAAAAAAAAAAAACTAACAAATACTTGAACCTGAGGCGCCAAGATAGATTTCTCAAAGGTTAGAAGGTTAAAAACCACTTCAACAAAGTCAGACTTTTGTTCAAGCTTTTGTTACACTGCTTATATATAATAGTTGATTTGTTAAAAAAGTAATAAACCTTAACCGACCTTACCTTTTAAGAGCAAGTATAATTAAAATTTATAAAATTATATTTTAAGATAAGATATAATTAAAATCTTATATTTTAGTATGTTTCAATGATATACTAAAATAAAAAGATTTATATTTTAGGAATTATTTACTTTACTTATTTATAATTATTTTTATTTAATAGGAGAGAGAAATTGAAAACAAATAGATTTCACCCGAATTTGACATGTGCTCATAAAAAACCTTTCTTATATTATATAGTATAAATACACACATATATATATATATATACATATATATGCATACATATATATGCATACATATATATAAATATATATATACATATATATATATATACATATATATATATATATATATATATAGGTATAGACATAGATTATTTTTAAGAATTATCATCCATTAAAAAAATCAGTTATCATTGATTTAAGAAAGCATATAGTTTTAATTCCATAAAAAGAAGCTAAATAAAGTGATAATAAATACACATGTTCGTGTTAAAAGAATTTGACATAAAGATTAATTTTTTTAAACGACAAATATACGACTATAGTTCGAATGATAGGTATTATTTTAATCGGCTCCACTTATTCGTGTCCCAGCCAAGAGCCCGGGACCGCACCCCTAACCCCCTCAGGAGAAATCCATTGCCGGAAAAACCATATATCTTAACTCTAAGCAATTTGCTTAGAGTAAAACTTGAACACATGATCTCTTTCATATTTACAAGTAATAATTATTTTACTTTAAACAGTTAGATTAAAGATCATTTGACATAAAAAGTAAATGCAAAAAAGAATTTTGGTAGGACCCATTCACGCAACCTAACACCATCCAACCAATTTGACTACGACCTCGCTTGTTTCGGTTTAATGGACACATGTGTACGTATTTTTTATACACTGAAAAATACTTATTTCATTTTAGCGTCACACGTTATTAGGATGTTAAATAAATCCTATTTTTTAAAAATAGTTAAGTCCGGCTTTGAGGGTGTGTTAGGTGGACTATGCTCAAAGCCTAAACTATTGTGCAGGTTTATTATTTTCTGTGTTAAGATATCGTGTGTCAAGTAACATATGGTCTCCATTATATAACATATTTGAATGGGTTCGCACAGCCACCAGAAACCAGATCCATCTTCCTTCCTCACCAACTCGTGATTCAGTCATTGATGAAAGTGTTAAAGATGAAAAGAATAAAAGATTTGATATAGGTTTCGTGAATGGAATACTAATACGTGAATAGTATTTTATTAACAACATGGATGCATAAATTAGGATTTTGTTTTTACATAATTACTGCTTTTCATGATGAATGTTTAACATTTTAAATTGATGCAGTTAATGTTTTTTAGTGAAAATGATAATTTTTAAAACCATAGAGAGCCGGATACAACAAAAAAATCTTTTTGGATGAAAATGAAAAATGTGAGCAAATCACAGGGTTTGTGAAGATTTTATTTTTCATATGCAAGTTTCGAATGTTATCAATGACGTATGTGTTTCGATTTTCTTATATACAATTAAAGATGTTATCAACACCACTTCAACATGCAGGTTTGTAGTTACATTACAACAATAGCTTTTTATGTTTTTATGCCCTTGTCGTTACGTGGTATTTTTTTTATAAAGTTGCGAATGTTATCAACAATGTTCGGATTTCGTTTTTCTTTATTTTATCAACTCTTTATTCAACATGTGAGTTCACAATTGCGTTAGCTTTTTATATGGTTTTACGTTCTCGCGGCAACGCATGGATTCTTAATTCTAGTTAGATAACTATTTATACAATTCTAAAATATCAATAAAATAACTTTAAGCAATTCATTAATTAACCAAATGAGGAGGTGCACATAAAAACAATTTCAAATTACATTTCTCTTAAAATAATTATATATCCAAAGCGTTATATATATAAACAACTTTTATTGTTTACTTTTTGTTTTAGAAAAATACAATGATAATTATACAAACAAAATTGATTAAGACAATTTGAACGGCAAACATATAATACATTAAAATCTACCTTTAAAATTCATTTATTATCTATTATGTGAGACTAGAAGTCTAAAACATCATTTTGTTGAGAATAAAAATAAGATACCACTAACTAGTCAACAATAAAGTAACTGGAATATGATTTTAATAAAGAAATAACTAAAATACATAAAATGATAACATCATATATTATCCGACTTACAATATTGCATTTTTTATTATTTATGTATTTTATTCTTGACCAAAAGAAGCATTATTGCGGTGGTTAAATTAGAATAGAAAATATACGGTTTGTTGTTTATCGAGTCTACCGATTGCTGCTATGAGATAGACTCGAAAGGAAGGAAGCCTACGAAATGAAAAGTGAAACGAGACCAAGTGATTGTTTGTGATCCCATCCACTTGAATCCAATATCTTTCTTCACTTCTTAATTTTTATACATCCATCTCTATGTATTCACTATTCACTATTCACCTTCAATCAAGAACCTTTTCTCATATTAATTAGTAGTTGCGGGTTTGCTTTTTCCATTCAATCATACAGATTTTTATCCCAATTTGAGTTTTAGGTTTATGGGTGCTATCGAGATTGGTTAAAGCTTCAGTCTTTTTCCTCAGTTTGGAAATCTTGGTGGATTTTGTTTGCCGAAGGAATGGATTACTGGAGGGAGTATTTTCGGAGTGCAGACGCGAATATATTCGAAATCATTGAAGGAGCGATTATGTTAGCTGCTTCTGATTGCCCTAAAGAGTTTAGACTTAGGAGGGATCAAATTGCTCAGATTTTGTTTTCTTCTAGATTCATCAAGTGTTCTGCTTGTGATAAAGAGGAATTAGCCTTGCCTCTAGATGATCAACATCATCATGGTGATGATGATGATGACGAAACTGAGATGGTTAAGTATAAGAGTGAATTAGCTGATGCTAATGGCAACTGTAGTAAAGAGAGCAGCAAGGTGATTAACTGTTCTAGAAATGCTTTTGATGATGACGATGATCGTCACCATCATGATGTTGTAGAGCTTAATGAAAGTAACCCTCAAGGTAGCAACTACAGTAATGAAGATGCGGAAGCTCTCACCGATGAAATCGAACAAGAATCCCAAATTTTTGGTGAGGTTATGAGGATTAAAGAGATTGTTGATAACAGCCCTCACGAGGTATCATATTGTTCAATTTTTATTACTTAATAATAACCCTTACAGATTTCATAATTGTATGAATTAATCCATGATTAGCTGTTTACTATTGTTTTATTCCGTTTGTGAAATGTTTGATCATAGTTCTTGTTGTTGTTAGTCTGCATCAAATTTATGCAATTCCTTAAAGAAGCTTCAGTTGATGTCAATATCAGTAGAAACACTCAAGGTATGTATACAACTTCGGCCGTATTATTCCCCAGTTTGAGACTTGTTAAGACTAGAATTATCTTATAAATTATTCAATCATATTTAAGGCAACCGAAATTGGAAAATCTGTTAATGTTCTTCGGAAGCATGCATCAAAGGACATTCGTCAAATCGCAAGATCACTGATTGAGTATGAATTTCTTGCTACAATTAGCTCGATATGCATGTAATTGTTGTTGATCTGTTATGACTTGTACATACCAAAAATGTTTGTTTTTATTTGGTACATTTGTGATATAGGGTATGGAAAGATATGGTAGATGAGTGGGTGAATGCTGCTACAAAGATAACCGGTAACTAAATGGAAATACTTTTAAATTATCTTCTTTTTTTTTAGTTTATATAGTTTTATGATTGTTTAAGAAACTTTGATGATTATGGCAGTTTCTGAAAACACTCCCGAGTCAACAAATCCATCTGTTGTTGATGAAGAAGAAGGTTTACCTTCACCTCCTTTAGACGATTTAGCATTTTTTAACCCTCATTCGATGTCACTGGAATTATCTGAGGTATGCTAAACCTGCTGTTTTTATTCAAACATCATTCTGTTTTATAGCATTGGTTAAAGGGTCATTTTTGTTTTTATGTATCTATTGATGGCTCTCAGAAGTTCTTTGATGGCATGGATGATTATGGAAGTGAGTTGAAATCATACATTTATATAACTTATACATTTGCAATCAGTTTTTTATTGAATTCCTATTTTGGATGTTGCTTTTCAGATCCTCAGAAACATGCAAACTGTAGTAACGGAAAGCCGCCAGTTGAAAAGCAAAAGCTTACCAAGTGGAAACCACAAAACCAGTTAAACAGGCCAACCATGGTCTCAAAACCAACCATGGTCAAACCATGTAAACTACCAGTTGTTGACTCGACACCACAGACACGAACGAATCTGAATATGGACAAGAAATCGCAAAATCATGAAAAAAGCACTCTTTCTAAGAGGCCAGTGACTCCTCAAAGTGTAAGTTTGATGTCTTTACTGCATTAACGTTTGTTTGATAATTGATATGTATAACTGCTAAATGATTCACATAATTGTTTGATAAGTGTTGTTAAAAGGATACTTTGCATAGCACATACCTACTATTTTTGGAGAATAAATATTCTTTTCCCGGGTAATTGTAAACAGAAACTGATGTCATCGGATGGGGAAACCGTTCAAGACAAGCTTGAAACCACAAAGAGGAAGCTTCAGGAACGTTATCAGCAGGCGGAAAATGGTTAGTATTAGTGAACTATTATGCGTGCTAATGAACTTTAGGGGTAGGATAACGGGTCAAAACAGACTCGGGCCCTGAAAGAAGGGGTCGAAAATGGGGCCGGCCAGGCTGAGTGATTGATCCACAAACAAACACTCTGTCCATTTTATGTACTTGTTTATTAGCGAGTTATAAGTTAACTATTACTATAATAATGATTAGAATCAACGATATAGGATTTCACATCTATTAAAAAATATAGACTTTGGATTACTTTAAACTTTCTACTTTTTTTTTTTACATTTTTCAGTAAAAATAATATATCATGTTTGTAACAGCGAAACGGCAGCGAACCATACAAGTTATGGAGTTGCAGGATCTCCCTAAGCAAGACGTCGTCCCAAAACACCAACACCCGAGAGCCGGAAACAACCATCACCGACACTGGGCTAGCGGGCGGTTTTAGCCACCATATCCGTTAAAGTTTGATGGCTCAACTGGGACCGAAAGGCCAAATTTCTGGGATTCTATAAAATTCCCAAGATAGATAGATTTGTGGGTTGTTTATTAATTAGTTTAGTTCAAGTGGGAGGTGTCACAGTTGACTTTGTTGTATAGAAATACCATATATACACAATACAACCTCCCCTTTATTGACCTCTAAATTGGCAGTTTGGGGCACACATAAGATGACATAACTTGGGTTGAGGGCATATTCTGATTCTGAGAGAGGGATATTATTGGCACACACATAATAAGTGCGTTTAAGTACTCTGTACATGTATACAACATATTTTTTTAATATCACTTACTAGTCTCATTTCACGTGATCCTTCAACGTGTTTTGTTTTGTTGTTCGTGTGATCTCTTGTTTTTCATTTCCAAATATTTTTTTGAGTCGTGTGGAATGCATGTTAAGAAATTCTAACATTGTTTAGCACTTTGTAACGGTTTTAATTTTTGTTGACGGGAGAAGAACCGGGTAACAATCTTGATTTCAATCAAATGACTAACAAAAATACCTAAACAAGGGTAGGATGTAACGGGAATGAGTAAATTTTCTAGGTTAATAATTAGGATACAACTACACGAAAACATATATTCGCTTAGAAATATAACAAGAGATAAAATTAAACTCAAAACTTTTAGATAAAAAATTGAAGATAGCTTTTGATCTCATCCAGATCTCACTTAACCCAACCAATCCCTTGGATCAACTCCTGTATCGCGTATGCGTTCTGTCTAATTTACCCCAATGCTCCTGTATCTTTGAGCTCTTTAGAAGAAACTACAACTTGTAAAACAATTAAAAAGAATTGCCAAGTAGAATTATATTTATAAGTTAGTTGAAAAGAGAAAGAATTAAATATCCATTAAAAGAAAAGGTACCTTTTACATACAATTGATAAAAAAATAATCATTTTTTTTTTTTTGTAAATTTGTTAGATATGTTGGAATGTGACAATTACGGTCATGGTGGGGCAGCTATAGCTATGCTAGGGCCGATGATGATAAGAATGGCGAGTAAGGGGAGTGAATAGGCAACAATGAGGATGGCAATGACAACGGTGATAGTAACGATTAGGAGTGTTCACGGACCACAGTCCGTTTTGACAAGTCGAGCTACTAACTACAGTTTCAGAGAACAACAAATCAAACCGGATGAGTTGACAATTTGAACTGTTTCCTATTATTTTTAAATCATTAGTTTATATTTGAAGTTCTGAAACAATAAACATGACTAAAGATTATGATATATATTCATAATTACATATATTAAAACTATAAGTTAATACAAGAATAATGAAAAGTCGTCGATTCAATTTGCATGACGTTGCGAATTGCAAATCGGACCGAGCCGTTAAACCGAAAACCGTTAAAATTTGACCATGAACCTAACCATTTAGATCTTAACCAACTGACCTGTTTCTCTCTAGACGGTTTAACCGTTTATGACTGCCCCTAGTGAAGATGGTGTGAAAGTAAGATAATCTGATTTATTTGAGTAAATTATTTTACTAGATAGGAGTTAAAAGAGAACAATCTATTATTTTAATTATTCTACGGACAAAAGTTTGATCGCTTAGAATTCATATTTCAATTCTCATAGATTATTTAGATCAATCAACACGTTAAGAATATAATTCTGATTATAGTTATACTAACTTTTTGCAAACCAAACAACCATAGTAGTTTTAAAACTTTTATACCGATGATAATATGAAAAGATAACGTGGAAGAATATGGTGACGATACCTACTCATATTTAGAAGGGGTGAAAAGTAACGAGAAGTGAAATCAATAATATGATGACAGGTAATCTGTGCATATTATCTTTTAATTATTTTTTAATAGTCAAACCAATTTAAAACTACAAGTAAATTTTAATTATTTCTTTACTAAAACAAAAGTAAACATTTCAAGGTTGTGATTTTTGGCTTTTCTCGTTAGTGGTATTGGTACGTGTGGGAGGGGGGTGAAAAGATAAAATATTGCATTGTATGATTCGACCCCATAAAGATGGTTGATAAATTATAAATAAAAATCACACTCCAACTTCCCTATAATTTCTAATTTACTAGATTTGTCAAAAATAAATTTAGACGTAAATAAATAAAATTATTGAATTTGTGAATCGCATGATGTTAAATTATATAATACATTTCTATTTATATCGTCCTTAAATGTGAATCACAACAAAATTATTCAAATAATTATATGTTTTTAGATAACATGTTTTTTTGCCTTGAAATATATAAATTTAATTAAAACTATTATTATTATTTTTCTCCCACACCATCCAATCAAATATGATATTAAATAAACAGAATAATTCCAATAAGACCCATATTAATTGATTTGGGAGAAGTCAACCTCATAAATTTTTAATATGAAGATCGTAAGTTTGATTCTCATTGATGCAATATGTTTCAGATGAGTTTTATCTTAAGAAGTTTTTGGGCAGTGGGTTCCCTGTAATGGTAGACAAAACGGGTCACCAGCGTTGTATGTGTTCGCACAACGTGAGTTGCCTTTCTCAAATGAGTTCACCATATGGTCGGGCTTACAGTACTCGTTTGTCGTTAAAAAAATAAACAAAACAACTAAACTTTTATTTTTCACACACTCAACATTTTTGTTTGTCTAGATTATCTGGTTATAAAATGAAAACATAAAATCATCTTTTACCTAATAAAAATAAACATCAATTACTATTATGGTTAAAAAGCGAATAAAATATTTATAAATAATTATTGTATCTTACTTACGTAGGTAGAAAAGAAGAATCATATTATATCTAGTCGTATATAACAAGGACTTAAATTCAACAATCAAAAGTCAATAAACAAACTATGGCGAGGATACATATCAAAAGTCAAAATCCACAAACAATAACCATCAAAAATATAAATATATAATTGATAAAAAATGTTAAACGCCATAGATAATCTAAAATATCCCCACCATGAATCTCGAAAGGTTTACTTAATTATATAAGATGTTTGAACGTAAAACACGTGTAATGGGCGTTTTCGTCATTCCACCGAAGTATTGATAGTTGAGTTTATAACGATCATCAATCATTTGGTTGAGTGGTAGGCTGATGATCTTTTTTAAAGCAGGTTGTGAGTTCGAGTCCCACCAGCAGCAAAATGTAATTGATGGGCCGGGTTTTACCGTAGCAGGCCTTCGGGTCGCGGGTTTTCCCCGAATTGGTGGTTGCTAAGCTTGGGCTACCTAGTGTTGTTTGTGTTTGCGGACGTATGGGTGTCTTTTCGTTATTAGGGTACCCCGCGTAGTCGGGCTTTTGTTAGTTGGCCATTAAAAAAAAACAGTTGGAGTATATAACATATAATCTTGTTTGGCTAATGATGGCTACTGGTACTATTATAGGCAGAGTCCCTGGTGGCAAAAGGTTTGGTCAACTTGAGAATGACGTGTGGGTCGCGGCTTCTGGTAGTTCATGTGTTCATAGGTCAAACTTTTAAATTCATAGATAATAGGATCTTTCTTTTATAGTTTTTGTTATAAATCATAGATATGCATAAAGCATGAGAGTTAAGATCAGACCGCCATTTGGTGTTTTAACCCCGTGTTAAATACCCATAGAAGATGCTTCAGATAAAATGTCAGATAGAGACTCTATAGCAAGAATAAAAATATACAGAAAGATGGGATTTCCTTGCTGAATGCCACGAGTGGCAAAGAATTCCCTAGTTAGGGACCTGTTAACCAGGACAGATGATGCAATCATAATTGGAGAGGGGTCGAGATCTAATATTCTGAATATATCAAGACTGATGAGATGTTTTTCTTTCATTTCAGGCCTTAATATGAATGTTAAAAGATATAAATTATTTGGTATTGGAGTTTTGCACGAAGAAGTTAATAATATGGCAGGCCTTCTAAAATGTGGTGCAAGCAATCTGCCTTTTTGTTATTTGGGGTTAAATGTGGGCTCTAATACAAATTTAGCAAAGAATTGGGATCCAGTTGTTCAATCTTTCCAAAACAGGTTGTCTTTGTGGAAAGCTGCAACTTTATCAATTGACGGACGAGTTACCCTTATCATATCTTCTTGGATAGTCTACCTGCGTACTATTTCTCTCTTCATAAAGCTTCGATAAAAGTGTTGGATAAGCTTGAATCTATAAGAAGACGTTTTTTATGGGGAGCAAACGACGACACAAAACGAATATGCCTGATTGCATGGGATAATGTTGTTAGTTATATTTTTAAGCATTATTTTTTATAGTTATAAAGTATATTTTGATGCATAAAATGTATATATTGCATGCATTTTTTGCTTATTTTATACAACACTTGCTTGAGTGAAATGGAATCTACATTGTTTTGTTTCGATTGATTTTGTAGGATTGATGTATTCGTGAGAAGGATGAAATATTTGGAGCAGCAGAAAATTTATTGTTGAAAAAATGATGGAGCTTGAAGGAATCTACACAACAAAAACTTCACACGACCGCGCTGGAGTTCATTCACAAATTTTACACGGTCGCACAAGTTTGCAGAAAAAAATTCCTAAACTTTACGAATTCTTGTTTGTAATTATTATCACCAGATTTTTCTGAATAAAATAAAAGAAACTAAAAATCTTAAAGGAGGGATTTAGTAATTAAAGCTTTTTTTATAAATATAAGAGAATGAGGTGATCAAAAGGAGGATCTTCAAGACTTTATTTTGAGAATCAAGTTCAACGAAGCAAAAAGGAGCAGTAGCAAGTTGGGTTTTTTTTGTTGGTAGAAATTTCTTTATTGTCAAGATACTTAATTATTTGTTTTGATTAGTAAGTTTCTTTATTTATTTTGGTTCCGATTGATCTAGTCGTCATGTCCGGCTAGAACATTTTAGTTTCAACATTAAGGTTTAATTTTATTGATTTGGTTTAAACTTATGTGAAACATTTATTAGATGTTTTTGTTCTAATGGTTTGTTTTTTTTATTCTCTCGGATCTATTCCGGTATATATTAGATTGTTAATAAAATTGGCCACTTTTAATTTTTCTAATAAGCTTCTTCAAGATTTAAAACCCTGATCAAGTTTTGATTTTTTGATATAAGTAACAATTAACGGTTTGAGTTTGTCTATTAATTCACTCTCGTTATAGAACCACACAATGTAGTTAAACATTCCGAACGACGTGTGTGTTTAATTATAATTGATACTTCTATCGTTGCAACCTGCACGCTAAGATCTAAACGGCGTGAGCTTAGAGTAGCAGGTTGGCTCTAATCAATGAACTGCGTTTGATTAGACATTAGATAAAGTGGATATCTGAACGGCGTAATGACTAGTATCGATACAAATCATGAATTAAAAATAGTCATTGCACCGTAATCGTTAGTGATTGTAAGCCGAATTGAATCAAGAAACTACCTTAGTATTGGAATTAGTTTTCATATCTGAATTTACTTCACAATTTAATTAACATTTTAGTAATTCCTTTTTACAATTAAAAAAATACAAAAAAATGTCAAATTTTGTTTTTATGGCAGAACCTTAACACGACCGCGTGGAATTTCCTTTACAGTTTTGACATTACCGTGTCAGCTTGCTGGAATTTTTCTACTTTTTTGCAACTTACTTTCAGTTTTAGTTCGTAATTAAAACCTCCATCTTAATTTATCCATAACCAATCAAAGTAACTGTGCTAAAATATTTTTAATATTAAAATAATTGACACGTATTCCTAAGGGCACGAACTCTAATTTCGCTCATACAATTCTTAGTGTGTGCACGGTAGATTCATATTTTTATTATTTATTTGCTGGATTCGACACCCAACAAATTAGGGTCGTTGTCGGGGATACGACGATTCTAAACGTTTTATGCAAAGATCTTTTCGTACAGATACACCAATTGAGATTGACTCGGAGATAGAGAAAACCGCAAAGAGGTTAAGGAAACAAGCGAAGCTCTGCAAGAAGTTAGCAAGTTACTCAACACCTATTACTTCACCTCCAGTTATCGACATTTGGCAAGATACACCCTTGTAAAGTGAATCTGAATCTGGAATCAAATCACCACAACCCTCACAAACAACCATCACTCAGCCATAATCACCCACCGATCAAAAACCACTCTTACCCGAACCAACTATGGCAGCTGAAGCCAAACAAACCCTTAGGCAGTGAGCAACCCATGATGTTACCCAACAACCCCTCTGCATAAACTATCCCGCTATAGTGAATTTTGAGCTGAAATCCGAACTCATCCATTTGTTACCACTCTTTCGAGGCCTTAAGAATAAAGATAATCATAAATTTCTCAAGGAATTTCATGTTGTGTGTTCCGGAATGAAGTCACACAATGTTACTGAAGATCAAATCAAGCTTAGAGTA
Source organism: Flaveria sonorensis (assembly GCA_025506505.1). Classification (NCBI taxonomy): domain Eukaryota; kingdom Viridiplantae; phylum Streptophyta; class Magnoliopsida; order Asterales; family Asteraceae; genus Flaveria; species Flaveria sonorensis. Next base: position 72,795,447 of record CM046423.1, read on the forward strand.
TTCCTCTTCGCTATGCAAGATTCGCCTAAAGAATGATTATATTACCTACCACCGGGGTCGGTAAACACATGGAATGATCTTGCAAAACTGTTCTTAGACAAGTACTTTCCGGAGGTCAAAGCCTCTATTCTACGGAAAGAGTTCATTGGGATTAAACAAGCAAAAAGAGAAGCTTTGCATACATACCTAGGAAAGATTCAAGAAGCTACGTGCTCGATGCTCACAACATGGCATCTCGGAACATCAATTAATTCAATACTTCTGTGAAGGTTTAGCACCACTCTCTTACGTTTGATAAATGCCTCTAGTGGGGGAGATTTACTTGATAAAACACCAACTTATATCAGAGCCTTGATAACCTTTTATAGCTGAAGATACCAAACATTACTCACAAAAAAATGGATAGTATGATGATATACCACGGGCGGTTAAAGAAGTGAGCACCCCTCACTTTGAAAGTCAACTTGCTGAATTGACTAAAGTTGTAAAGCAACTTACAAAAGGTAAAGAAGTTGAGCCAAAACCTCGAGCGTGTTGAATATGCTTACAATTTGGACACCCCACTGATATGTGTCCCACACTTCAAGAAGAGGCACAAGCAATAAATTGGTATGTGTATAAAATGATCCAACTAAATTGGTATTACAATCAACTTTTTTAAATTTTACTTTTATCAACATCATGTTGTGTTAAAAAAATTTACTGCCTTTTATAAATAACATATGAACTCTAGGATGACAAACAAATTTGATCCAATTGGTAAATCTGAAACACCCGAAAAGACTATTTGAATATGGGATGGGGTTTGTATCGGCTTTTGAAAAAGTTCATAGGTATGAGACGTACGTTGTATTAGATGATAATGATAATAGTCATCCACTGATCTTTCCCATTGTTTGGGTGATAAAAGTATATTTAAAAAAAATATTAAGATATGTACTTAGAAATCCCAACGGAGGTATGAACAATGTAATGGTAATTAAATTATCTAACTAGATATGCGACCGGTATGTAACCTTATATAACACACTAATTTTATAATTGCGTGCGCGACAAAAATTGCCAATACCCGTCACATTATCATCCCTATGGTTTTTAGATCAATTCAAATTATTGTTAATATATTATTAACATAAGATATGATTGAATTTATCAACTGAAAATCGCTTAAATCCATCCATAACTTTAGAATTACATATAAGACTAAAATTACAATATATATTTATTGTCATCCCTAAATACCTATTATTTTTTTCTATGTAAATTAAAATAATTTCTAACATTTTATTTATACAATATATAGTTGAACTTATTAATATAAATTTGCTTAACATTTAAAGCCGACAATTAACCAAATTTATCAAAACATCTTTTCTAAAAACCAAATTAACCAAAACAATCAAGTCATGATAAAAGTATAAGACTCACTTCTAACATGGTAATACAGTGATCGGAAATCCCATTGATAGGCATACTCAAAACTTGAGGTATGAGCAGGTATGGAGTAGACTAATGAAAGCACCAAATGATAAAAAGCAATTCATAATGATCAATCTTTTAACAGCTACCCATTAAGTAGGTTAGGCTCCAAGAATAAATAGAAAAAAGAGAACTCAATTCGAAACAATTTTCTGATTTCGTATCCCCCTTTCAAATGAAAAGTGCAATGCTTAAAATACATGAATGGTTTATAGTTTTTATGCAAATAAAAGAACGTGTGCGCTAGTTGTTCCTACAGCAAATGTTAATAAGGGAAGCGTGCCTTCTAAAACATTGGTTAATACTACCAACACAAGAATGGAACAAGGGTGACCTGAATGTAGAGGATTTGGGTATATCACGCTTACCCGAGTTTGACGCAAAACACATGATTTTTTTAAAGAGCAAACCAAAATGATACAATCTTTCTCGTTTGATCAAAGTTCAAACTTAAATGTTTCTTAGTTAGGGATATTTTGATCATTTTACAAGCACTTAACGGAAAAAGATAACGGTCATCCATGATGGGGACCATTTGTGTTACGTTTTGTCAAACGTTTGGACCGACCTTGTAGTTTTTCAAACTTGGGGACCGAAAGTGAAAACATGCATAACCACAGGGATAATTAACTCACCCTAATTCATTATCGCCTTCGGACACACTTGTTCGTCGTTTACTTGGGTTCTAATGGTACACTGGTATGGATTGTGTTAAGTGACATGTTTGTATTTTATGTAGTTATATTTGTATCTTTTTTATTTTTTAGGGATCTTGATGTAACTTGTACATCTATTTATGGGATTCATCCCAATCCTCATGTAATCATCGAATTCAATTTCCAATATGGTATCATGAGCCAGTTGAGACCTAACCCCTTCCCTCCCCTGTGATCTCTTCTCCTCCTTACCTCCTCATCTTCATCTTCTTCCTTCTGCCTTCCTGCAACCATGTCAACCTCCAGAAACAATGATTATCAATTACCCATGAATACTCTTCTCCACATGATCACTATCAAACTCTCTCCCACCAACTATCTCCTATGAAAAAATCAACTGATTGCTCTCTTCTCCTATCAAGATCTGCTACCACACATTGATGGTTCAGTTACACCCCCTGAACCAACTATAACCCTTGAACCCTAAACCCCCTCTATTCCCCATGGATGAGCGCGGATCAACGGGCCATCTAATCATCCATTCATCATTGTCTGAGGAAGCTGCTGCTGAGATCATCAGTCTCACAAGTGCTCGTTCCATCTGGCTTGCTCTTGAAGCGGCTTACAGCAATTCCTTTTTTCTTCCTGTGACCCTAAAGGATTCAAATCAGCAAGTAAAAATCCCCACTGGTTGAATGTATGAACCAAGAGTTGGACGCACTTCATAAAAATAATACATGGTCCCTTGTCCCTCGTCCATCCAATCACAATATCGTTGGCTCCAAATGGCTTTTTCGGACTAAGTACAACGCTGACGGCTCTGTTAATCTACATAAAGCTCGGCTCGTTACCCAGGGCTTCACTCAGATACCTGGGATTGACTACTTTCACACCTTCAGTCCGGTGATTAAAGCCACATCTATTCGACTTATTCTGTCCCTTGCTGTCACCAATGATTGGGCTTTACATCAACTCAATGTTAATAATGCTTTTTTACATGGTCCTTTTTCTGAAACTGTTTACATGGAACAACCTCCAGGCTTTTCAGACCCACGATACCCCCATCATGTGTGTCGCCTTAACAAAGCCATTTATGGTCTTCAACAATCATCTCGAGCCTGGTTCCATCGCTTGAGCAAATTCTTGGCCTAAAATGGATTCACTTGTAGTCGTTCTGATCCTTCATTGTTCATCTTTTCACGTGACGGTTGCATCATGTATCTTTTAGTATACGTTGATGACCTCATACTTACGGGCAACAAACCTACCATCTTGACCTCTTTTATCAATCGTTTGAATAAGGAATTTGCCATCAAAGACTTTGGTAGCTTAAATTATTTCCTTGGACTTGAAGTCACCCCTTCGTGTGATGGCTTGTTTCTAAGCCAGTCAAAGTACGCCCACGACATTCTCGTGCGAGCCAATCTTCTTGATGCTAAACCAGCCTATACTCCTCTCACCGCAAATACTATTTTTAGTTCACAAGGTGATCCTTATTTGGATCCCACACATTACTGGTCCATCGTGGGTGCTCTGCAATACTTAAAAATCACTTGTCCCGACATTTCATATGCTGTAAACCAAGTGAGTCAATTTTTACAACAACCCACCAACCTATACTATCAACATGTCAAGGGAATCTTACGGTACATTAAAGGTACTATAGCCTATGGTCTCTCTTTCACTAAACCTGTTGGCAACTCTATCATTGGGTATTCTGATGCTGATTGGGCCCGGTGCTTAGAGACATGATTATCTACTTATGGGTATTCCGTTTTCTTAGGAGCTAATTTAGTATCTTGGAGTGCCAAAAAGCAACCTACTGTCTCTCGCTCAAGTTGTGAATCAGAATATCGGGCTATGGCAAGTGCTGCCGTTGAAATTATCTGGATTACACACTTACTACGTGAGTTACATGCATTGCCTCCTGGTCGGCCCACTCTTCTGTGTGATAACCAAAGTGCATTATTCATGATCCAGAATCCTGTCGCCAACAAACGAACAAAGCATCTCGACTAGGATTATCATTTCATCCGAGAACTTGTCTCTACGGGAAAGCTTCATACTCAATTTATTCCTACCAAGCTTCAGGTTGCTGATATATTCACCAAAGGTCTCTACCGATCCCAGTTTGAGTTATTCCGCTCACATCTACGTCTAGGACCACCACCCTTTCGCTTGCGGGGGGATGTTAAGTGACACGTTTGTATTTTGTGTAGTTATATTTGTATCTTTTTTATTTTTAGGGATCTTGATGTAACTTGTACATCTGTTTATGGGATTCATCCCAATCCTCATGTAATCATCGAATTCAATTTCCAATAGATTGCGACCATAGTCTCCAACTAGGTAGGTTCGATGAAGAATCCACTTCCTTACGAACTTTAGGCTTTTTGGGAACCTATGAGATCAGTCAAGACCCAGATCCTTTGTTTTTTTCCCTAATTAAAATGACAATTCCATAAACTTCTTCGTTTGTCCTCAAGTTGATTGAACAAAGTCAACAAACCATATTCTTTATTCTTGAGATGGTCCTATTGACCTCGAAGAGGGATAATGATAATGATGATGATCCTTCAGGAATTAGGTCTTGATTTTGAATTTTCCCCTTTTTTAACAAATTGATATCAAGTATGCAGTACCATGCCACACTTTGTTTTTACAAGATAAGAAAGATCCCGATCTCACATTTCATTTCGTGTTTGGATCTTGCAATAAAAGATACAATTTTTTCATTATTCTGATCTTGAAGCTAGAACAATATTTATTGGTTTTCTATTGCTTTTTATGGATTTTTTATATAATCTTAAAATTGGAATTTTACTAATATCGGATTTATCACTTTACTATTGCAGCGAAGGTGCAGATTTCTTTGCTAATTTCAAAGGAGTTTAAAATGTTTGAATATACAAAGGTAAAAACAAATTCTTCAAGTTGGTGTACTAATGGATTTAGTAAACTTTTACCTCTTAAATTTGGTGTGCTTTTATCTATTGTTTCATGAATTTGATAAGATAGGTTATATTTTTACAAAGAAGACAATTAAGCGTGAATTTGTCATCTTTTTGTTTGTAGACCCATGAAGGTGTGTTATTGGGTTCTCAACCATACTAAATTGTCCCTCTGCTTCCATTTGCTTCTGTGTTGCATATAAAAGAGATGAAAACTATATTTTAGTTAAAAACTTCTTTCAATTTATGTTCTCAAGATTCCGATCACTAAATTTAACACCTTAATGTTATACAGCAACATTTATGTTTCTATTTATTCCAGTAGATTTTAATCTTATAGTTCTCTTCCAAAGATGGTTACTTTTTGATTTTTGCTGTTGAAACCAGGGACAAAAGGTATGAAGGAATAATATATTCTTTGTGTTTATTATTCATATTTTAGTTATGGTTTTGGATTTTTCTTGATGCTACTGTTTTACCAAAAACAGTAGACTATGATTCTTTTTTGATTTTCATCATTCATCAGCTTCACTTTTAATCATTCAGCAGAGTATTTTTTAGTTTTATGTTTACAACTGTAAATCTGTATTATACAATTTTTAAATGATGCGAGCTTTGTTCATGCAGGGCTGACCCAGGGGGGAAAGCTACCAAAGCAAGGGCTTTGGGCCCCCACTTCTTAATATGCAGTCACCGGTTTCTCTTTTACCTTTTGGAACGACGAGTCTGCACATTATTTAATAGGTGGCCTTTCATTTCCCAACAGATTTAAGGGCTTATGCCATTAACAATCGGTTTACAGTAGGTATGATTCGATTGTCATGATCTATTATTCAACAAATTTCATTGTCTCAACTCTCAAGTTGATTTCATTCTCATGAGCCATTATTCAGCAAATTTCATAAATCGTCAGCATTCCGTTTTGTATGATTTACCAAGCATCGATATAACAATGGAAACGTTCATCTTCTGTATATGATTCATTTGAATCACCATATAAATACTCGGTAAAAACTTTCATTTTTTATTTTAGGGTTCATTCAAGAAAAGCCATCTAGTGTTTGGATTTGGATTAATTCAACTCCTACAGGTAACTTAATTTTTTTTTATTGTTTATGTTGAAAAGGTTTCAATGTTTAACATATAAGAGATTGACCCTAGATAGCTTCTCTTGATATTTTCCAATTTTTAATTTAAGCTTGTAATCAAGTACTTAAAGAAAAATTTGGATATGCGTTTCTATCATCTAAGTTCATTTGCAATTCATTGATACTGTAGTCTAATTTAATCAGATTGAGCACTTAATTATGTAGGAAGATTGGGGAATCTTAAAGTTAGTTAAGATAAGTATGAGCGCAAAAAAAAAAATCAAATGGTTATTATCTCATTCTTCTGATTGTTAATATTAGATTTCTAATTCTTGCTCAGATTAGGGGTCACTTTCTCATCCAAGACTTGAGATGTCCGATTCAACAATTCACTCTTCTTCTTTAAGTAAGTATCTTATCTTTTGATTGTGTTAATTTGTGTCTTATTATCAAGTTTGAAGTAACTGTTAAATTGTTGTTGTGTTCGTAACATATTCTCGTTTTGCTTTGGTGGTCAACAAAGCCACTGGTGAAGCCATGAGGGCACTCAATTGTTGCAACTTATTTTGGATATGATTCTATAGATTCAATCATTTATAAAATTTTAGTAATTTGACATTTTAGGATAAAAATAACTGGTATTTAAGAAAGTTTACAAGTTTTTATTTCCAAATATAATAAAAAGTGTTGTATTAAGCTGACTGGTAACATGTTTAACAAATGATATATTCTTTTGACATTACAAAATGGAGGTTGATTTATCGTTTATTTAGCGTAGCCGGTCATTTTATACTCATAGATTAAGTTTAAACAAGTACTGTTTTTGTTTATAATGTTCTAAAAATAGTTGTCATTATGTCATTAAAATAACCAACCAACTAGTTGTAGCAGTTGGTGTTTGCTTTTTGTGTGAAAGGTTGATTCAAGTCGCACTAATCATCATAGTTACAGGAAAAGGAAATATCAATTTAACCACAGCGATATCAGAAGGATCTCCCAAAATTGCAGTTCAGAGTTCAAAGTGTTGATGCACGCAAAACCCTAAATGCCATTGGAGACATGGCAAGGGTTTTACAGCGATTCATACACGAAACCCAGGTAACATTCCATCAATTTCGATTCCAATTTGGGCCTTTCAACTCCACCACGCAGCGCCGATGGAAGAAACCAGCGGTTACTGCACAAACCCGGTTGGAAGATCGAACCAGGGACCTGAAACTTGATAACCTCATGATCAATCTCCGCAAACTCAGACTAATCTTAAGCCTCCATGACCTCATGTCCGCTCGCCGCAGAGGGCCCTTCGTTTCTGTGCAAATCATGTCTCGTTGGATCAACATTGTTGGTCTGAACGTACCAATTGGTGGGTTCCTCAGAAAATACCGCCATGTGTTCGACGTATTTCCGCACCCAATTAAAGAAACGTTTGTTGTAAATTAACTTCCAAGATGAAACTCTTGCTTCAAGAAGAAAGTAACGTCATCAAAAATATGGAACTTGATAATGTGAAAAGGATAAAGAAGCTTCTAATGATCTCTGTTAGTGGGACTCTTCATATCCATGCTTTGAGGTTAATCAAAAGAGAATTGGGTTTACCAGACGATTTTCGCGAATCAATTCTTGCAAAGTATAGCGATTTTGAACTAGTGGATTTAGAGATGGTAAGATTGATTGAAAAAGATGATCTTGATGAAAGTTTAAAGGTAGCTGAAGTAGAAAAATGGAGGGAAAAAGAGCACAAAGAAAAATGGTTGAGTGAATTCGAGACAAAATACGCTTTTCCTATCAATTTCCCTACAGGATTCAAAATTAAAGCTGGATTCAAAGGTAAACTAAAAGACTGGCAAAGGCTTCCTTACAGTAAACCTTATGAAAAAGAAGACACTTTCCGGTCATCAACACCTGGAGGGATCGAACGGTTTGAGAAACGAGCGGTTGGTATTCTTCATGAGCTTTTAAGCTTAACAGTTGAAAAAATGGTTGAAATCGAACGATTAGCACATTTTAAGAAAGATTTTGGTATTCCAGTTAATTTCCGTGAGCTCATTTTAAAGCATCCTGGAATCTTCTACATATCTACACGAGGTTGTACACAAATGGTGTTTCTTAGAGAAGCATATTGTAAAGATGTTCTTGTTTTTCCAAATCCTGTTTATGTAGTTAGGAGAAAAATGTTGGATCTTGTAATGTTGGGATCCAGGAATACTAGAGAATTGAGAAATCAAAGGGAAGTCAAGGAGAGTGTTGGTGATGATGACTATCAAGATCAAGGTGAAGTTATAAAGGATGATTTTGTAATCCCCATTTTAGAAAATTTTGAAGATAATGATGACAGGAACGATGAGGATATTATGGATTTTGACTATATCTTTTCAGGTTCGGATGGTGATGATGATGGTTGCCAAGCATCATGATCATAATGATGTTATAAAGATTGTAGAATGAATTCTTATCCTCTTGACAACAGTTCATGGTGAAATTCGAGTTGTATCTTGAGTTCAATTAAAACTTGTACATGGAAACAAAATCTTGATGATGGTGGTGGAAAGCATCACATGGCAACAACAAAATGAGCTAAGATATTTACTTCATATTACTTTCAATTAACGAGCTTGAGTCTAACGTGCTACTTGATTCATGTTAAGAACTAGTTTTCCCCTTTTTTTTACTTTTTTTAGCAGCTTTTTAGATTCAATGTAATGTTTTTATATTTTTTGCTGGTATTTCTTGATTCTTATAATTTTGTTTTATTTGAATACTTTAAACAACATTTCGAATCATATTACCAACCATGCTTTGACTTGTATGATAAATAAAGAAAGAGGCAGACCTTGTGTCTACTGGTTTGTGTCGTCCCACAAAGATTCAGGGTGCAAAATGAAGTCACACCCTTACTTGAACAGGATCGGTTCTATAGGCTCGTCTATATTCTTGATTCTATCAAGATAGAAACCCACCCATGTCTGGTTGATGAACTAGGACTATGCGACCAGAGCATGATTAACAGGGTGTTATGGTGGCTCAGTAGAGGATCGTAGCTAGCCCATCTGATAGGTCTTAGCTTGGCTGTCTGACAGACAACAATCTTCTTTTTTTTTTCCAGTCATGCTTAAACTCGTTGTGGAAACTTGATGTCTAAACATGTTTGTACAGAGAATTCATGTACCAAATCTATGCCTCCAAAGCATGAAAGAGTAACCTTAGTTGTTGATCCAATAATGGTCAGCAGGTAACATAGATTGTATGGTTTGACAGGTGACATAGATTGTATGGTTTGACTTTTCAGATGACCAACTTCCAACTATGAAATGATATCATTTCTTTCATTTTCTTTTGAGAAATAAAACAATTCAATTGAATCTCCAAAAAAATGCTATACAGGAAAACAAATTATTATAAATTTTGTTGCTGGATGTGTGTCGATGCTAGAGTTGAAAGTTAGTCTTATTGGTTTCTTTTCAGTTAAGAAGCAAGTACGCAAGCAGCCTTCGGTTCCTAACAAGCTAAGCACCTACCCCGCTGGCCTGGAGTATACCTTTTCTTTCCACAGGAAAATCTTCAAGATCATATGGTTTGACTTGTTAAGTCAAACGGACTAACTCTCAACCCTGAAAGCTGAAGGTGATATGATGTTTCCATTTTCATGAAAACCAGTTATGTTTAGAATTAATTGTATATTTGAGCTATTTAAGGAGTGTTGCATAGGCTCCTAATTATTCTAAATTTAAAAAACTTAATGGAAAAGGTTTGGAATGCTGATTCCGGAGGAAATAGAAAATCATGGGAATTGAAATATGGCCCATATACCTATTTTTGTTATGAAAGTTTGAAGATGTTACTTGTCTCTAAATTCTTAAGAAAAAAAAGCCCACTTAAACTGAGTAAATAAATTAATGTATACTTCTTGATTAAGTGAGGGTGGAAATTAGAAGTTAATTGATTGAGAAATCATTGGTTTCGATTATGGTTTCATATGTAACTTATCGAACCAAACTTTCACTAAATAACCCTTAAAGTTAAGTTCAATTTTACTCCTCGAGGTTTGTTAAAATTAATCATTTTCCTTCAAAATATTAAAAATATCAATTTCAAAAACTTCATAAGTTGTTTCAATTTCAGTTCAAAAAATTCATTAGTTGTTTCAACTTTATCCAAGATAATGAAAGTTTTGGAGTAAAATTGAAACAACATATGAAATTTTTGAAGGTAAATTGATGTTTTTAATATTTTGAAGGAAAATAGTTACTTTAGTCAAACCTTATAGAGCAAAATTGAAATTAACTTTAACACTTATATATATTTTAGAGTTAATTTCAATTTTGTTCCCTAAGATTTGACAAAAGTAACAATTTTCGATCGGTAAATTGATATTTTTAATATTTTATAGGAAAATTGTTATTTTTGTCGGGATTACTTTTGACCTCCTCCTTCTTTATAAACCAATAAGTTCTTTTTTTATGTAATTGATTATTACACAAGCTTGAATAGACCCGATAAATTAACCCAACCACATCTTCAAACACTTTATATTACAAATACCTAAAATCAAAACATTGATGTTAGGCCATGTATTGATACGTAACATACGTCACATGCTAAAACCTACTTCGTGATAAATATTTAAACATCTATACTAACATACTAATATTTAGTTTTGGATTTTATATAGATCTTGCTATCAGTTGAAACTCACTTGTCTTGGTGCATGATCTTAACTTGCTTCTTCAATTATGTTGAACTATTTTAGATTAGTAAAATTTTGTTTGATTTAAATACCAACCAGATTTTATATTTGATCACTATTTGAAAGAGGTATAATTTTTACTTTTTTAAAAAAGGAAAAAGTAAAATTTGACACAAGTTGTGATTAGTAGTTATTTGATAATTAAACGCAGTTCAATAATTCCGTTATGGAATTTTAGAATACAAAGACACGTTTTATTTTTATTAAAAGAAAACGTGTTAAGGAAGTGGTCAAAGGTCAAAAGTGTAATCGGGGGGGAAATCTTGTGCAATATTCTTCCTTGTTCACAATAATTTGATGGTCGATCGGAAACTGGCTTCAGCTCCTCCATTCGATCGTTAATTCGCTCCTCTTCTCCCTTGATTCCAATTTGATCATCCATCGATATGCGAAATGTCTCTTATCCCCATCATTGCGGTGAAATCGCCCTATTTGAAACGTTTTTGTGATTCTTAATTGGATGATTGATCCAATTTCTTAGTTTATTATATTGAATGATTTTATTGCAGTACAGAAATCGTTTGTCTTCTTCACCTATTGGCAGAAGCTAAAAATATGAGCAACATGATATTGTAAGTAGGTTAACGGTGAACCCTAGTTTGTTGAAATCCACGTTAGGTGGTTTCGTTCATAATTTCATTGCATGTATCGGGCTACAATGCTCATACAATGATTTTGTTTAGTTCAAACTTCAAACTGGTCCTGCTCTAATCCAGGGGCTGCTCAACCATTTCGGGTCCTAAGCAAATTATAAAAAGGAGGCCCTTAAGAAAAAAAATATATGTATTCCTTATAATCATGATAAAACGAGATATTACTATCGTTTTCATATAAACACAAAAGTAATGCATCACTAAATACATTAAATGAATGTTAATTGCTCGACATAGATGGCGTACCCGTCCTAATGGGAGAATCTTATTTCATAGACATGTATCCCACTAATCCATGGCCACCGCTTCGTACATCATCCCATTATCGATTATCCTGCCCCCATGCCCTACAATCTAGACCAAAGTGAAATGAATCTTAAGTCTCTCATCCCGAACGCGAAATGACAAATACAAGGTCACCATATTCACTAAAAACGGGATCCTTCTTCACATCATAAAGTCTGTTAAAGAATGTTGAATAAATGTTTGCTTACAAATAAAAAATGTTTAGCCTGTTGTTGCTGGTTTTTACACTTCTCATGGCAAACTACTATTCATGTTTCAGTATGATCAAACTATTATATACCCAATTCAAAATATCATTTTCAACATTAAAAACAACTACTATTCATGTTTCATATGATCAAACCTCAAAGTTATATTTAAAGGGTATTATTTTTACCTGATTTCTTTAAAGATCTATTATTAAATATGCTCTGCAACACATGTATAATTCAAGCAGAATCTCTAATTTTTGATAAATTATACACTCCATGCACTCCATGCTTCTTTCACCTATGTTCTGTATAGTATCATCTGATGGCTTCAACTGATGACATATTGAGATTAATGCACACTGTTCTAATACTGTGATTTGTGGAACAAGGTGATCATATATAATCTTGCATTATGGTAATATACCTCATAATGCTGAAGAGGACATGGTTGCTTATTTCTAAATATCATGCTCTTATGTTCTATATAATTAAAGGATTCTGTTTTAGGGATTAGGAAGTGTTTTTTTCTTTAGCTAGAGACATTTTAATTTACAGATGATGTTTGAATTATTTTTCTTGCTGTTGACTTGTTGCTGAAGTTTATCTTTGTACCCCTTGATTGGTTTAATCTGTACATTCAGCATTCTATAGTTAAATTGTGGACTGATAGCATGTGCCTGGTGATATATTGATGGGCGAAAGATTATTATTTTTTAATATACTGAAGCTTGCGTACACTTGCTAGTGTAAAGAAAAATGGACGAGACATCAAAGATTACATCAGAAAAGGAGGTAAGATCCTGGATTTGTGTATATGTTATATTCCTTGAAATTCTAGTCTTTTTTTTTTTAAAAATAGCAGAATTCCTACTATCACGGGTTCTGGTGTAATACAAATAGTAATTATTGTTATTTTACATTGTGTTTTCTTAGGAGGAAGTCATTAAGAAGAAGGATGGAGGTACTGTGCCAAAAAAGCCCCCACTCATTTCTAAAGTAAGATTCTTGAAAACAATCACGCTGTCACTTTTAGATTATGGGCTTTTGTAACTTTAGGTATTCTGCTGGTCTCATGTAACACATTGAATTTGATGCTAGGATCATGAACGGGCTTATTTTGATTCAGCCGATTGGGCTCTGGGAAAGGTACTTATTTTAATTTCTCATGGCTTTCACCATGAGAATTTGCTGACTGCTATTTTTCTATTTCTGTTTTAACTTTCACTATACTATATTAATTGACCTAAAACATAGTGTTATTGTTGATAGCAAGGTGTAGAGAAGCCCAAAGGACCCCTTGAGGCACTTCGGCCTAAACTACAGGTAAGCATGGCTTCCCTATTATTGGAAATTGTTTGACATTCATTGAACTGTTATATTTCTATGTTAAAATACATATTGCAGCTACTATATTTGTATTTAAGTTTTGCATGATTCATTTTCCCCTTCTGCAGTCCTGTTTTCAACATTGTAAAGTCCTTTCGCGTATAATATCTTTATTTTCTCTACCGTTGGTACTTTGACCTGATTAAATGAGTGGGTTGTGTAACGGGTCAATCTAGTTACTTTTGTACAGGCTGACCCTGACAAACTTCTTGTCTAGATTTTTTATAAATAATTGTTATGTTAAAATAATGATTACAAAAGTAGAGGAGACTTTTTACCCATTTCTTTTAAGCTAGTTTTCTATTTTACACATTAGAGATAAAACACTACCTGAATCAACCCACTCGTGAGGAAATGGAACAACGCTGCTATTTGTGTATGGGCTTTACGTCCTGATTGTCTATATAAGATGTTTTCCAATTAAACTTGGTTTTTAAGATTGTTGAGTAGTTTTCTAGGTGGTGTTTTCACAGTGACATTTTGTTTATTTGTCTTTTCCTTTTTCCATCCAGCCAACTCAGCAGCAAACACGATATAGGAAATCACCTTGTGCACCAACTGATGGAGAAGGTATGTGTTTCAAAGTTGTTCTACATGTTTCTTGAACCATATTCCTTCAAAAAATTTAAATTCCACATCTGACTTGTCATATAGTTAAAAAACTATTTGATTTTTTTATCTTCAAATATTGATAATGAACTTCCAAAAGAACAAAGTTGACAAATCGCAAATCTTGTAGACCCAAATCACTAGCATCAATCTATATGCAATGGTTATAATCCGCAAATAGGAAAAAATATATAGCAAAAGCCAAAAATATTCCACAAAACGGAAAGCGTTGCAATTTTCAGTTTTTTAATAGGACAAGAGAAGTGATAACTTGTATTTATGCAGAAATGTGGTTTACTGGATTTATAGGCATTAGAGGTGACTGGATGTGACTATCTTTTAGTGCAGAATGAAGTGCGTCAAGCGGGTTGACTCTAAACACTTTTTTTTCCATTTTTAAAAATAACGATTATAAATAGTTAATGCATTAGTTACGACCAGATTAACTATTTTATTAGATAATAATTAATTTTCAAAAGTTAAGCGACGTAGGAGGTCGCATTCGTTGCAAATACACTTTCAGTAACTCTAATGCATTTAACATGTTTCCCTGTTAGCTATTTCTTGTACCCAGTTGACTTGTTAGAGATAAACATTAGCTAAAATCGAGTCACGCATATTCAAATAAATCAATCATATGCAATTTGGTTTACTTTTACGCCTGAATTATAGTCATTTGTATCAAGGAAGACGTACAACACTAGAGAAAGTAATTAAGGATAATGTACAAGGAGGAAGCCCAACTATTAAATTACTCTATATGCCACCCAAATATGTTTATGGTGACAAGATTTAGCATACACGACACCGAATACTACTTAGTTATGTAGAAGCTAGTTTCAATAGTTGGGTGAACTTGATGAAAAAAGTTGATAAATATTTAGTTTGGGCAGTGACTTTGCTCATCATGTATCTGGACCCAAATTTCATGTTTCTTTTTTTTTATTTGGGATCTACTTGCACTATTTGGTAGCTAACTATTTGGTGTTTAAATAGATGGAAATAGTACACCTGGCAACAGATGACAACCATGAATGATCTCATGAAGCTTGTAAATCGTCTTCTTTCATCTCATGAAACAATACCTGCATTACAAACACATTATGATACAAGTATGCGACTTGCGTTCTTTTTCTTTTCTTTCAAGGTTTTTTTTCTTTTTTGAATTCAGCTTCAACCCATGTTTAAACTAGCCTTCTATTAATGTTTCCAAAATGGTTTGGTTTTGACCTTTGTTATTTAAATTGACCAACTTCATGATCGATAAATCACTAATATTGCACTTTCAGGATTCAAGTTGCATTTCGATGAATCTAGTCATAATGTGACTTGAAATACATGACCAAAATGAATCATTAATCAAGTTCAACAAACTTCATGACCAAACAAAATTATGTACAAATCTCAAGCCAGGTATGACATTAGCTTATCAATTTCATCCGGGCTTCCTATGAATATTGGAGTCCGCTGATGAACCTGTGGATTAAGAAGAACAAAACATGGTTATTTGTAGACTATAGTTATTTAGTTTTACTCGATGGTACATTGTTTGACTTTCTGGAATTGGTACCAATTTTGTGATAGGAATCAAGCTATCAAATGTTCTTGAAAAACAAATTGATGCACATTGAACATTTTTAAGATGAAGAATGGTTTGCTTGGGTGCATGAAAGTCAAAATGTGTCTCAGCTCAAATTGGCACCCATTTGACCAAAAGTTGGTCAAAATTTATCTAAAAAACTGAGAGTAACTCTGTACCTGTTTGGGTTCAATATCAAGAATCCTTTGAACACCATCTATGGCTTTCCCTCCGGCTTGTTCTACCAAATAGCTCATTGGTGCACATTCATACAATAACCTCAGATTCCCATTTTTAGCCTTTTCATTATTTGGGTTTCCATAGATGCCACCATAAAGCAACATTCTGTGAATTTCACCAACAAGACACCCGATGTACCTCCCGGAGTATGGTTTTCCGGCGGGTCCACCAGGTTTCCTTAGATGGTTGAGGTAATTCTGCAATTTAGGATCAAAAAGATCGAAATTGCCTTCGTTAAAAGAGTAAATTCTTCCTGATTTTGGTATCTTGATGTCCTCGTGTGTTAGCACAAATTCGCCATAGGCTGGATCGAGTGTGAATCCATGAACTCCGTTCCCAATTGATATGGTGAACACGACTGAGCTTGAGTATAAACAGTATCCTGCTGCTAGTAAGTTGCTCCCGGGCTGGCAAACGCTCACGATGCACTTCTCTTTTGCCTGGTCTAACTGAGCCATCGTATATGATAATTAGTTATAGTAAAATAAGCCATCTGATAGTGTTATTGTCTCTAAAAGTTGAAGAAGAATGTACATACAGTATCTTCGTCATAATCAACCAGGCATTGTTCATCAGGAGCGTATATGCCAAATATCGAACCTGTGGTTAAGGCGATGTCGATATTAGCTGAGCCATCAATGGGGTCGAACACGACAATGTAGTTGCCCGATTCGGTTTCTTCCACTGCGACAGGGACATCTTCTTCCTCGGATGCTATGATTCCGGTTCGGCCAGTTGATCTCAAGCAGTTGCAGAACAACTGCGAATTACTTGTGTGAGTTGTAAGTAGTAGAATTATGTTAAGATGTAAAATGAAAGAATGTTGAATATCCAAAGGAAGGTGGGTGCAGAAGTGAAGAGACAGGTAGGTGCAGGTACCTCATTAGAGATAACATCGAGTTTCTTCTGGTCCTCTCCCTGGATGTTCATGCTACCTTGGGCTCCAGTGATGTTAATAATACTGGATCTTTGTAGCAGCGATGCAATCTGCTTGCAAGCCAATGCGATGCTTGATAGGACTATGGTCAGTTCCGCATCGATATGACCGCCTTGTTCTTGCTTCAGCAGCCATGTTGTTAGGTTTTGCATGTCGTATCTGTTCTTTTTCTTTATGTTTATGCTTCTGTTTTGGGGGGCGGTGGCGGCTCCGGCAACGGCTTGACAGGAGTGGGAGCTGGAGACGGGTTTTCCGGTGACAACTTGTTGACGGAAGGGGCGGTGGTGGGAGGGGGGTATGGAGTTGGCGCTGGTTGAGAAGACGGTGGTTGCCGGAGAAGTTGGCATTGCTTCTGCCATGAAGGGCTCTGTGTCACTTGTTTGTTATCTTATTGTGAGTGACAAAATGAATGGGTGAATATGATTGATGCGTTGAATACAAGGTTCCCATTGGTGGAAGAATATACAAAGGAGTCTCAAATATCAAAATGACTCGTTCTGTCACTCACATTTTCTTGTGCATTTGTGTTTACCGTTTAGATTTCACAAATTAATAATCATAAAATAGTGTCTTTTAACTGTTATAGCACGTATTAAGCCCCGCGCGTTATGATGTAGCATAAAAGCATGGAAAAGATTAATTTGAAGCATTACCCCAAACTTATGGTTTGAATAAGAGGTTGGTAACATACTAAACTTTATATAAAAAAAATTAAATTATAAACTTTATAATTGTTAAGCAAACACACAAATAAACAAGTCTTTTTTTCTTCTTATCCAATGTCACATCTAAAAAACTTGGCTCGTCATTAATGTAATTCAACTACAAAAAATTGGTGTAAAAGTAAAAAGTGATGTGGGAAGGTTTCGAACCCACGGCATTTGAGTAACCAACCAAAAGCTTCAACCAACACATTACACATGTAGCTTAGTGTTTAGTGTGTTCTTGATGAAGTACAACCACAAGTACAATACAAACCTTTGTTAAAAAGATTAAACATTACAAATGTGCTATACTAACGGTACCAGGTTAAATGGAAAAATTATAGTTGCGGCTCTAGAGGGTGTACCTTTAGTCACAACTCACAACTGTCCCTGACCAAACCTCAAAGTCACTAACGAAAGGGTTGTTGCGACACCATGAGATCATAAGCTAAAAGAAGGGTAGGACTCTGGTCACAATTTCACAAGTATCTTTCCAACTTGACTTCATAAAACAACGAATTTTACTTACAACCTATCGACGCGTAAAAGTTAATGATAAAAATGCATAGAATAAAACAGGTCTACTCCCAGACACTGCTAACATAGGGATACAACGCAAGCCGCGGCTCAATAAGAAAGAAGATAGAATGCACGTTGTATGCTTAGAAAATTCAATAGTTTAGAAGGAAGCTTAACTAAGAAGAAAGATGCTCATTGGTTGACAAAGAATATAGTTTGAACAAAAAACAACAAAGAATATCAATCAACACCTGATTGAGATAATGACCTGAGAATAAGATACCAGATATAATAGGAGGTCAAGTCAACTATAGAGACATAATGTATTAATGTCATGTAAAAAACCATTTGCGCCAAAAGATCATAGAACTCTCTAATAAAGAGAGTTTAGGTTCGGATGGTTGACTATATGTCTCTTAAAATAGATTCAAGCTCTAGTGTGTTAAAGGTTGTAATACTATAAATACCACCCTTCCTACTAGGTTAGAGGAAGAGACAAAATCACTCTCACTTTAAACTTTTTAAGTTGTTCAGCTCAACTTCTCATACTTATAATTTTTATTTTTACTCTTATACATATTGCTAATATTTCATGCATTTCATACACATACTGACTTAAACGTCAAAGTGTCATCGAAGCTAAAGCTTCAGAGCCCTCTAACGAGTATTTTGTTATTGCAGCTCACATGCTTAGCAAAGGAGAAATAAATCTTTATCAACCATGAGAAAATCTAAACCGAGTGAGTCACTTGTATGACTCTTTCTTCAACTAGCCACCAAGTAAGAATTTGAAGAATAGTTCTCAAATTTGATTATTTAATGTAAACAAAAAATGATAATAAAAAAATTAACACATAGTGTACAAACTGACATTTGATTAATAATATATGAAAGATGTTCAAATACAAAGTGTATTTTTGCTACAAAGTGTGAGAAGACACAATGAGTCAAAAAAAGTCACAAAAAAAAATTATATCTCACAATCTAAATCGAATTTCAAAAAAGTAATTCCGAGCTTTTGTTCTCCTAACCGTCCTCACTAAGAAAAAAAATAAAAGAAAAATAAAAAAAATTAACGTTTTTTTATTGTGTCATATATAATACCTATTCTATAATATATTTTGGTTGGGAGGTCGGGTTCGATTAACTTGAAACATTTTTTAGATTTTATAAACATTTAGTCATTAATTAAGTATTATTGTAGAAAACCAACATATTTTTGGAAGACGTTTATGATCTAACAAGTTGAAGCTGTTAAACAACACCCACATATCAATGAAACCAACTTAAACAAGTAACAAAAGCCATTGTAATGTTCAATTAGTTCACACTCAAGGACCAGGGCCAAGCAACAAAGAAAGATGGTTCATTATAATGTTCAATTAGTTCAGATTTGTCACCATCGTTAGCCGGGCGTTTCGAACCTCTAAGTGGTGAGACAAAGACTTTAGATGCAACATCAGGGGGTGGTCCAGCCACATCATCACCAGGAAGAACCACAAGTCCCTTTTCTTTAAGGGAAGATGGTTCATTATAATGTGCAGTCCATAGTGAGTCCACTAACTGTCTTTCATCCCTAACAGCAACTAGATCTTCAGATGACATTAGGCTGATATCATTAACTTTTTCTTCAAGGACTTGTTTTAGTTTTTCATCTTCTTCGTTTGTGTCATCCGTTATGGTTTTTGCCAGTTTGCTCTTGGCAAGTTCGTACAGACCCCTTAATGCTCCCTCACGGACTTCTGTGTCTTCGCTAGCGGCAAGGTGAGTCATGATGTGTGGGAACCTGAGCTCGGTGATGACATGGCAGTCATTGGGGTTTTCTTGAATCAAGTTGAATGCTTTCCTATATTTTATTTTAATCAAAACTAGACGAGACATTTGTTTTAAAACATGTTATGGCCTCACTTGGGGGGTGTTTGGAACATGATCGTATGATATTCAGTAATCACAATGAGATTAAGTGAAACAAAACAAGTTATAAATATTAAACATAGTGTTCGAATGATCTTTATGATGCTTAAAGCTGTTATAAACAGACCAAATCAAGTTTGTAAAGAGTTTTGGTATGAGAACTGTTCATTCTTTACTGTATTTTGAAACAAGCAGTTTAAATTCATACAGCTTGTTCCACTCACAAATAATCAAACAGTGGTTTTGTATAACTGATCCTAAAGACTCTGAAAATAATAATAGCTTATTACTTTGACCTCATATCAAAATAGTAAAAACCCTTTAGATTTCATTCATATAGTTTCTCATGAGCTAAACCGGGTAATTAAGAAAAATATACCTTTGAAATCTGACATTTTCAGAGCTTAGAGCATCTTTCAGAGCAGCATAACCATTTCCAAGACAAAATGTTGCAATCCCGCCTAAGCAAAGCTGAAATTAAACATTAAAACACAATAAGTTTTTTTGTCATGCTTCATTTAAATAAACAAATCAACACATGGATGTGTAATACAGGCTACTCACAGGAGATTGCACCAAGTGCTTTGGTACGAACGGTGACATCATCATCAGAAGTGAAAATTAGAAAGCAGAGGTTCCATGCCATTTGCATCCGTAACCAATTGTTGACTTTTTGGATTGTTATGAACAATTGTGCTTACAACCTCTGCAGCTTTGGCTAGGATATTAGCATGTGAGTTGCTCAAGTATTTAAGTAAAGGGGTCAATCCACCAATACTATGAAGATCTGCCAAAACAAACATAAATGAACTACACCAGTAACAATTATCGATGATATTATCAAAATTGTATCTATAAGAATTTGTAATGTCAAGTAAAAAGGGAATTGTTGGCCAAACCATATGGACTTGATGTATTCGCATATTGGTCCCAGTTTTCAACCCTTTTAAACCTTATTTAAAACTACCTGTTCTGACCCAAAGCAGTTACCAAACCCGGCAACCTGCAGGCTGCCACCTCCACTCACAATCTATAACATATTGTAATAATCTAGTAAAAAATCAACTGAAGTGTGGAGTTCTAGTACATAGTCGAATAGACAACTTCTATTACAAGAACTTGAACCATCAAGTTTGAAATCTAGAAAACATATCAAACAATAATAATAAGATGAAAGGAGAAGCTCACCGTTAGCCATATCAATAGACTCTACATGCTCTTGAAGGTCATCCAACATATCTACACGAAAAATTAACATCATATACACCTTCATAGTTAAACTGCAGACTCTAGACGGAAACATACGCGTAGATACACTTACGGATACTTATACACAACACACACACACACACACACACTATATTATGTAATTATATAATAGTTTATCATGTTGAATATACCTTCAATATCTGTTGCATTCACACCTTGTTCTCCAGGACATCTTAAGGAGTTTGCATAACCAGTGTTATTTCTTTCATACGCTTTACCACATCAATAGTTTGAGCTTGCATAGCTTCCATGAACCATTTCGATCCTTCTCGCTACAAAACAAATCAATTAAAAACAAAATAAATAGACAAGCATCATAACTTAAACTCATTGTAATAGCTTACAGCATGTTCTCTTTATCAATTCATCAGCTAGATTATTACATAAAACAGACACCGGTAGGATATATAGCCAGATTTGAGGCCAGCAGAATAAAGATGTTTATAAAAAAACTGTGGTATCACAAACAAGAGCATGATTCCCATATTCATAATTTTTGAAGCAACATCCAGTTCTGGTTAAAAAAAAGTGGTGTATTGAGTCGTTCACATGAAGAGATATATACAGCAGAAGTTGAAAACAAAAGAGAAATGAGGAGAAACAGAGGGGAAATACTCCACCGTCCCAGGTGGGTCCCTCTTTTGCCATATCGATCAACACAATGCAAACCAAAATCTTTTTTGCAGTTTTGTAATAAATAAGGTCAACAACTTCAACTGCAACCAGAGATGATTTTCTTCTCTAAAGACGAGAAAAATATGCAAATATGATGAAGGACGTGCCATGAGCAATGGGAATAGTCACCGGCGATGGCAATGACGGGAGGCCGGCGGGAGGGGCTGTGTAACCGAAGATTGTTAGGGTTAATTTGTAGAAGTTAAGTGACCAAACACCTAATATTCCATGTAGCCACCAAATAGAGGAATTATTATTATTTTATTTTAATTCAAACACTTGAATTCTATCTGCACCTTTTGGCCGCCTACAACCACCCTCCCACCAACGCCAAACACCATCTTCGCCCCACCATGAACGCTGAACCACCACCAGTCCACCAACCCACAACCTTCTAGATTTTAGGCTCCAGTTTAGGACACAAAAGATGTTGACTTGTTTCATCGGAACCCGATGAATCCCTTCTGTGCAAATATGTTAGCGTTGTGTTCCCGAGTCTCATTTAAGAAGAAAAATAAAAAAAATAAATGAAAAGTAAAAAATAATTATGGTTCTGAGTTTTTTTAATGAGAGAAATTGAAGGAAACAAAAAAACGTTGTGTTCCCGAGTTTTTTAAAGTAAGGAAATGAAAAAAAATGAAAAGAAAATTTCTAATAATTTTCTCTTCTAACTTTCCTTCCAAAATGAAAGGAAATGGAAAGAAATGAATCAAACACATAAAATTCTTACTTTCTTTTTATTTCCTTCGAACTCTGGAACACGAAAATTTTAAATGTCTTTTCCTTTCTCTTCATTTCTTTTCTCTTCTTAATTTCATTTCTCTCCATTTATTTTCTCTCGCTAATTTCCTTTCATTTCTTTTCTTTTCTCTTCTTTCGTTTATTAAACTTGGGAACACAGCGTAGATGTAATAAGCTAAAAAAAACCAATATCTAGAAACATACGAATGAAACAAAGAACACTATCTTCATCTTTGTGGAAAAATCTAAATAAGAATTCATAAATTAACATAAAAGATCATATAGAGAGAAGACCGGTGGTAGGTTTCACTACTGAAGCCAAGCTAGTTGATGGTGGATATAACGGCGGTGGTGACTAAATTGGCGGTGGTGTCCTGGGTCGGTGATAGAAATAAAGGGACCGGTGGTGAGCGATGGGTAAAGGTGGAAATGGGGGTGGCTGGAGCGTTACGGATGGTTGTGTAAGTGTTATTAGTGGGCGGTTGTGATTGGTGATGATGGGTGCTGGAGCGATTAGTGAATGGTGGTAAGATCTAAAACTGAAAGGTAGTCGGTGATAGAAAGATAGGGAAGAGTGGTGGATAACGAGGGAGATGGTGGTGGCCAGAGCGATTGGTGGTGAGCGGCGACGGTGGGTGCGGTTGCCGGAAGTGAAGATGAAGAAGAATGATATTTGATATATGTTAGAGTGCTAACAATGCTATATATAAAAACTGATATGTTATTCATCGACTGAAGTACAACTTTAAAGAAATAATAAACTACTAAAAACAGGAAACTAGCAATAGATTAGGTAAACTCCAACGACCCACAATGGTTGACACATTCAAATTTATTATTGAAGCAATAGACCAACGCACGTGACGCATCCATGCAACTGACCCATGCCCATGCAATCGACCCATACTTCATTCCAACATACCCTCCCTCTAACTAGACTTGAGTTCACACTCTAGTTTATCCTTCACAGAACACATTCCAAGCTTACTTCTTAGTTCCCCAAACAGATCTCTCTTCAAAGGTTTCGTCATTATGTCTGCCACTTGATCCCTTGTACCACAATGCTCCAACATAATTGTTCCTTCCTTAACCAGTTCACACAGAAAATGAAAACGTACCCCTATATGTTTGTATCTCCCATGGAACACCGTGTTCTTCAATAGTTTAATAGCTGATGTATTATCACATTTAATGACCGTCCCACCATTTAGTTCCAGTCCAAGATCCTCAAGTACACCTCTAATCCAGATCACTTGACAAGCACATGTCGAAGCTGCTACATACTCAGCTTCGGTAGATTACAAAGGCACGTTCCTTTGCTTCTTCGATTGCTATGCTACTGCTCCACCATCCCATAAAACAACATAACCAGATGTGCCCTTTATGTCTTCAATATCACCACCGAAGTCATTGTCGGTATAAACTTCCATCAACCCGTCTCCTCCAAACTTATACCATATGCAATAATCTAAGGTTCCTTGCAGATACATTATCACTTTCTTTGTTGCATCAAAATGAATCTCAGATGGGTTAGTCATAAACCGACTTATCAAGCTCACCGCAAAACTGTATGTCTCATCTATTTGCTTGAACATTGTCTCATCTATTCTTTCGCCTTCATCTGATTTCAGCTTAAAGCCCAGAACAATAGGACAACACACCGAATTGCAATCTTCCATCTTGAATCGCTTGATTATCTCTAGTGCATACTTCTTTTATGAAACATGTATTCCATGAGTAGTTTGCAACACCTCAATCCCTAAGATAAACCTCATCTTTCCAAGATCAGTCATTTCAAACTCTTTATTCATTGAATCTTTGAAGTCTTTCAACATCTTCGAGTCATCACCTGTGTAAATTAAGTCATCGACGTAAACATTTACGAGTAAAATATTCCTATTCGAGTTCTTCTTTACAAATAGGGTATGTCAGCTTTGCTTCTTGTAAAACCTTCTTTAATAAAATAACTCTCGATCTGACTAAACCAAGCTCGAAGAGCTTGCTTCAGTCCGTACAGCGCCTTGCGAAGCTTATACAACTTGTGCTCCATATTCTTCACAACATAGCCCTGAGGTTGATACACGTACACATCTTCTTCCAAAGTACCATGCAAAAAGCAGATTTAACGTCCATTTGGAGAATATTCCAGCCTCTTTGCGCAGCAATGGCTAACATCAAGCGTATGGTATCCATCCTGGCCACCGGTGTGTAAACTCAGGGTAGTCGATACCATATTCTTGCCCATATCCTTTGGCCACCAACTGTGCTTTATGCTTGTGTATTTCACCATGTTCACTCACCTTTACTTTGTAGACCCACTTGACACCAATGCATTTGGCCTTTTTAGGCAATTCAACGAAATCCCATGTTTGATTTCTTTCAATGGCATGGATTTCATTATCCATAGCAGCCCTCCATTTGCCTTCCTTCACAGCTTCTTCAAAAGAGGTAGGCTCCTGATGTGTGATCTGCATAGCATTTAGCTCAACATCATCACCTGTGATATAATCGCCCAGGTTGGAAGGAGGTTTGCATGCACGTCCCTCCCTTACTCTAGCATTGCTCGATTCCGGGACTCCCATGTTGCGAGCTTGTTCAGAGGGCAGCTTGATGTTTTCATGATTTGCTTCATTGTTAGACCCTTCTTGAATTTCTTTAGTGTCACCCCAGGTCAATGTTTCAATATTATCATTTCTTTGATCTTTACTCCACTCCCATTGTTTGTCTTCTTCAAAGATCACATCTTTACTAATTATCACCTTTATAGTAAGTGGATCTATCAGCCTGTAACCCTTGGATTCTTCACTCATACCTGTTAAAATACACATAACACTTTTGTTATCAAGTTTGGTATGTTTTTCTCTAGGAACATGCACATGAGCAAGGCAACCCCATGTTCTCAAGTGTTCAACAGTTGGTTTTTCTCCATTCCATGCTTCATATGGTGTAATGTCTTCTAGTGCTTTGGTTGGACACCTATTGAGAACATAATAACTCCAAACAACCGCTTCAGCCCAGAAATACTTTGGCATATTTTTGGCAGCAAGAAGTGTTATCACCATGTTAATCACCGTCCGGTTCTTCCTCTCCGCCACACCGTTTTGTTATTGTGTGAAGCTTGTTGTCAACTACCGTTTAATTCCATGATCTGCATAATAATTATTGAATTCTTCTGAAAGAAACTCTCCTCCTTGATTTGTACGAAGACCCTTCACCATCTTTCCAGATTCCTTTTCCACCTTGCCTTTAAAGTTCTTAAAGCTCTCAAAAGCTTCTGACTTTGAACTCAAGAGGTATACCCAACCCTTTCGACTATAATCATGATAAAGCTTAGTATATACTTTTTTCCACTGCGTGAGTTAGGCTTGATTGGCCCATAAATGTCAGAATGAATTAACTCTAAAACCTCCTTGGCTCTCCAAGTACTGTACTTTGGTATGGCCTTTCTACTTTGCGTTCCAGCCAAGCAATCAGTACATACTTTATCATCAATAGTGAACTTAGGCATGCCTCTGACCATCCCTTTTTGTTGCAATAAACTCATGCTTGTACGACTCAGATGACCATACCTTTCATGCCATAATTTTGAAAGGTCTACATCACTAGAGAACATGTAATTATCTAGCTTATTTCCTTTAGATTCATCAGGTTGCTCATATAAAGGAAACATTCTATTGTTAGTCATAGTGCTTTCAAACAATAGATCCTTATCAGGATGATAAATCTTACACGTACCATCCCTAATAAGAAATATCAACCCCCTTTCTTGAAGTTGACCTATGCTAAGCAAATTATTTT
Organism: Flaveria sonorensis; assembly: GCA_025506505.1. Taxonomy (NCBI): domain Eukaryota; kingdom Viridiplantae; phylum Streptophyta; class Magnoliopsida; order Asterales; family Asteraceae; genus Flaveria; species Flaveria sonorensis. Next base: position 72,821,886 of record CM046423.1, read on the forward strand.
TAAGATCTGGCACATAATAGACATCACTCACAGTATATATTGTGCTATCAGTTGTGAGTTTGACCAGACCCTTTCCTCCCACTTTCATTCTAGTATTGTTTCCCAGTTTAACCGAATGAGAGTAAGTTTCATCCAAGTTAATAAATTTTCCCTTGTCCCCACACATATGATTGGAACAACCCGAGTCTAAAAACCATAAACAATTCGTACCTTCATCACTGGTTTTTGCCATGAAGACGCTAATTATATGATCTGCATGTTGTTCATCTTCATTATCTTTCTCATCAAGGTCGACTTGCGCCATGAGCATCACTTCTTCTTCATCATCGAATCCGGCGTAGTTAGCTTCTTTTGAACCGGGACATTCATACGAAAAATGTCCTAGTTTGTGACGCTTATAACATTCAACCGTTTCTCGATTGAAAGATTGTCGCCCTCGTCCTCGTCCCCTACCACGAGGGCTGCCTCATCCTCGGGTGCCGGAGTTCTTATTGTGTTCAACTCTCAGTACTTATTCTTCTTCCTTCTCTAGTTCTTAAACTTCTGTTCATGCACAAGCAGTTTGCTCTGAAGCTCATCGATTGACATTTTCTCAATGTCTTTGGATTCTTCAATTGAGACGACCACGAACATGTACTTTTCTATAAGTGTTCTTAATATTTTTTCAACTATCTTCAAGTCTGACATAGTTTCCCCATTGCTTCTCATCTGGTTGGTCACCATTAAGACCCTTCCAAAATACTCGGGAATCGATTCATTGGACTTCATCTCTAAGAGCTCGAAATCTTGACGAAGTTCCTGAAGCATTGACTTCTTCACTCTAGCATTCCCTTCGAATCTTTGTTTCATAGAGTCCCAAACAGACATGGAAGTCCCCCGATCCAAGATCTGTTCGAAGGTCACTCTATCGATTTCGCTGCTCGTGATCGCTCCTTTCTCTCTTTGATCGAAGTTTCGCTCTGATACCAAATGTTAGAGTGCTAACAATGGTATATATGAAAACTGATATCTTATTCATCGATTGAGAAGCACTATAAATAGATTGCAAGTACAACGTTAAAGAAATAACAAACTACTAAAAAACAGGAATCTAGCAATAGACTAGGTAAACTCCAACGACCCACAATGGTTGACACATTCAAATTTATTATTGAAGCAACAGACCAACGCACACGACGTATCTATGCAACTGCCCCATGGCCATGCAATTGACCCATACTTCATTCCAACAATTTGATATATTTTATAAATATATAACCATTTATATTTAATTTTTAATTTTAATATCAAATACCAAGAGGCATATTGATATTTTTAGAAATTTAACAGGAAAGATAACTTGTGAGGGTGTTATGTTTGGACATACCTTTGAACTTCAACCTGTGGAATAAAAATTAACCTTACATCCATCCATGTAATTAACTCTAAGAAAATTAATCTGAAACAAAATCTAGAAAATGTCTACGAACTCAATAGGAAAAACATAGGTGTGCTTCAAATATTTCCCTTTGGCTTCAGCTTCAGCTTCAGCTTTGTTGAATTTGGGATTTTGATTCTTCTTCTAGGTTTTCATTCATCCATGCAGAAATCATACGGATTATGATTTTCACTCGAATTTCACGCCTCATCTCTCGATCCTCTCACTCTACGTTCCGACGAGTAAACCCTATAATCAATCATCTCACCCACTCGTATACATTCAAGTCGTATAATAATCATCAAAAGCGATATTATAATTATGGTATTTCCTGTCGTTGCAGAATGCGAGGGGTTCGATTTCACCAGGAAGTGCTTACATCGGACGCTTCGATGCCGGAGCAGGGCTCGTGAGGAGCTACTTCACCTCTAACTCTAAGGGGCAGATTTTTAGCCCGACGACATCTGCTTCTCAACTTCATTTCTTCGCCAACCAGCTTGGCTTCCCAAGGCTTTTCTGCAACGACGCACCAAAGAAGACAAGTAAGCTGATATGAAACCATTTTGTTCGTCAAACTCATTCTTACTACCACTTAGGATCTTTCTGTTGCACTTTATGAACATCAAACATCCCCTATCACACATTTACTTCGATCAGAACTTGAGTTGGTTCGAAGATGGTTTTATTTAACAAAATGAAGCTGAAGCAGCACCCTTCTGTTTGTTTGGTTGGTTAAGGCCTAAGGGAGTAAGCTTCTCTCCCACCTAACTTTGTTTTCATTTTAAGTTGGCTTTTGCATTTAACATGCTTTGTTTTTCAACATTAAAATTCTCATTCTTGAATTAACTGCATCCTCTACATTGACCCAAATTTATGATTGTCTTTGTATTTATGTAGACCATATCAAGTGTAAAATTCCTGTTCAACTATTTTATCGTTCCATGTTCCTTTTGTTCTGATTATCACCATTTAATCTTCGAAATGTAATTGTGTAGATTATGAAAACTATCACCCAAAGGGAAAAAAAGAGCTGCCAAAAGGGGAGGGTCAGAAATCGAGCTCTAAAGGTATGCCGTATATACCATCATCTCAGTTTTAGGTCATGCCTTTTATAAATGTTAGTAGTATGGTCTACTTGTTTGTAGAGTTTATATAACAGTTGTTGGGAGTTTTCTTTATTAATTACACAATTAAGGTTATTGGTTATTGTTATTCATGAATAATTTTTATCAAGTATTAATGTATCATGAGTGTCAATTGTTCAAAACTTTTTGCCTCATATGGTGCAGATGGCTTATATTCTTCCCCTGTTTTAAAAGCAAAGACAATATTTGAGAACATTATCCATGATTTTAGTTATTAGTTTGTAGGTTCTTTTAGTGTATAATTTGCCCAACAACTTTCATGTATATTCTTTTGATCTCCAATATAATGATGTATCATTAGGGGACTCTGGTAAAAATGACGATGGAGAGAACTTTATGAAGAATTATCAAAGTCTAATCTCGCCTTTGATGTTTTTTGCTTTTGTATTGTCAACAATATTTTTGACTCCTCAGGAACAAAATCAGGTATTAGTTCTTGTGAGTTTTCATCACATATACAAATATCATATGCTCTATTGCTTTGCAGTTGCTAAAGGCTATTTGTGTCAAAAAGTGACTAACTTGGGTCTAATTTCTGTTCTTGGTAAACATCTTTTCTCCAAGAAAAGAAACATTAAACATTCCAAAATAAAGCTCAGATCAGATTCCAGTTACCTGCTGTTAAGGTTGAAAATTACCTCCTATCAAATTTCTTGAAACTTTAATGTTTATGTGGCAAAAAATAGTCATTTGCCAAAACTGAAACAAGACCAAAGTTGCTTACCTGTTTATGTAATTTAGCTCCATTTACAATTTACAATCCTTGCTGTTTCTCACCATTTATGTGATTGAAATAGTTCAATTTGTGTTTCAGATTAGTTTTCAGGAGTTCAAAAATGAGCTCCTTGAACCTGGTTTAGTGGACCACATTGTTGTCACCAATAAATCTGTTGCAAAAGTGTATGTAAAGGCTTCACACGCCAACACAATTCAAAACAGTGATGAAATCGTTCAGGGTCCAAACAATAGCAATGGGTCAAGAGGACATTCGAGCTATTATAAATGTTATTTTAATATCGGAAGTGTGGAGACATTTGAGGAAAAGCTCGAGGAAGCTCAAGAGGCATTGGGAATAGATCCACATAATTATATTCCTGTCACGTATTCTTCTGAAACAAATTGGGTCCAAGAGCTAATGAGATTTACTCCAACATTATTGCTTTTAGGAACTTTATATTTTATGGGCCGAAGAATGCAGATAAATGTTGGCTCAGGTGGAAAGGGGGGCCGTGGAATTTTTAACATAGGAAAAGCACAAGTGACAAAGTTAGATAAAAATTCCAAGAACAAGGCAAGCTTTCTTTTCAGCTACTTGTATTTAATTATTGTCTATCAAGGTCAAATGCTCATTGAACAATAGTTTGCAGGTTTCTATAAAAACATTTAAAAAATAGTGTACAATATCTTCAAAATGGTTTTGAGGGTTTTTTATCACACCTTTCGAATGTATGAGGGTTTGTATCAAAATGTTTGATAGTTCTAGGTTTTATTGAAGTTTCTGAAAATTTGATGGCTAAAAGTTTTTGCAGTTTGATGGTTATCTAGGGCAAAAAAGTGGATTAAATGAGGTTATCAACTTTAGTCAAATTTCTACCCTAATTGACTAACTTCTTATGTCTGCGAAAACCATCGAACTTTCAAAAAATTAACTTAAGATAATATTTAAGTATTTAACCTTCAGGCAAAAGAAGTCAACCTGGTCTCTTATGAAAGTTTTGAAGATTTTTTTTTTGAAATTTGATGTTTTTGGAAATATTTGGAAGTTTAGATTCTTATTTATTAATTATTTTCATTATTTTTTAATTTTTATGAGGCAAAGAAAGTATAAGCTGTAATATTTTTGTGTGTCTTCTCATTCACAATCACATCATATAAATACAAGAAATTCCTGTAGTTTAGCTATTACCAAAACTACAGCATTGAATACAGATTATTCAGTTTTCTATAATACAAATAATCTACAGCTGTGACTGATAATTTGTTCCTATAATTCTGCTAATCACCAAATCTGCAGTACAGCTATATATCTACTAATATACCCCCGCAGTCGAAGCAGGAGGTTTGCGGATGTTGAGACTGTTTTGGAAGTCATCAAAGAGGACGTGTGGTAGGCCCTTTGTGAAGATGTCTGCTATTTGGAAACGAGAAGGCACATGTAGAACGCGAACTTGTCCCCGAGCAACCTTTTCTCGTACAAAATGGATGTCTAACTCGATGTGTTTGGTCCGTTGGTGTTGAACCGGATTCCCAGAAAGGTAGATTGCACTTACGTTGTCACAGTATACCAAGGTTGCATGAGTGGGTGGGTGATGAAGTTCCAGTAGAAGATTGCATAACCAACATGTCTCGGATACGACATTTGCAACTCCACGGTATTCAGCCTCTGCACTAGATCTAGAAATAATCGCCTGTCGTTTGGAGGACCAAGAAATGAGATTGTCACCCAAATACACACAATAACCAGAAGTAGAACGTCTCGTGTCCGGGCAACCAGCCCAATCTGCATCTGTGTAGGAAAGCAAGGAATTTACCGAGGACTTGTGCAAGTGTAAGCCGTGAGAGAGCGTCCCTTGTACATACCGCAAGATGCGTTTTATGGCATTCAGATGGCACGTACGATGGGCATGCATATGCATGCAAATTTGCTGAACGGCGAAACTGATATCCGGACGTGTAAACGTGAGATATTGGAGGGCGCCCGCCAGTTGACGGTAATGTGTGCCCCCGTCTTCGAGGAGGGTGCCGGATGAGGAACTCAGTTTAGATTTTGTATCCGCCGGGGTGTTAGCTGGGTTGCACGAAGTCATTCCGGCCCCGCTCTAGGAGTTCACCGGCATATTTTTGTTGAGATAAGAACAAAGAACCATTGTGTCGGGTGACTGAGACGCCAAGAAAATAACTTAGAGGTCCTAAGTCTTTCATTGCAAACTCGACAGCCAAGAGTTTCATAAATGTGTGCCTTAGGGCATCGGTAGAAGTGACCAGGATAATGTCATCAACATATAGTAGAATATAGGCAGTATCGTTCCCTTTCCTGTAGATGAAAAGGGAATGATCACTCTTGCTATGATGAAACCCAATTGTGGAGACATAATCAGCAAATCTTTGGTACCAAGCCCTCGGTGCTTGTTTCAACCCATATAGCGATTTCTTTAATAGGCATACATGATCTGGGAATCGTTGGTCGCGGAATCCCGGTGGCTGGTGCATGTAAACGGTTTCTTGGAGGTTGCCATGAAGGAAGGCATTCTTTACATCTAGTTGGTGAATGGGCCACGAGTGAGAAACAACGATTGAAAGAACGGTCCGAATCGTTGCCGGCTTGACTACTGGACTGAAAGTATCTCCACAGTCAACGCCAACCTGTTGTGATCTGCCATCACAAACTAAACGAGCTTTGTATCGCTCCAAAGTTCCATCAAACTTAAGTTTATGTTTGAAAATCCACATGCTACGTACAACATTCATATGATTATGCTTCGGGACTAACTCCCACGTGCTATTGTCAATAAGAGCCCGAAATTCGTTGGTCATGGCCTTATTCCAATCGGGGTTGCGGAGAGCATCGAGAGGGCTACGTGGAATGGATGAGAGAGAGGCGGTGGTGTGAAGGTTGAACGGTTGTGGTGGTATTTCGGGAGGAGTAGGGATGGGTTGAGGAGTCACAACAGACTGTGTTTGTTGTGTGGACAGGGGCTGGTCTGCCTGAGTACGATAAATGTCATAGGCATTCGCTGGTGTGTGGGAAGGGGCTGGTTGGGTTGTTTTGTGCCGCCTGGTGAAGGTGTGAGTGGGCTGGTCACCATGCGTGGGCTGTGTATGTGATGATTGGGCTGTCCTAGAACGAAAAGTATCATAAGCAGCTTGGGAAGGGGCTGTTTGGGGTTGTTTAGACCGCCTGGTGAAGGTTTGTGTAGGCTGTTCTGGTTGTGGAGATGTAACAGAAGGTTCTGATGGAACTGTAGGGGCTATGGGAGTGGAGGAGGGGCCTGCGATTAACTTTCGTTCAGGCCTGCGATTAACTGTAGCACCAGTCGTTGATTATTGACTGGTGAATTAACAGCTGCTAATTGATCAGCCAGCATTTTGAGTGTTTGACAATAAGCTGAGACATTCGGATGATTGGCAAGTTTTGTAGTAACAAACTTGTGCTCCAGGTACACAGCCCGAGAGCTTTGGTTGTCTTGGAAAATATTTTCTAAAGCAATCCAGGCTTTACAAGCGGTGGTGTTGGTGGAGAGGATGGTATGTAGTAGATCGGTGGAAATTGTGGAGTATATCCACTGTAAGACAATTGCGTCTAACCTGGACCAAAGTTGAACAGCCTCACCAGCATCTTTATCTTTTTCTTTGTCGGTAGCAGATGAGGATGGTGCTGTGGGAGGGGTGATCTTGGGGTCGATGTGATCATAAACTTCAAAGGCTCTGCAGTGGATACGAAAGAGTTCTGCCCAGGAGTTATAGTGCCCGCTTTCCATCTCCAAGGTGAATGGAATAAAGTTTTTGATGTTGGAAACGGTTACAGCAGGGTGGATTTTGTCCATGGCGTAGTGGAACAAGGGTGAACAAGGGGGGGAGGGGAGGGGGGCGAAACTGAGCAGAATGTGTTTTACAGGAAGACAGACCAGATGTTGGTCGTCTGTCGATGGAGAAGGGGAGATGGCTGCAGGTTAGGGCAACTGGCTCGATACCATATAAGCTGTAATATTTTTGTGTGTCTTCTCATTCACAATCACATCATATAAATACAAGAAATTCCTGTAGTTTAGCTATTACCAAAACTACTGCATTGAATACAGATTATTCAGTTTCCTATAATACAAATAATCTACAGCTGTGACTGATAATTTGTTCCTATAATTCTGCTAATCACCAAATCTGCAGTACAGCTATATATCTACTAATAGAAAGTTGGTTACCAGAAATAGAAATTTGATCATAGTTGATTGCCTTTTATGTGATTAACCTCTTTCTTGTTACCTGGTCCTGGATATATTTTTTTAAATGTGATGATCAGGTATACTTTAAAGATGTAGCTGGTTGTGATGAAGCAAAGCAAGAAATCATGGAATTTGTGCATTTTTTGAAAAACCCAAAAAAATATGAGGAGTTGGGGGCCAAAATTCCCAAAGGGGCTCTTCTTGTGGGCCCACCAGGGACCGGGAAAACACTCCTTGCTAAAGCAACTGCTGGTGAATCTGACGTACCGTTTTTATCGATATCGGGTTCTGATTTTATGGAAATGTTTGTTGGGGTGGGACCTGCGAGGGTCCGGAGTTTATTTCAAGAAGCAAGACAATGTGCACCTAGCATAATATTTATTGACGAAATTGATGCAATTGGGCGTGCCCGAGGTCGTGGCGGATTTTCTGGCGGGAATGATGAGCGGGAAAGTACATTAAATCAATTACTAGTTGAAATGGATGGTTTTGCAACGACTTCTGGTGTTGTTGTACTTGCGGGAACAAACCGACCGGATATTTTAGACAAAGCTTTATTGAGGCCCGGTCGTTTTGACCGCCAAATTTCAATTGATAAACCAGATATTAAAGGCCGTGAACAAATATTTAAAATATATTTAAAAAAGTTGAAGCTTGATAAAGAGCCATTACATTATTCTCAAAGGCTTGCTGGACTGACACCTGGATTTGCGGGAGCAGATATTGCTAATGTTTGTAATGAAGCTGCATTAGTTGCTGCTAGGCGTGAGAGTGCTGTGATTACAATGGAACATTTTGAGGCTGCAATTGATAGGGTTATTGGTGGTTTGGAGAAGAAAAACAAGGTATTTATTTTATTAAGGATCTATTGTTGCATTTGTTATTTTTCAGTTATGGACTTTATTTTTGAATCATTAAATCCCTAGACTTGTAAAACTTAACGAGGAAGTCATCTTACATAAGTATAGGGATTATGCAGAGGACCTTGTTAAACAATAAAGGTCTTAATATTTGATCATGCCAAAATATGGGGTGTTATGTTAATAATAAACTTTAGGGACTTCGTTAAAATTTAGAAGTTAAAAAGATCTAATAGTGCAAAAATAATGTCCATGGTATTGCATGAATTTAGCAGAAGCGCATAGTTTTTTTTTTCTTACTTTGATAATTGTCCCATTATAAAGTTCTGATTAGATGCATGTTATGAACTCTTGTAAGAGATGTATAAAGTTTTCCTCTAAATAGAAACGTAGAATAGGGTTAATTGCATAAAAAGGCAATGGACTTTTTTTCTGTTTTATGTCTTCTTTTTCTGTTTTGCATCATTTGAATCAATCACTATATATACGCTATATTTCCTTCCAAATTTCATATCATATTTAACCATATAATCATCTACTCATTTCATTGTAAATTATATGAAACTAGCTACTTATAACAGTTTGTTTCATTAAATAAACGAAGAGAACATGCCCTGCGATGACTAGTTGTTTTCCTGTCTGCTTATTCAGAGAAGTAGGTTGTTGTAAGTAACTGGTTTATATTTTTATTTACTCCTTCCAAATTTCATATCATATTTAATCTTATAATCATCTACTGATTTCATAATAAATTATATGAAACTAGCTACTTATAACAGTTTGTATCATTGAATAAAAGAAGGGAACATGTACTGCGATGACTAGTTGTTTTCCAGTCTGCTTATTCAGAGAAGTAAGTTGTTGTAAGTAACTGGTTTATATTTTATTTACTAAAGAATAAGTAAACTATGATATATTTATGGTTCAAAGGGTAAGTATTATACTATGAAATAATATCACCATATCTTTGATACATATATTCTTTTTATCAAGTTGAAGTAATGTTGAGCAAAATTTAGTCTGATAAGTAATTTAATTGATAGGTGATAAGTAAACATGAAAGGAGGACTGTTGCTTATCATGAATCAGGTCATGCGGTTGCTGGTTGGTTTTTGGAACATGCAGAACCATTGCTAAAAGTGACAATTGTACCACGAGGTACTGCTGCACTTGGGTTTGCACAATATGTCCCAAATGAGAACTTATTGATGACCAAAGAACAGCTTTTTGATTTGACTTGCATGACACTTGGTGGTCGAGCAGCTGAGCAGGTAAATTCATCAACACTATACCCTTTTCTCACTTATTTATTTTTTTCATTATAGGTGACAAACTTTGACTAGCTCACAGATGAATGGTCTGATTTGGGTTATGCTTCATCTATGCTGGGTATAAAAGTAAAAGAAGTCAGCTTAACAAGAACCTAGAACTAGATTTGAGGTCTAACTTCTTTTCCTTCACAAATTAGATTTTAAGTGGGATTTTTGTAATCATAAGTTTCACACCATTTATTATTAGAAAATTCAAAATTTTTGGACAAAAAAGTGTTTTAGGTCAACAAGACCAACTCGTACCAAAATACCCGTTTTTACTTAATAAATAGGTCCTCCGTCATTTGATCAAGTCACAGAAGAACTTATACAAGCTCAACAAATAGGTTCCTTTATAGATGATTAGGTTGTGAATTCCTAAAATAACAAGAACTCAACGAAAAAGTCCTTCAAAACTAGTTTTCTTTTAAATGCCATTTTTTTGCACGATGAAGTCGCTAAACTTAAAAAAATGTATTTCTTGGTATAGGTTTTGATTGGAAAAATCTCAACGGGAGCTCAAAATGACTTGGAAAAAGTGACAAAGATGACATATGCACAAGTAGCAGTTTATGGTTTCAGTGAAAAAGTGGGTCTTTTATCTTTTCCAAAAGATGATGGCGCCTTTGAGGTAACAAAACCCTACAGCAGTAAAACTGCTGCAATAATCGACAATGAAGTGAGGGAATGGGTTGCAAAAGCATATAAACATACATTACAGTTAATAGAAGAACATAAAGAACAAGTAGCCCAACTTGCAGAGCAGTTGCTTGAGAAAGAAGTTTTACATCAAGAGGATTTAGTCAACATTCTTGGTCAACGCCCTTTTGCATACAGTGAACCGACAAACTATGATAGGTTTAAGGAAGGGTTTGCAGAGAATGATGGTGAAAAATGATGATTTGCCACATCTTTAATTACCTGCTACGGAATTGAAATTTGTGGTTTCTTTGGATGAAAATCGTATTTGAAGTGATTTGTTTATTGCTAGATGTTAAGATTATGAAACTTACGAGCAAACTAGCAACACAAGTCCTTTTCTAGGAGAGTGCTGACTTTACCTTTAAGTTGTTTCTGATTAAAAAAATAGCTTATAAAGAAAGGGGTCAGATCACATATTGAAATGGGTCAAAGTTAGTCAAATTATACTTTTAACTTAAAATCTTGTATATTATTTTATATTTAATAAATGGAATTATCAGTGGGGTTGTGTTAAATGCATCTCAATGTAGGTACCCTTTCCTCTACTAAATTGTCATTTCATATCTCTATTTGGGTTTAGTTTAGCACACAATACACAGGGGTATATTTAGCCTATCCATTAACGTAGTACAGTTCTTGTAATCACAATGATTAGAGAACAACTGAAACCTTAGGTAAAAATAAGAAACGCATCCGACATATAGACAGACTGTGCCGAAGAATAAGCAACAACAGATTCCATTAAAAAATTTGTGATTCTTTATATTATACTTATTAGTTGAAAGAATTCAGACTAGCTAGGTTGACCCAAAGGGACTTCCTTTTCGAAACAGCTAATTTGGGTTGCAATTAGAAACATTTCCTGTGGACGATAGAGGGCCCAGATTCATCATATTCAGCCTTTGCGATCCACATCTGCATTAATATAAGAAACATTGACATGGTGAGTTACGTAGGTACGTTGTTGATGCATAGATATATGCAGATGTATATAGGTACGTAGATCGCATTGAAGAAAAAGAGAAAAAAAGGAGGGACTGGCGCTGGCCTGCTGGAAGGTGCTGAGAGAGGCCAAAATGGAGCCACCAATCCAGACACTATACTTCCTTTCAGGCGGAGCCACCACCTTGATCTTCATGCTGCTCGGGGCTAACGCAGTTATCTCCTTGCTCATTCTATCTGCGATACCCGGGAACATAGTAGTCCCACCGCTCAGCACGATATTCCCGTACAAGTCCTTCCTGATATCCACGTCACACTTCATTATCGAGTTGTAAGTCGTCTCGTGAATCCCCGCCGCTTCCATCCCGATCATCGACGGCTGGAAGAGCACTTCCGGGCACCTGAACCGCTCCGCCCCGATCGTGATCACCTGCCCGTCCGGCAGCTCGAAGCTCTTTTCCACCGACGAGCTGCTCTTGGAGGTTTCTAGTTCCTGCTCAAAATCGAGCGCGATATAAGCCAGTTTCTCTTTCATGTCTCGTACGATTTCCCGTTCCGCAGACGTGGTGAAGGAGTAGCCTCTTTCAGTCAGAATCTTCATCAGGGCGTCCGTCAGATCACGCCCTGCCAGGTCCAACCGCAGTATCGCGTGTGGGAGGGCGTACCCTTCGTAGATAGGGACCGTGTGGCTCACACCATCACCAGAGTCAAGAACAATACCGGTTGTACGGCCACTAGCATATAAGGACAGAACAGCTTGAATCGCAACATACATCGCAGGAGAGTTGAACGTTTCAAACATGATCTGAGTCATTTTCTCCCGATTAGCTTTTGGATTAAGAGGTGCTTCTGTCAGCAGGACCGGGTGTTCTTCTGGTGCCACACGTAGTTCGTTGTAAAAGGTGTGATGCCATATCTTCTCCATGTCATCCCAGTTATTCACGATACCATGTTCGATCGGGTATTTTAACGTCAGAATACCACGCTTCGATTGCGCCTCGTCCCCAACGTATGCGTCTTTTTGTCCCATCCCAACCATCACCCCCGTGTGACGCGGGCGTCCCACAATGCTCGGAAACACTGCTCTCGGGGCGTCATCTCCCGCGAACCCAGCCTTGCTCATTAATCAATACATTACATTACATTACATCATCAACAACAACTTTTTACCATATAATTAAATAAAATCAAAAGCCAAGTTTTAGTTAAACTTGATACCTTGACCATTCCAGTTCCATTATCACAAACAAGAGGCTGAATGTCTTCTCCATCGGCCATTTTTTAGGACCTTTAATTTATATATTTATTAATTAGTAACATCAAATTATAAACAAGAAGTACGTACGTAAATTTACTCATCCATATACAGGACATATACATACAGGAGAATAATTGTATAATTAAACATACTACACATAGACATTATTAGAATCTAATCACACACATAAACATAAAACATGTATCTGACATGTGTGTCAACATGAACATTGCATCCCGGACTCGTAGATCAAGGATCACTAAAGCAACCCTAGCTCTGAACCTAATTACAAAGGTACCTAGCTTATATATATAATGACCATCATATATGGCCGGCCTGTACATGCATTATACATCATATATATATACCAGTGAATGAATGCAACTAAAGCGTTGAATGAATCGAGACCACATGCATCGAACCAGCATATATATATGGATGATGACGATTGAGTTGAATGGATGAAATTGAATGGAAATTAATGTTTACCTGGTAATTAATTGAATAAAGTGAAATGGATTAACGTAGGTATATGGTACTGTTTGTGAAATAATGGAGAATGGAAGTAAAATTAGGGTTAAATGATAAAGGGGGCGTTCCAAATGGATGGTTTCACGCTCAATCCGGAACTCCCTCTTGTCTCATGAACGCCTTCTGTAATTATTTTTTGTCCTTTTCAAACGCCATTTTCCATTTTCCATTTTCCATTTTCCATATATACATATACATATACATATACATATACATATACATATACATATATATATATACATATATATATATATATATATATATGAATATGAATATGATTTAAACATCAATAACTTCTTATCTTAAGCGGTAATAAAGTTTCATAACAACAACATAGCACTATTCCAGAGGTGCGTGATAATAGAAAAAACTCTATAATACCCATGGAGCTTAATTAATTTTCACATTATTTAATTGTATAATACAAGAGAATAGTCTAATTGAACATTTCGTTCGTTGTATATACGATTAGTGATTTATCTTTTGTACAATTTTATATGGGACGGCACATCACATCACACCACACCACATATATTTGACTTCATTAACGGCCTGCGTAAATAATGGAGTCAGTGGGGGGAGACGACACCGTATTATATTAATGTATCTGTAAAAAATAAGCACTGGTTGAAGCATGACCAAGTCGACCGGAGTAATCCTCCCTTATATCCAACACACCGTCGAAATCCTCCGGCAACGCTTCCATTCCCTTGAGAAATTTCAAGACTTGCGACATGCTGGGCCTCCACATTGCTTGCTTTGATGTCTCGATGGATTATACCCATTCTTCTTGCAGATAGGCCAGTGCTTAGGCAACATGGGTGATGATTTTTAAGCCTCTCTTTCCATGTCAAAACCAAATTTGATTTCGAATTGAACAATAGGCCATCTAAGCTGGAGTTGGGCATGTAGTCGTAAACGAGAAACAGTTGGCCTTTCGTCGACAGATTGGGGTAAAGTCCCTTTGTACACCTACCCAAAAACCCCTTTAATTTTCCAAGGACTTCACTTCACTTTCTTTGAACCCTTTTACCAACTTCCGTTTTCTCTTTCGATACAAAACAACACCTAAAATTATAAGCATGCAGTAATCCACCTACAAACAAGCCAATTGCTAGAAGCATGTGTTTCTTTTCGGTTGGTTTTTTCTCTTGAGCGGTAAAGGGGGATCTTGGAAACATCTAGCTCTTAGTTCATCTGAAAGCTCCAAGCGAGAACGTAAAACCCTTGAAGAAGAGCCCTAGTTGCACAAGTGAACCCAGGAAACATTTCTTCCAGTAGAAATAGGGATAAATCTATCCGTAAAGAAACAAGTGGCTTTTTAGGTTTTGCGAGATGCAACGGAGCGAGTGTGACGTCTATCTGTTTCCGAAGGGCATTGTAATCGACCAAAGCCCAAATTTCTTATGAGCTTTGTAAGAATTCAAACTTCAGAGAAGAACGATTACACTGATTATTATTTCAGATCAATTCTAGAAATAAGAATACATCACACTATATACCCGGTTTCACAACTAACTAACCGAAATTAACAACTATACAAAGAAAAACACAATTACACTAGAACTAATTGATATGGTCACAATTAGTCCCTGAACTTGTAAACATAACCAAACTAAAGAAACCTTCGGAAGATATCAATGCTTCGGAAGATTTCTATGCTTCGGAAGATTTATGCCGGCAAGCATAAGCTTCTGAAGAAAACTACAAGCATAAGCTTCGAAAGCAAAACTTGAACTTCCCCTTCGGAAGAAATCTTGATTTGACTTTTATATTTCACAATCTCCACCTTAAAATCAAATCAAGACTCTAACCAATACCCAAAGCATCCAAGCAATAAGTATCATCAAGTTATATCCCCAACTCAAGAACACCACCAAGGACCTCAAACACACATCCTGTGATTGATCCACCTTTGTCTCGATCCTTAACAAAGTCAGAATACACAAATTCTTCAACCAGAACTGGACTACCCATCACATGCTGTCTAAAAAGAATACCACTCTCTTAAGTTCCATTCAACCAGATAAGCAGCAGTCACGAAAGCCTCCGCCCAAAACTATTTTGGTAACCCAGAACTAGAGAGCATACACCTTACCTTGTCAATCAGGATTCTATTCATCCTTTCAGCTAACCCATCCTGCTGAGGCATGCCTGGCACAGTTAACTAGCCTAACTATACCATCTCTCTTACAAAACTGATTGAATTCTATGTTGCAAAACTCTAACCCATTGCCTGTCCTTAACCTCTTAACCTTCTTCTCAGTCTGAGTCTCCACCTGCACCTTCCACTCTTGAAATTTCCCAAAAGCTTCACTCTGGTGCTTTAATACATAGACTCACACTTTCCTTGAGAAATCATCTATGATGGACAAGAAGTACCTGGCACCACCCAAAGACTCAGTCTTGGCAGGACCCTAGAGATCTGAGTGTACATACTCCAAAATTCCTTTGGAAGAGTGCTTGCCACGACTAAACTTTACCTTTTTTGGCTTCCCCATCATACAGTCTTCATAGAGGTTAGTATCACACCAATTGAGTTTACCAAGAACCTGCTATTTCCCTACCTCAATCAACCCCTGGCCACTTTTATGGCCAGCCTCTGATGCCACAGAGCTGCCTTACTACTTTCTTCAACTGAAACTGCAATGGTTTCATCTTTCTTTAAGGCTTCACCATCTAAAAGATAAATGTTGTTATCCATCCTTCTGCCTGATAACATCACCAAAGAGCCCTTTATTACCTTGGCTTTACCATCTTTTAGACTAACATGATACCCTGATCTTTCAAATGTATCCAGAGACAACAAGCTTCTCTTTAAGCTAGGAATGTATCTACTTCCTTAAGATCCACCTGCATCCCATTCTTCATCTTAAAACTTACTGAGCCAATGCCAACTATCTTGCATTGTCTTTCATCCCCCAGCTTTACACTTCCTAGATCTTTGAATTCTAGTTCATTAAAGAACTCTTTTACAGGTGACATATGAAATGAACAGCCAGAATCTAGCACCCAATCATCAGATCTACCTTTTGATGAAACAGCTAACACATCAACACTATCATCGCTTTAGATGAATCATCTTGAGACAAATGACTACGTGACTTGTCATTGCTAGACCTACTAACTTTCTTTCCCTTCCACTCAGGGCACTCCTTCTTCAGGTGTTTCTCTGATCCGCATACAAAGCATTCCCTCTTGAATTCCCTCTTGAATTTGAACTTGGATCTTGATGCTCTCCTATGTCTTTGATTTCTCTGCTCAGTGCTTCCTCTTACTACCAGCCCCTGACCCTCTTCATCCTTAGGATCAATCTTTCTCTTCTGGAGTTGTTTGGAATTTAGAGCAGCCAGAACATCTTCCATTATCAATGTTTCTCTCCCATACATGAGAGTATCAACAAAATGCTCATATGACTCAGGCAAAGAGGCCAAGAATATGATGGCTTGATCCTCTTCATCAAGTTCGATCTTAATGTTTTCAAGATCCAGGATCAACTTATTGAATTTATCTGTATGCTCTTCAATCTTTTTATCAGATCTCATCTGAAACGTGTACAACCGTTTCTTCAATTAAAGATGGTTTGCCAGAGATTTGGTCATGTAGAGCGTCTCCAACTTAGACCAAATTCCGGCTGCTGTCGTTTCCTTGGTTAACTCCCGTAGAACTCGATCCCCAAGGCTCAAAACGATTTTGCTGTGAGCCTTTTCCATGATTTCTTTTTTCTTTTCTGCATACAAATGTGCAGGAAGATGTTCTTCCCCCTTAGTGCATCAACTACTCCGTTATGTACTAATAACGCTCGCATCTTCACCCTCCACAGACCGAAATCATTCTTTCCATCGAATTTCTCTAGTTTGAACTTCATTGACGTCATTCTCTTCGTCAATTGAATTGCCCTTCGAACTACGGATCTTGAACCAATCAGACGACTAGCACTCCACCTTGACGAGATCACTTCCTTCTCTGAATTGAGCCTTCCTTCACCTTGGCTCTGATACCACTTGTTAGAATTCAAACTTCAGAGAAGAACAATTACATTGATTATTATTTCAGATCTATTCTCGAAATGAGAATACATCACACTATATACCCGGTTTCACAACTAACTAACCGAAATTAACAACTATACAAATAAAAACATAATTACACCAAAACTAATTGATATGGTCACAATTAGTCCCTGAACTTGTAAACATAACCAAACTAAAGAAACTTTCAGAAGATATAAATGCTTCGGAAGGTTTCTATGCTTCGGAAGACTTATGCTGGCAAGCATAAGCTTCGGAAGAAAACTACAAGCATAAGCTTCGGAAGCAAAACTTGAACTTTCCCTTCGGAAGAAATCTTGATTTGACTTTTATATTTCACAAGCTTGAAAGAGTTAGGTTTTTAAAAGCCCCACCATTTTGATCGTCGTAATAGCCTGCTGTTGTAGCGAAGGCTATGTTTGGGATTGCTTATTTTGGTTGATAAGAACTTTTGACAAAAAAAAACTTATTAACTTATGGCTTTTCAAATTAGTTTTTTAAAAAATATTTGAATTAACTTATAAACTAAAACGTAGTAAAATGCCAAAAAAATATACTTTTTAAAATGAGGGGAGCTAATAGAAGTTAATTGAAAAGTATAATAGAAAATTAGATTACAAGAAGTTTTCAAAAATAGTATTTATGTAATCCATTTTCTTGGTTTACAAAAAACAGTTGAAAATATAATTGAAACTCGCTGCTCCACGTGTTTAAACATTTGTTTTGAAAGTGGTTATCATCTTTGTGAATTATTTTGTTTTAACAATAAGTAGTTTTCTTTATGTCGAGCGTTAGTGATAACATCATATGTGATATGATAAAATATATATATTATAATTGACCATATTCATTTTCAAACTAAATACACGTTAAAACGTAGAATAACTCGAATTTATATCGTTGAATTAAAACGTATTATATTTGACTTGACTCTTTTTCTCTCAAACTAATATATGTAGAAACGTAAACCAACTCAACACGTACATAAAAAAGTACGTGCAACGGTGCCATATGTGACGTGATAAAGTATATATTACAATATCTCCCGACTCGTTTCTGAATTAAATTTACGTCGAAACGTATTTATACTGTCAAACGAGACGTATTATATTCGACCTGGCGTGTTTTTCCAAACAATAAACAATTACAATAAAGAACAATAATAATAGTTCATTTAGTTTCTTAAAATTAACATACATATAATTTAAACCATAAACAGGGCTTTATTATTTTTTTTCTAGAAATGATTCATGCCGTAGAATAATTTTTATTGTCTCCTATATTATTTTTAAGGTTTAATTTGATATATATCCCTACAAAACTAGTTAAATATCATATATATCCATATAAAATTTTAAATATCATATATGTCCCTATAAAATATGTTAAAGATCATATATACACCTTTTTAAAATAATTAACATGTCATGTGAATCCATTTCACACATTTCATAAAAAAAATCATAATATAACCATTTTATCCTAGATTTTATTGAAACTTTAAGTCTTCATATTTACTTATTTTTAACTAATCTTTTTATGTTTTTATTTATTATTATTTTTATTTTTACAACACAAGCTTTATTGCTTTTCTAGTTGACTTGATTTTTATAGCATTTTTATGACACCTTTTACTAAATTTATATTGGTTTTTACCAACTTTTGTAACATCTTTTTTTACTATTTTCCGGTTATCTCAATTAAATGTCCTCTTTAAACATCTTAACAATAAAGTTTTATTCATACAAGTCTTATTATAAAAGCTGTAAATTTTTTTTAACCTCATGAAAAGAGTTACTCGAGTTTTGAGTGTGATGATAAACTTGTTTATGAAGCTAAATAATTTATTCGGTTGCTGTTATTTAACATATATAATTTATTATAAGTAACTTAGAGTCATTACACAATTAGATATCAAGTCAATTAAACAAATAGTAAAATTGGTAATTTTTTAGTAAAACATAATAAAAATCACCATTAAAAGCAAAACATATTGAAAAGCATTAAAAAACTTTTATCAAATATGAAAAAAACCTAAAAGAACCGTAAAAAATACAATAGAAAGATGAGTTTAAATGTGTAAAAATAAGATTTTAAAGTTTTAAGAAAATTAAGGGTAAATTTGTTATATTTTATGTTTGTTTATATAAAATGTAGATAGTGAAGGATGGAACAGAGATATGATTTTACAGTCTGTATCATATTTGGATGAAAATTAAGTGCTCAAGTCAATTATGGCTTGGTTCTTAAACATGAATTAATTCATTCATATGTGTAGAAACGACCAAGGCAAGTTATCAATAGTATTTGGCATGTTCACATTGGTTGTTCAAGGCACATGACTGGTAATATATTTATGATACTTAGAACTTGGTTTGGATGTATATAATATTTGATAGGTTTTGTAGGGATATACATGATATTTGTTATATTTAGTAAGGATATATATGATATTAAAATTTTATTTTGGCTATATTTAATATTTTGTAAGTTTATAGGTATATATATATGAAATTATCTCTATTTTTAATTAATCATCATTAAATTCGTATGGGTTGTGAAAATGCTAGATTATGACATCCGTCACTCGTAGGTCAGTCAATGTAACACCCGGATATTTTTTTAAAAAAAAAGAAGAAAAGAAGAGAAAGAAGAAAAGAAAATAGAAGTTTAAAGCAAGAAAGGTGAAATAACCCAAGTTGAGGGGTTAAAGTAGTGCAAGAGGCAAACTTTAATATTATTATGTTTAAAAGTGGGCATGGCCGCACACTCCCTCTGCTCACAAACTGCCTTCAATAGCAGAAAAAGAAGAAAAGCAGAGTTTCATCGGTTTTCTAGAGAGAAGAAGAAGAAGATCGTCTTGAAGGTAAGATTTTGTGTGTTTTGTTTGGTTTCATCTGGGTTTTCAGCATGTAAATCTAGTCTTATGTGTTTCTCTGTGTTCGGTTGTGTGTTTTTGATGTGTTTAGGTGTTTGAACTCCAAGTGCTCTGAAGAGTTTTACTCGAAGGCTGCTGTAGGTGAGTTCTAGAACCCCGGTTTTTCTGTTTTAAGCATGTTTTGGGGCTGAAATGCATGTAAACTATTATTTTTGAAAATTCCAGTATGTTAACCGTATGTGTTATCCCCTGTTTATGTGGGTATGTGTGTTTGTGAATATTTGACTGAATTATGTGGTTGTATGCTTGTTTTATGAGCTTAGTATGCTAGATTTGGGCTAGGATTATGTAAGGATAATGATCGGGAACTGAAAAATTTGCATAAGTTAGAACTGGGTTAGTGCCCATGCGCCTAAGTAACTGCCCATACGCCTAAGTGTTGCTCATGCGCCTAAGTTCCCATGCGCCCAAGTACTCATGCGCCTGCATAGTGCTCATGTGCCTGCATAGTTCCCATGCGCCTAAGTTTTTTTGCCCATACGCCTAAGTTTTTTTGCCCATACGCCTAAGTGTTGCTCATGCGCCTAAGTTTTCCCATGCGCCCAAGTATCCATGCACCTGCATAGTACACATACGCCTAAGTTTTTCCCATGCGCCTAAGTTTTTCCGCATGTGCCCAAGTGTTCCCAAACTGTTCATGCGCCTGCATAGTGCCCATGCACCTACATAGTGCTCATGCGCCTAAGATGACTTAGAATTTTTTTTGAAATTTTGGGAAAAATGGAAATTTATGGTTAAGCTCTGGAATGTTTTGGTGGGTTATGTTTGTTCATGTTATGCATGTTATGGCCTGTTATTAATGTTCCTTACTACGTATTATTACGTGACTTTACGTGGTGTGTTAATGCTCTTATACGTAAAGTATTATATAATGAAAGTTAAAGACATTATTAGCGAAGTGAAACCTAATGAAAGAATGTAATGTCTTGCAAGCAAGGAGGTTCACAACTCATTGAGGGGTTGTTAGCTCAACTTTGTACGGTTTAGCTAACCCATAAGGATGCGCACAGGGGTCAATCCTTGTGATTGACCAATATGTACGAAAAGGGACCCTTGTCGCTTGCCCCAGTACTGGAGTCAGCTTCGTGCACAATGTTAGGGGTCTATTTATAGACTTCGGCCCATTACCTGCTTCGTGCACAATGTTTGGGGTATAGCATATGACATGGGTCTAGATGAAAATGAAAGATAATGATGAAAGTACGAAATGAATAAAAAGAATGTTGAAAGATAATAATATTATTAAGTTGTACGTATGTGGTGTGATCACGAACGAAAAGATTTTTACTAAATGTAAAGTATTTTATTATATAAAACTAGAACTCACTCAGCAATGCTGACTTTTAATGTATTTTCAGTTGGCAGGTAACTTGTTGCTGAGGATGGCAAGAGGGTGAAGCTACTTGGCGGGCAAGACTGGCATCCATCTCATGCAATAATAATGATGTTGTTTTGTAATACAACTAAGTGATATTTTGTAATCTTGTAAACAACGATGTATTACTTGGCAAATGTGTTTATTAAAGCATGAAATAGTTTTTGGTGAATTATTCCGCTGCCATATTTTATTACTTAATAAATCTTAATATGTTTTGACATAAATAAGGTTGTGATTGACCAACTGTGGGGTTCTAGGGAACTGGACCTTACAGTCAATTAGCTCGTAGCTTGTTAACCCTCTTGTGCATTTATTATTCTAGTATAATTAATTTGTTTCGACCCTGAGTCTCGTCTTTATTGGTTTGCGTGTTAACCCTAATCCTATAAAATGATAAATTAGATTAAAACTTTTTTTAACTATTATTATTAATATGATTAATATTAATATTTTTATTATTGCTTAACATGGTTGTTGTTGTTGTTGTTATTATTATTATTATTATTATTATTATTATTATTATTATTATTATTATTATTATTATTATTGTTATTATTGTTATTATTATTTTTATTATTGTTGTTGTTATTATTATTATTATTATTATTATTATTATTATTATTATTATTATTATTATTATTATTATTATTATTACTACTACTACTACTACTATACTACTATTATTAGTCTTTATTGAAATAGTAATTATTATATTAAAGGAAAAAAATAAAAATAAAAATAGTTTCGGTTGGTTTGTAAATAAAGTAAAGATGAGGGGGCTATAGTGTAAAGTTTGAATTACATATATATGTGTGTCGGCCGATGAAACCCCCCCTTTTTTTCGAACCCTACTGCCGTCGACCTCACTCGTGGCCTCCGGCAATAACCCCTCCCAATCCGCGACCTCCGACGAGTATTCTCCCATGTGTTCCAACTCCGGTGATTGTTCCACCGTCTCTCCGCTTAGTTGAGGTATCGTATTCGTCATTGTTATGTCCGGTTGATCTTGTCAGTACTTGGGTTTGGGTTTGGCCGATGGTGTGTATGTCATGTATATATATATATATATATGTATGTATGTATCTTAGTTTGTATGTATTGTGTGTGTTTTGGTGTGTGTGTGCAGTCGTGAAAGGAGCTGAACACAATAGCCTTCGACTGCTGTGTGTACGTATGTATTCATGCGTGTATTGATATGGGTGCCTTCAAAAGTGTTGGTTCAGGCCCCAATTAAACACATACGAAACACATAGTTTACTGCTTGAACTCTCTTATTTCATTCATACTAAGCCTTACATAAATAGTTAAAAGAAAACAACTACTTGTAGCCCATTACTCCTAAAATTTAGACCTACTACTTTGACTAAACTAACCCACTATTTTTGACCCATTAAACCAAATCAAAGACATCCGTTTTCTAATCCATGACCCCTACCTGACCTGCTATTTAAATAAATCAAGATTAATCAAACATTCACACCTTTAATTTTGATCTCAGTTTGAACTTCTCGCTACTTGATTAAACCACACATGTTGTATAAAACATTCCATGTGGTAACCAACTTTGCTAGTCTCCGGCTTCTTGATTCTCTTTGGAACTCCACACAAATTCGATCAATCATGTATATCAAAAAATCGCACCACACAAGTTACTTCGTCCACTTCCACACCGATACGGTCTGCCTTTTGAATGGTTCACATAGACCGATCAACCTGAACGACACCCGGTTCCACTTCTTCTATTTGTTTCCCTCATCCCGTAGCAACTTATCACACAAGTGAATAATTCTTTTTGTTGTTTGACTTTTCAACTTCACATGTACACCTGTGTTCCCGAGTTTACTTAAGCGGAGAAAAGAAAATAAAATTTTCTTTTCTTTTTCTTTCCTTTCTTTTCTTTTTCTTCCTTTCCCTTTCTTTTCTTTTCTCTCATTTCCTTCCAATTTGGAAGGATTCATTTTAGGCTTTATTTTCCTTCAATTTCCTTTCTTTTCCCTCCTTAAATGAACTCAAGAATACAACTTTCTTACTTTCCTTCCATTTTCTTTGTTAAAAAAAAACTCTAGAACACAACAATTTTTTTCTTTCCTTCCGATTCCTTTCTTTTCTCTCCTTAAATGAACTCAGGAACACAGTGTAACGCTTTAATATATTTCTTCCACATAGAAACAATTCTACCATTTTTCTTGCTTCACATCCATATCAGCTTTTCATTTTCTTTAGGGTTTGTCTTTGTGACATCCGGTAATTTTCCGTTACCAAACTTCGTTAGTTCCGTTAAGTCTTGCATACACGTGTTGTGAGCGCACACTAGTTGTCATTGAATATTGGTGACTTAATAGTAATTAATAATGATAAACTGATAATACTTTAGTTGGTGATGTGATTATTCAGTTGTGCTTATGTGCTAACGTGATTTAAATGTTAATTGTTAATTTTATCGCGTAACGTGAAATCGTTTGTATTTAATTTGTGAACTTTGTAACTTGTAAAGATAATGCATATAATTGTTATTATTAGTTTATATGTTTATTATTTTAGTTAAAAACATCTTAAAAGAGTGTTAAAAGCTTAATTTTATAAAAATACAAATTACAAGGGTTTAAGTGGTAATTATAATTAATTAAATAAAACAAAAGGAAAAACCCAACCCTAATCCCACCCCATCGGCCGCGGCCTACATTCTCCCCCTCTCCCTTTGCGAAATTCGACCTAAACCAAACAATAAACATCGATCTTGATTAGTTCCAAGTGGTTCAAACGTGTAGCAAGCATCAAACCTCGCCTAACACACGATTTAAAGGTTAGTTTTGTGTTTTGTTCACGTGTTTTAAATATGGCCGAGAGTTATGGGTCGAACTTGATGATTGAATGTCGATTTTGTGTTGTTTGATGATACTGGGATGTTAATTGGATTGTATATGCTAGTTTATGTAGATTATGCAAGAAAGTTATGATTTTGATGCGTTGTTCATACGTGTCTAATAATAGCAACTTTATTTGCATGAATATGATGATTGGATGATGAATTGATGTTGCTAAAATGTTTATCATGTGATGGGGATGTTAGAATGATGATGTTGATGCTAGAAACCTAAGAATGGATGTTGTAGTTCATATGTTACCAAAAGTAGAAACTTTTGGTTTTGAAGAATGATGAATCATGATGATTTGACGTGTAGAACATGTCTAGATGATAGCATGAGTTTGAATTGGTATATTGTTAATGAAATCATGAATGTATTGGGTGTTAGATAGATTTTGGGATGCACCTTCCCAAAAGGGAAACTTTATTTGCACAAAATCTTGAATATGATGATTTGAGCATGTTTGTGATGTTAGGACCATGTTAGCATGTTTGTTAATGATTTCTAAGGTGGTAGAATGCATTGTTTGGGTTGTATGAAGGCTTAGTTTGTTAGTTGAAAGATTTGGTCTCTTTGTGGGTACACATGATGATAGGTCATATGGGTAATGATAGGACTATTGTTTGGGTTGTAATATATCACTGTGGAGTACTTAGGTTGGTATGAATTCTGTTGATTAGTGGGATGATGATTGTTATACACGCGTGCGAATCTGAGGCCCCTACTTAGTAGGATTGGCAGGGTTTAGGGAGTGTAGTCGTGAGTGGCTTCACATGGCATGTTATGCATGATTTAATTCTGTGTATGATGCATGGGTTATGATATAATTTTGTTGAACATGATGATTGTTTGAGATTCGCATGACTTGTATGAAAATATGGTTTTATGATGATCTACGAAGTACATGTGGTTAATGAAGTGATATATGTGAACAACTTGCATGATAATCATGTGTGATGAACCGTATGTTTGATTTAAATGGATTTTCACATATATGTGAACAACTTGCATGATTTACTTTGGTCTTTCTGGTTTATTAAACGCTTCCACATATTTTCTAAAGTTAAACTCTGATTTTGAATGTTTGTTCATATAGAGTCGTTTTGAGTAACTAATGACTGAGATCCTGGTATGTCACACGGCTCGCGGTAAAACCCCGCACATGGATTTTGAGGATGTGACAAATTGGTATCAGAGCCATTGGTTATAGGGAACTAGGTTGCATACACACACTAGACTATAACCGCACAATTATTAGTTACTTGTCACTTATTCTTTACTCATTGGCATACGCAACACGTACTTCGCAGCATGGCATCGTCATCCCGTGATTTGGGTAAGAGACCAGCACGATCTGAGTCACCTCCTACTTCTCCCGTACCTGATAGGGGATTTAACTGGCCCCGACATCCTTATCCTCCTGGCGAGATAGACTGGGATCAACCTTTCATACCGCCTGAGCTCGATCCTCCGCGGAACTGGGATTTCTACCCCACCTACATATGTCGTATGGTTTATAGAGAGCTTGTACCACCTGTAGCTCCTACAAAACCTAGGACTAGGTCATCGACAGCCTCTGCATTGCCTACTCTTCCTACCTTGGACATCCCTCTCGAGCACGCGTTTGCAGCTTTGGTAGCCACTCTAGACACGGAGCGACAGCGTATCCGAGGACTCACTGATGAGAACTCTGCCTTACGATCTGAGATGCGTCAGTTGCGCTACCAGGTAGAGACGCTTCAGGAGCGACTCTTGATGGCCATTGGTGGACATCATACCCTGGCAGGCAACGTTGTAGCACTTACTGGGCGCATGGACGCGCAGGATCACCATAACATAGTGATCGATGATAGGTTTGCTGATTTAGAGGCACAGCTAGCAGCACTCCAGATTGCTGAAGCCCCTGCACCTTTGGTGGACCCTGATGAGGAAGACCCGGAAGAGGAACCGGAGGAAGCCCCCGAAAAAGAACCAGCAGAGATGGATGAGGACAGTGACGTATCTGACGTGTTGGACTGATTCTACTTTTATATGACTTAGACTATATAGTGTTTCTTTTCTTTGAAACCTATGTGGGAAGGGTTGTTTTCACACCCAACTGAAAAACTCAAATTTTGACATTGATGAATACTTTGTGACTCATTTACAATTTATTTATCTTTGGTTATTATTTCTGTTATAAATGTTGTGGTTGTGATGAAATCCTTATTTCTTATTATTTACTGTACCTCAATGAGATTAATGTGTTGGATGTTACTCATTATTGTATTTGTGAATGTAAAGTGAAATATAGATGGACGTGGAAGAGGACGTGGACGTGGCGCCGGAGGTCGTGGTGCCAGTGCCATAAACATGACACCTGCAGAGTTGGCTGCCCTAATTAACAAGCACGTACAGGCAGCAGTGGCTGCTGCTCAAACCGGACAGCCAGTAGGTAAATGATAAAAGAGGTTTAACCAATTATCCTAGTTACTTGTCTGGGATACCTGACTAATGTATGGTTTATCGAAACAGGACCTCCACCTTGTACTTACAAGTCCTTCATGGATTGTAAACCTCACACCTATAGCGGGACGGAAGGAGCTGTGGGATTAGTATGATGGTTTGAGAAAACTAAATCCGTATTCGCGAAATGTAACTGTCCGTCAGCTGACCAAGTGAAGTTCGTGACTGGAACACTTGAGGGTGCAGCACTTTCTTGGTGGAATGCCCAGGTGCAAATTCTGGGTCAAGCTATGGCCAATGAACTACCCTGGGATGAATTTAAGGAGATTATGACCGAGGAATACTGCCCCCAAAACGAAGTACAGAAGCTGGAAATGGAATTCTGGCAACTCAAAATGCAAGGCTCAGAGATTGAAGCCTACACGACCCGTACTCATGAGTTGGCCACACTATGCCCGGGAATGGTCAATGAAATGCACAAGAGAGTCGAACACTACAAACGTGGACTGGAGCCCGAGATTCAGAGTATGGTAACTGCTTCCAACCCCACTACCATACAGCAGGCTATCCGTACATCCCACAGGCTGACTGACCAGGCAGTTGAGCAAGGACGGTTACCCAAACGGGGCGTGGTTAAAGGTTCATCCTCCAGCAACCAGCCACAACAACAACAGCAACAGGTACAACAACAACAACAACCTCCCCAGCAACAAAGGAGGTTTGATAACAACCGAAATTTCAATTAGTCATCGTCGACATCACAGGGACAAGGAGGCTATATGGGGAAAAGTCCCAAGTGCAATTGATGCAACTACCATCACACTGGCAGGTGTGACAACTTCCGATGCCAACGCTGTGGTAAAGTTAGGCATGCAACGAAGGACTGCCAGGGTGAACTGATGAAGAAGCCTTAACAATCTCAAGAAACTCCGAAAGGTTGTTTCGAGTGCGGAAAAGAAGGTCATTATAGACGCAATTGCCCACAGCTTAGGAGAAATGGAAATGGCGGGAATAACACTGGCAATAACAACAACGGCAACAACAATAACAACAACAATGGTAATGGCAATAACAATGGTGGAAATAATAATGGAGCCAAAGGGAGAGCCTTCGTCATTGGCTCAGGTGAGGCTCTAAACGATCCTACAACTGTAACTGGTAAATTTTTGGTTAATGGTCATTTTGCTACCGTATTATTTGATACTGGAGCTGATAGAAGCTTTATTTCCACTAAGTTTAGTAGTCTTTTAAGTGATACGCCTTCAACATTAGAATCTAAGTACATTGTAGAGTTAGCTGATGGTAAACAGATTCACGTGACCCATATCCTTAGAGGCTGCATGATAGAACTTGCTGGTCATACCTTCGACATAGACCTCATGCCTATCACACTTGGGAGCTTTGATGTAGTAGTTGGCATGGATTGGCTTTCTGACAAGCAAGCGGAAGTCATATGTCACGAGAAGGTTATACGGATTCCTAACGGTGAAGAAATTCTCTCGGTCCAAGGCGATAGGAGTGGTGCAGTGATGGGCATCATCTCATTCATGAAGGCACAGAAGTTGTTACGGAAAGGTCGACTAGCCATATTGGCACTTGTCACAGACAAACAGACAGAGGAAAAAAAGATAGAGGATATCCCCGTGGTTCGTGAGTTTTACGAGGTGTTTCCGGAGGACCTGCCTGGACTACCACCTCATCGGCAAGTAGAGTTCCAGATTGATCTGACTCCAGGAGCCGCCTGATGTGTGTGCGTTGGAATGAGATTTTAAGTGTTTAAACGTTAAATATTAAGTATGATTATTCGTTTATATGCATGTGATTGAGTTGAATAGGTTGACTATGAGTTGGAAGTGATTTTGTAGGAAAAACAAGGAATTTGGAAGCTTACATGATAAAACAAGTCATTGGAGGGGTCAAGAAACGAAGTTTCAAAGTGCAGCAGAAAGGCTTCCACCGTAGCCTACTGTAGACACCGTAGGCTACGCCAGCTCAAGTAAAAAATCAGCAGAATACACCCCACCGTAGGCTACGCTGTCTGGCGTAGCCTACGCCAGGACCCTTTTCAAAAACCCTTAAATACGCGTTTTATTTAGGTTTTAGCCACCACTTGATTCCCATTCGACCTAGAACGTTTAGAGATGAATTTTTGGCGATCTGAGATCAATTTTTCACCATTCCAACTCTCAAAAACAAGATTCAATCATCCGGAATGCAAATCAATAACGGTTTTAAAGATCATTCAAGAACGATGAGCGGCTAATCCTCTCGTGATCGACTTCGGGTATTAGGTTTTGCGTGATTAGGCTTTTGTTTTTGTTTAACTTTGTTGGGATTAAACTTTAGAACCCGTTAAGTTCTTTTATGTTTTGATTATTTAAACAACGACGTTGGTAAACTTTTATTTGAATATCATTTAATCTTCCGGAAATTATATGATTACAAGTTTTGGTTTCTAATTGAATTGGTATTGTGTATCAAGACCCATTAAGTCCTGATTATCGATATCACTTAATCATAACACGTATAGAATCCCTATTAAGGATTTTCCTTAAAGTTAAACTAAACAATTGCTGAAAACCAAACCTAGAACCAAAGTGGATTACTTTCTCTTATAATCGTTTTCATAATCAAGTTTGATTCTTTCCAAGTTGTTTTCTTAGTTTATTTATTAATTATTCCAAAAATCCAATTTTCACAGCCAAGAGGCAATAGTTAAGTAATTTGTTAATTTAATTAATCATTATTTTCTAAATCAAAGTACAATACACCGACCACTAATTCCACGAGGATCGACAACCCTACTTACCCTAACTAGTTTAAGGTGAATAGGAACACACATTTTAACATCTTATTTGATTGATACTTCGACATCGATCAAATTTTGGCGCCGTTGCCGGGGAATCGGTGCGCTTGGTGTTTTGTTATTTTATTTGTTTAAAAAAAAAAAATCTTTTTTGTTACTTGTCTTATTTTATTTGTTTTTATTTTCGTGTTATGCTTGGTGTTTTCAGTGTGCAGGTGACAGGTTGCATGCATACTCGATATTCGGGTAGGAAATCACCACTAGTATTCGATCCAGAGATAGAAAGATCAGCAAGGTATAATCATGTTTTGCATCGATCAGGGTTACCAACTACATCAATTTCACAAGCTATCGATCAAGCAGCTGATAGTTTGTCTGATTCAACTCATATGGATAATCCAAATAACCAACCACCTCAAAATCCAAACCCTCTTCCCAATAACCAAAATCAAAACCCAAATCCACCCCCACCACCAAATAACAACCGCAACAACCTGAATCAACCACTACCCAACAATAATATGAATCAAAATAACCTCAATCAAGGAGATGACTTTGATCATGTGAGCATGCATAGTGTTCACACGGGTGATGAAGATTATGAAGATGAGTGGAATAACAATGAAGAACCCTATAATGGTGCAAATTATGATGCTTGGGATGGGAATTTCGGCGGAGGTAATGGACAAAATGGAAATAACAATTGGAGGAACAACCAATATGGATGGAATGCACCACGTATCAATCAACAACGAGGTGGAGTCAATAATAATTTCAATCAACCAAGAAGACCTCACAGAGCTCAAGTACAAGGTGTGGATAGCCATTTCAGACCGGCTATTTCTGAAAACCCGAATCCTATCGCACCTCCAAATAGTAGGGGAAGATCTTTTGATGTACGTCCTCACTACCTAACCATTCTTCCTGCATTTAGAGGCACTGCAACGGAAGAACCATATGTACATCTTGCTGAATTTGATGCAATATGTAGCACTATTGGTGGGAATCACTTCACACAAGATGAAGTGAGGTTGCAATTGTTCCAATTCACTTTGAAAGATAGAGCTAAGCAATGGTTCCTCACTTTGCCTGACAACAGTATTCATACTTGGCAAGAGATGCAAAGGGTTTTCCTTGAAGAATATTATTCTATGGGAAAGACAAGTGATGCAAGAGAGGCCATTCGATCTTTCCAACAACAAGCAGGGGAGCAGTTTCATGAATCATTCACAAGGTTTAAGGAACTTATTCGTATGTGTCCACATCATGGAATTGAACGTTGGGAATTGATTAAGGCATTTTCAGATGGACTAACACTGGAAGAAAGGAAATACTTGTATTCTACAAGTAATGGAACATTCTTATCTAATCATGAAGATATGGATTGGGAATTCCTAGAACGAATGTGTAAGAATTCCAAAGCTCAAGCTTCGGCTAGTAGACGATCAAAGCCCGCTCCGGCAAGGTTAACCACCATTGATTATGAGAGTAAAGAAAGAATTGCATCTTTGGAAAGACAATTGGCCAAGTTAGGACATGCGCGGACTAAAGATGTGGCTTTAATTGGATTTAATGTATGCAATGAATGTGGTGATTTGGGGCATGCAAGTGCAAGGTGTCCTTTGCTTTTAGGTCAACATGAAGAGGTGAATCAAGTATATGGAGAGAGAAAACAGTTTGATATGAACTCCAATACTTATCACCCTAGTTTGAGGAATCATCCACACTTTCAGTATGGAAATGCTTCAAACCAGATGAACCCTAATTTTCAAGGTAATAATCAAGGTGGTCAAGCTTATCAGAACCGAGAACAAGGGAATTATAATCAAAGTGGTTATCAAAGAACTTCATATTCTCAAGGAAACAATCAAGGAAACTACAATCATAGGGATCAACAAGGTAGTTCATCACGCAACTATCAAAGTAATTCTCAATCGGGACAACTTGGTGGTGAAGAGTCTACAAATGCAAAGTTGGATGCTTTGATGAACATGATGAAAGAGAATATGAAAGAGAACAAGAGAGAAAATGAAATTAGGGACAAGGCTTATGAAGCCTTAAATAAACAAGTGGGTCAACTTGCAGAGGATGTGGCTCAAATTAAAAGGAACCATGGAAAGCTACCGAGTGATACCATGGTCAATCCTCAACATCAAGGAACCAACACACAAAACATGGGAACTCTTCACATCAATTCGGTTAGTATCCTTCCTGACTCTAAAATTATTGATAATGACTTTACTTCTTTTTCACAACAAGTTACAGATAAGGAAGAGAAAGCCGATACAGTGGAAGAGAGTGACCCAGGAGCACCCATCATTCCAATAAAAGTAGGGAAGTTGAAGATAAAAAGAGCACTTTTGGATTATGGAGCAGCTGTTAGTATCTTGCCAGGTATGTTATATGATCAGTATGACTTCGGTCCTTTAGAGAAAGTTGACACCACTGTGGTGTTAGCTGACTTGACTCAAAAATGTCCTCGGGGGATGGTAAAGAATGTTATAATCAATTGGGAGAATTTTACTACCCTGTGGACTTTATGGTGCTCGATTTTGCACCAGTGAGAACGAATGAGCAACCGAATGTCATATTGGGTCGACCATTTTTAGCAACAGCGAATGCTCAAATCAATTGTCGGGATGGAACAATTGACATGACTTACGAAACTCGTAAGTTACGTTTTAATGTATTTTCCAAGTCGATTAATTATTTTGTTAATGATAAAGTTTTTGTGGCAGATATGACTAACGTGTGTGTTCCTACTTATACTTCACATGTAAGCATGAACACCACTTTTAAGAATGATTTTGAGTATGATAGGGATAAGCATGTGGACTTGAAGGAATTGGTGGATTTAAAAGAAAAGAAAGAGCCAATTATGAAGTTGGAAACAAAAGATGTGAAACCTAAAATGAAGAAAAAAGTTGGCGATTGACTTGATCTTATAAAAGATAGAGTTGTGGCATTAATTTTTGAGCCACAATGCGATCTAGTTGAAGAACTTCCGGATCATTTGAAGAATACTGGAGTCAAGCATCCTACTCGACCACCATGAGTGGTCGCAGGTACGGTCTGGCTGAAGACCTAAAACTTAGCGCTAATCGGGAGGCAACCCGAATTTAATTTTTATGTTTTGTGTTTGATATGTCTATTTAAGTAGTTTATTTTGATAATCGTTACGTTTGTGTCTGGGTCGGTTCGGGTTGGAAAAGTCGTTTGTGTTGATTAATTGAATAAATTGATTTTCAAAGAAGAAAAAAAAACTCACACACTTAACTTAAATACCACACATTGGGGACAACGTATCTCAAGTGTGGGGATGAGGGAAAATTTGGAAAAATTTTATTGTTTTTAAGCAATCCAATCAAACATGAAAACAACAAGCATACCAATTGATTCTTGTCATGTTTGATGTAAGGGTCCTTAGTCATGGTCTAATTCTAAGATAGCAAAAATAATGATGTTAGCAAGATTTTTAGAAAAAATTAAGAACTGCCTAGTTAGGGTTAACAGGCTAATGGTGTAATAAAAGCATGCACACGTCGGCAACCCTAATTCCTACTTGGTGAGATTTTGAAGCTTACTAGATTATTAGTTCACATATAAATTGTTTCAATTGTTGAGTGTAGGCCATATGATTCTTTGTGTTAGAACTTGTGTGAGTTGATACATATTGAGATGGTAAATTTGATAAGTGCACATAGATGATCAAGGCAATCTAGGATTCCTTTTTCTTTTAATACCAATTTTTGTGTTTCACCACTTTACCTAAAATTCCCCCTAGTAGCCACTTTCGAGCCTTAAACCGTTTATTTTGACAAACCCATATCAATAAAACCCAAATCAAATTTTACCCAATGTGACCAAGTTACCACTGTTGATAACATTCAGACTAGCTTCAGTATTTGATTTATGATAAAAGCAAAAAAAAAAAAAATAATAATAATAAAAAAACTAGAAAAAAAAAGAAAAAAAAAGAGAAAGAAAAGAAAGATGCAAATTGTTGGTTATGGGTTAAATATGCACCCATGCGTTTGCTTGTTTGAATAATAGTTATGTCAATAAGGATGTCAACAGTTGGTATTGGCTTAATTTATATTTTAGCCACACTCACAGCCAATCATTCCTACCTTAACCTAAGCCCAAAACCTGTAAGTCCTTTTGATGTGTGCATGGTCAATTTATTACCGTGGAAGCTTGATTGTCACCCAAGTATATGACAACAAAGTTTCATATGTGGACCTTTCGAGTGATATATTGGTGCAATTTTTACCAATCCAGAAATAAACCGAGAGGAGTGAAAAATGGTGAGGGGTGTGTCGCATGACAATAAAAGCCGGAAGCTTGTTAGGTTTAATTAGTCAAATTCTATTTTGAATTAAATGTAACATCCTTTACTTGTTAATCAAACATGATTATTGAAATTCTGGAATGGATATGACTTTGAACCATAGCTAAGACATAGCAAAGGATTTTGGTTTATAATGTTGTTAAATGTTTTGAATTAGATTTGCTTGAGGGCAAGCAAATCTTAAGTGTGGGGATGTGATGTGTGTGCGTTGGAATGAGATTTTAAGTGTTTAAACGTTAAATATTACGTATGATTATTCGTTTATATGCATGTGATTGAGTTGAATAGATTGACTATGAGTTGGAAGTGATTTTGTAGGAAAAACAAGGAATTTGGAAGCTTACATGATAAAACAAGTCATTGGAGGGGTCAAGAAACGAAGTTTCAAAGTGCAGCAGAAAGGCTTCCACCGTAGCCTACTGTAGACACCGTAGGCTACGCCAGCTCAAGTAAAAAATCAGCAAAATACACCCCACCGTAGGCTACGCTGTCTGGCGTAGCCTACGCCAGGACCCTTTTTAAAAACCCTTAAATACGCGTTTTATTTAGGTTTTAGCCACCACTTGATTCCCATTCGACCTAGAACATTTAGAGACGAATTTTTGGCGATCTGAGATCAATTTTTCACCATTCCAACTCTCAAAAACAAGATTCAATCATCCGGAATGCAAATCAATAACGGTTTTGAAGATCATTCAAGAACGATGAGCGGCTAATCCTCTCGTGATCGACTTCGGGTATTAGGTTTTGCGTGATTAGGCTTTTGTTTTTGTTTAACTTTATTGGGATTAAACTTTAGAACCCGTTAAGTTCTTTTATGTTTTGATTATTTAAATAACGACGTTGGTAAACTTTTATTTGAATATCATTTAATCTTCCGGAAATTATATGATTACAAGTTTTGGTTTCTAATTGAATTGGTATTGTGTATCAAGACCCATTAAGTCCTGATTATCGATATCACTTAATCATAACACGTATAGAATCCCTATTAAGGATTTTCCTTAAAGTTAAACTAAACAATTGCTGAAAACCAAACCTAGAACCGAAGTGGATTACTTTATCTTATAATCGTTTTCATAATCAAGTTTGATTCTTTCTAAGTTGTTTCTTAGTTTATTTATTAATTATTCCAAAAATCCAATTTTCACAGCCAAGAGGCAATAGTTAAGTAATTTGTTAATTTAATTAATCATTATTTTCTAAATCAAAGTACAATACACCGACCACTAATTCCACGAGGATCGACAACCCTACTTACCCTAACTAGTTTAAGGTGAATAGGAACACATCGATCACCGCCCCAATCGCGAAAACACCTTACCGGTTAGCTCCGAACGAACTGCAGGAATTATCTACTCAACTTCAAGAGCTGTTGGATAAAGGGTTCATCCGACCCAGTTCGTCACCCTGGGGAGCGCCAGTTCTATTTGTCAAGAAGAAGGACTGTACATTTCGAATGTGCATTGACTATAGGGAACGAAACAAGGTCACGATCAAGAATAGATATCCCTTACCTCGTATAGATGATTTGTTTGATCAATTGCAAGGATCGAGCTATTATTCTAAGATTGATCTGAGGTCTGGATATCATCAGCTGAGAGTTCGAGAGGAGGACATCTTGAAGACTGCCTTTCGTACACGTTACGGTCACTACGAGTTCTTAGTCATGCCATTCGGGTTGACGAATGCACCAGCGGTATTCATGGACCTCATGAATCATGTGTGCAAACCCTATCTTGATCAGTTTGTTATTGTCTTTATCAATGACATATTGATCTACTCCAAGGCTGAGGAAGAACATGGAGAGCACTTGCGGTTAATCTTAGAATTACTTAGAAAAGAACAACTGTACGCCAAGTTTTCTAAGTGTGATTTCTGGATACGCGAAGTGCAATTCTTGGGTCATATTGTTAACGAGAAAGGAATACATGCTGATCCGGCTAAAATTGAAGCGATAGAGAATTGGTCGATTCCTAAGACGCCAAGTGAGATACGATAGTTTCTTGGACTGGCAGGATACTATCGGCGGTTCATTGAGGGATTTTCTAAGATTGCTCAACCCCTCACAGCTCTGACTCATAAAGGAACACCGTATAAATGGGGCGAGAGTCAGGAATCTGCTTTCCAGTTGCTGAAACAGAAACTGTGTAGGGCACCGATATTAGCGTTACCGGAAGGAAGTGACGATTTTGTAGTCTATTGTGATGGTTCCATTCAAGGACTTGGGTGTGTATTGATGTAGTGGGATAAGGTAATAGCTTACGCCTCTAGACAACTGAAGGTTCATGAGAAGAACTATACCACCCATGACTTGGAACTGGGTGCGGTAGTTTTTGCCTTAAAGATCTGGAGACACTACTTGTATGGTACCAAATGCACTATTTACACCGATCACAAGAGTCTTCAGCACATCTTTGAGCAAAAGGAATTGAACATGAGGCAAAGATGTTAGGTAGAGCTACTGAACGACTATGATTGTGCCATCAGATACCATCCGGGGAAAGCAAATGTAGTCGCTGACGCACTGAGTAGGAAAGAAACTACTAAGCCTCGACGTGTGCGAGCTTTGCAACTTACAATTAGCACACAGTTACCAGAAGAAATCCGAGAGGCTCAGACGGAAGCTCTGAAAGCAGAAAACATTGGGTCTGAATCCTTAAGAGGAATGGACAAGCAGCTTGAAGTAAAGACGGATGGAATTCGTTACTTCATCGACAGACTTTGGGTACCTCTACATGAAAATCTGAGAGACTTGGTCATGAGTGAGGCACACAAGTCTAAGTACTCTATACATCCTGGATCTGACAAGATGTATCATGATCTGAAGGCGCACTATTGGTGGCCTAATATGAAAGCGGATGTAGCTACCTATGTGAGCAAGTGTCTGACCTGCTCCAAGGTAAAAGTGGAGTATCAGAAACCATCTGGGTTGTTGCAACAGCCTGAGATTCCTATGTGGAAGTGGGAACATATCTCAATGGATTTCATTACCAAGCTACCCCGAACTCCTAATGGTTGTGACACGATATGGGTTATTGTGGACCGATTAACGAAGTCTGCTCATTTCTTGGCAATAAGGGAAACAAACAAAATGGAGAATTTAACCGAATTTATTTGAAGGAGATAGTGTCAAGACATGGTGTACCGGTTTCAATCATTTCCGACCGCGATGCTCGTTTTACATCGCACGTCTGGCAGTCGTTGCAAAAATCTTTAGGTACGCGATTAGACATGAGTACTGCTTATCACCCGCAAACCGATGGTCAAAGTTAGCGTACTATACAGACGTTGGAGGACATGCTACGTGCATGTGTGATTGACTTCGGGAATAACTGGGAAGTTCACCTACCATTGG
This sequence comes from Flaveria sonorensis, assembly GCA_025506505.1. NCBI lineage: Eukaryota > Viridiplantae > Streptophyta > Magnoliopsida > Asterales > Asteraceae > Flaveria > Flaveria sonorensis. Next base: position 72,859,165 of record CM046423.1, read on the forward strand.
TGGAATTTTCTTACAACAACAGTTATCACACTAGCATAAAGGCAGCACCTTTTGAAGCGTTGTATGGGAGAAAATGTAGATCACCAGTTTGTTGGGCTGAAATTGGTGATAGCCAGGTAACCGGTCCCGAGTTAGTACACGAGACCACTGAGAAGATTGTACAAATAAGGAACCGTATGGCTGCAGCGCGCGGCAGACAGAAAAGTTATGCTAATAAGCGACGAAAACCTCTAGAATTTCAGGTTGGTGACAAAGTCTTATTGAAAGTCTCACCGTGGAAAGGCGTGATTCGGTTTGGTAAAAGAGGAAAACTAAATCCGAGATACGTTGGGTCATTTGAGATATCGGAAAGAATAGGTCCAGTGGCCTATCGACTAGCCTTACCTGACTCACTGAGTGGAATCCATGATGTATTTCATTTCTCCAATTTGAAGAAGTGTTTGACCGACGAAACAATGATCGTACCGCTTGAGGAAGTACAAGTAGATGAACAATTACGCTTCATTGAGGAACCAGTCGAGGTTATGGATCGTGAGCTAAAGACACTTAAGCAAAGCAAGATACCCATAGTCAAGGTTCGTTGGAACTCGAGACATGGACCAGAATTCATGTGGGAATGTGAGGACCAGATGAAGCTTAAGTATCCTCAACTGTTTGAAAAGATGATGCCAGCCGGCGAAGGTATTGATTTAAATTTCGGGACGAAATTTCTTTCAACATGGGGATGATGTGACAACTCACCCAAAACTCACTAGATTATTTTATTCCAATGCAGTAGACCAGTGATGGGACACATACCATGTAACGCAATTTTCGGGACGAAAATTCTTTCAGCATGGGGATAATGTGACATCCGGTAATTTTCCGTTACCAAATTTCGTTAGTTCCGTTAAGTCTTGCATACACGTGTTGTGAGCACACACTAGTTGTCGTTGAATGTTGGTGACTTAATAATAATTAATAATGATAAACTGATAATACTTTAGTTGGTGATGTGATTATTCAGTTGTGCTTATGTGCTAAAGTGATTTAAATGTTAATTGTGAATTTTATCGCGTAACGTGAAAACGTGTGTATTTAATTTGTGAACTTTGTAACTTGTAAAGATAATGCATATAATTGTTATTATTAGTTTATATGTTTATTATTTTAGTTAAAAACATCTTAAAAGAGTGTTAAAAGCTTAATTTTATAAAAATACAAATTACAAGGGTTTAAGTGGTAATTATAACAAATTAAATAAAACAAAAGGAAAAACCCAACCCTAATCCGACCCCATCGACCGCGACCTGCATTCTCCTCCTCTCCCTTTGCGAAATTCGACCTAAACCAAGCAATAAACATCGATCTTGATTAGTTCCAAGTGGTTCAAACGTGTAGCAAGCATCAAACCTCGCCCAACACACGATTTAAAGGTTAGTTTTGTGTGTTGTTCATGTGTTTTGGATATGGTCGAGAGTTATGGGTCGAACTTGATGATTGAATGTCGATTTTGTGTTGTTTTATGATATTGGGATGTTAATTGGATTGTATAGATGCTAGTTTACGTAGATTATGCAAGAAAGTTGCGATTTTGATGCGTTGTTCATACGTTACTAATAATAGATACTTTATTTGCATGAATATGATGATTGGATGATGAATTGATGTTGCTAAAGTGTTTATCATGTGATGGGGATGTTAGAATGATGATGTTGATGCTAGAAACCTAAGAATGGATGTTGTAGTTCATATGTTACCAAAAGTAGAAACTTTTGGTTTTGAAGAATGATGAATCATGATGATTTGATGTGTAGAATATGTCTAGATGATAGCATGAGTTTGAATTGGTATATTGTTAATGAAATCATGAATATATTGGGTGTTAGATAGATTTTAGGATGCACCTTCCCAAAAGGGAAACTTTATTTGCACAAAATCTTGAATATGATGATTTGAGCATGTTTGTGATGTTAGGACCATGTTAGCATGTTTGTTAATGATTTCTAAGGCGGTAGAATGCATTGTTTGGGTTGTATGAAGGCTTAGTTTGTTAGTTGAAAGATTTGGTCTCTTTGTGGGTACACATGATGATGGGTCATATGGGTAATGATAGGACTATTGTTTGGGTTGTAATATATCACTGTGGAGTACTTAGGTTGGTATGAATTCTGTTGATTAGTGGGATGATGATTGTTATACACGCGTGCGAATCTGAGGCCCCTACTTAGTAGGATTGGCAGGGCTTAGGGTGTGAAGTCGTGAGTGGCTTCACATGGCATGTTATGCATGATTTAATTCTGTGTATGATGCATGGGTTATGATATAATTTTGTTGAACTTGATGATTGTTTGAGATTCGCATGACTTGTATGAAAATCTGGTTTTATGATGATCTAGGAAGTACATGTGGTTAATAAAGTGATATATGTGAACAACTTGCATGATAATCATGTGTGATGAACCGTATGTTTGATTTAAATGGATTTTCACCTATAATGTCACCAACGGGTCAAACGGGTCAACTGGGTCAATGTGTTCTGTTTTTCCAAAACCTTGAGTCCTTTGGTTTATAGAGCACTTAGGGTTTCATTATGATTTTGTGTACACGTACTTATGTACTTGCGTGTTCTAGGTGACCTCTGAAGGTTGTCTTTCCACTCTTGCTTTCAAGTTAAGCTCTTAAGTCTTTATTGTGCACACCAGGTGAGTTCATGCCCCACTCTTTTTCATACTCTCTTTTGGGGGAGATAGCATACTGGTTTTTACAAACGCTTACTTTATATGAGTTGTGTATAGTATGATATAGTGCTGAATACCATGAAAGTCCTCACACTTTCGGATTGTTAATAATGTTATTTAGCGGGAAAACTTGGGTAGTACTATTGGGTCTGACGAGCCCCACCTATAGGACTCGAGGTCAAACGGGTGCAATTTTATCCTAACACAAACATCATCACGACCTGGTAAGTCATGACGGGAGGCAACAAACGAAACACAGTCAGCTTCAATCGCGAAATCACTATGATTATTACTTGTGAATATAGACTAGCTATCTATTTCAATGCACCTCTTATATCTTGCAACTGTTACTGTTTTATGATCAACGCAAACTCTTGAACTCACCAACCATTGTGTTGACTCTTTTAGTATGCTATTCTCAGGTTGAGGTTACCATTGCCTAGGAGCACGTGCACGGGTCAGCATCATTGTAGTTGTCAGCACGATTGAACTTTGTTTTGGTTTGGTTATTAAACATTTAAGTATTTGCTGGTATTACTTTGGGCGCGTGTGTTTGCGCATTTTACATTATATTGTTTTACTTTGGTCTTTTTGGTTTATTAAATGCTTCCTCATATTTTCTAAAGTTAAACTCCGATTTTGAATGTTTGTTCATATAGAGTCGTTCTGAGTAACTAATGACTGAGATCCTGGTATGTCACACGCCTCGCGATAAAACCCCGCACGTGGATTTTGAGGGTGTGACAGTCTTCACCACACAGATCTTCTCCCCTTGATCACACAGATTTTTCTTTCAACTTTCGCATGGATGAACCCTTTAATCGCTCAGATCTGCAGCCACTTTCTTACTTCTCACTTGACTCACACAGAATCTCCTCTTCTTGTTCATGCAGACACTTGTCTTGGTTTCTCCTTGGTTCGCATAGAACAATCTTGTACGGCTCACCCAGAACCCTTCACGATCACACAAATCGTCTCACTCAGAATGGTGTTCGGTTCACGCAGAACCTTTTAATCAAAGCACTCGAAACAGTAACGCATGCTTGTACATGTGATCATAAAGATCAGCCACACTTCTCGGTTCACCCAGAACCCTTTTCTGCTTTCGATGTCGTCTCCTTTTTGCTGCCCAGTTCTTCTTCCCTGCACTGTTTCTTTCTCGTCTTTTGCCCTACAGCCTAGGGCTGTTTTTCTCTCGAAAGACGACTCTCAAACCGGCAGACATCAAGCTCTGATACCAAATGTTGGTTCAGGCCCCAATTAAACACACACGAAACACATAGTTTACTGTTTGAACTCTCTTGTTTCATTCATAGTAAACCTTACATAAATAGTTAAAAGAAAACAACTACTTGCAGCCCACTACTCCTAAAATTTAGACCTACTACTTTGACTCAACTAACCCACTATTTTTGACCCATTAAACCAAATCAAAGACATCCGTTTTCTAATCCAGGACCAGTACTTGACCCGCTATTTAAATAAATCAAGATTAATCCAACTAAAAGTGTATATATGTGTGAGTGTTTGTATGTGATACTGCACACATGTGTTTGAATGCATATATATATATATATATATATATATATATATATATATATATATATATATATATATATATATATATATATATATATATATATATATATATGTGTGTGTGTGTGTGTGTGTGTATGTCTGTTAATCCATGTGCGTGTTTGTATATTAATGTATACTAGCATGAAACCCACGCGATGCAGCGGGTAAAATCATGAAACATTTTCAAACAAAATTGTGTAACAACTTTTCTAATTTCATACACATAAATAAAAAAGTTACAAACATTAAAATAGAGTGAGCAATTTTCTTTCCTTTAACCATAGTAGCAGCAATGACAATAATAAGAGGTAGCGTATCACGAATAAAGAGACCTGCTTTTAAAGTTGCAATTTTTAGTCAACCTCTGTAGTCTTTTTATTCAATTGACTAACTGGACCAAAGAAACAAATAACTACAATTAGGACATCAATTTTCATTAAGTGCAACCTGACTCTACATTTTATACCATAAACCAAAAGAAAAAAAATTCAGACAATTTATACTACAGAAAAGAACTTTATATTGAACAAAAACATCAACTTTAATTCATAGCTAAACACCCCAAGAACTTTATCTAGACAACCTTTTGTAAAATGCAAACTTAGCAAAGTGAAACATTTGGTTATTGATGCAGAAGCAAAGCACAATCTGCTAATCATTTTGTTAATATAAACCAAAAGAAAGTGAATCATCAAGCAACCTCTTTGTATGATTAATGAAGGTGAATAGGTATACTCATTGCAATACTTTATGGTTATTTTGAGGTAAATCATATTTACATTAATCACATACTCCTCTTAAATCTAAACCCTAAAAGTGACACCTTAAGGTATAAGATGCTCGTTACTATCACCGATGTATCCCCTACCATCATCCTTACCAAGAATGAAACTTTCTCTTGAATCTAAACCCTAAAAGTGATACCTTAAGGTATAAGATGCTCGTTACTATCAACGATGTATCCCTACCATCATCCTTACCAAGAATGAAGCTTTGTTGATAAAAGCCATGCAAAAAGTTGTACACTTTTCCATCCTTAATCTAGACCGTATACCTGCATTTTCATGTTCCGTAGAATCAAAATAAAAAATCAATTAAATCAAAGACCAATACAATCAAAAGATACTTATCATAACTAACAATAGTTACTAACAAAGTATTCAAGCATATATCGGTAGCAGGCTCCGTTGCAAAAGACTTAAATTATTAATAATACGATTACATATATTGTATAAACTCATTTATCAATTTCATGTCAAAACCGTTAATACCTTAATGCTTATCCAGTTACTACCATAATATTCTTTTGATTATGAAAACTATATTGTATAAACATGTTTATCATTCTAATTTCATGTCTATGAAGATGATCTTAGTGTCAAGCTGATAATTATTGGGGGTTCTCCCTCTCCAAATAAAATATTTTTTTGTTATATTAAACGAAAACTATCCTTTTTGGGGTACTAAAAGTTTTACGAGATTTCATATAATCTTTTAAACCCGGCTGAAATATATGATTTTCCAATTTTCAATGAATATTAGGAACAATCTTACCCATCTCAACATATTCTTACTCCTATTTTACAAATCTATTATTAAACATAATTAGATATTAAAACAGGGGTGGAGGGGCGGTATCTGTTCATACCATCCATCTATTTAAATGGTATATATAATAAAGTTTAGTGTTTCTATAATCTTGTGTCTTTGGTTAGTGTATTCTTAGCCTCAAGATTGTTAGACTAAACTTGCTATTTCTTTTGAAACTTTCACATCATAATAGAGTAAAAGGAGACAAAAAAGAAATTATAAAATCAAGAGAATGGACTAAATAATAATTGTAAAAGTGATAATCACAATGATGTCGAGGATTAGGTAAATAATAAAAAGAATTTATAGATTTAAAACTTCATCATGCTTCATTTTCTAGGTAATTTGATTATTTTCACTAATATTGCATGTGTATTACTGGTATATGCCTAAAATAGACTAAAACTAGAACATTAATACCGTTCAACAAAAAATTAGAACATTAATGGGTTTATTAGGACCATATAGGTGGTTGCATTAATTCAACCCTTATGAGTAACTCTCAAAGGTCAAATCCCTTAGATTTCAGTTCAGATACCTATAAATGAATGAATAGAATAATTGAATAGAGATATGGTAAATGATGACATTATGTGTTTATTTCAAACCCAATAACAAATTATCTTTAGATAACTAAGCAAACATGTTAGATAACTAATATTGAAACAAAAAATCAATTGCATTAACATACCTGTAGCTTGGAGCTCACCAAAGTCACCTCGTAGCGATTTTGCAGTCGAATAATGGATGCAATAGCTGTGAAAGGCAAGTTGGTTACAAATTACTTCATTATGTGTACAACTAACATGTCAACTGGATGAAAATTGTCATGAAAATTTCAATCGTGGCTTAGATACTAAACAAAAAAGAAAATGAGAGTATTATGATACAATTATAATTCAAAGATGTAGGTTTTCAATGTGTATGTGATGGTCTCCAATATATATACAATATGCCCACAACTCTGCAAAGTCCTTCAATAACATAATGACATTTATGTCTTTATGATTTAATAACTCAAAAATGATTCAACTATAGGATATTAAAAATAAAGTAATCTAACTCTTATAATACCAACATCAACATCACAAAGGAATAACAAAACCTCAATAGCATACATAAATAAAAAATAACTTATACTGATTATCGATATCATCATCAGAGCATAAAAGAGTAACCGGTACGTGACCGATTACGTATGGATCTTTGCATCGAGGAGTTCTATTAATAGGAGCAAAATACTTGAGAACAAACTTTGAAAGCCAAAATTAGGTATAAAACTTTCTAAACCCAATTTTATTTTCTATCTTGGTAGCTTGAATTCTTCTTTACATGAATATGCAACAAATAAGAAAGCATATGACAATAACTAAAAGCTTAAAACTAACTCTAACATGTTATGTAAAATGGAATAAGAAAATGATTAGAGACGTAAATGATCCCCTCACTACCACCTTAAAAGCAACAAATTATAACAACATGATCCCCTTAATACCACCTTAAAGCATCAGATTATAGCTAAGTGTGCCTCTAGAGAAAATGATAATGTAACAGCCATACCACCAATTATGAAAGATATGTTTTAGAGGACAGTTTTAATCCTACTCGAGACATGCTAATAGTAAGTTTCAAGAAACAATCTGATGCTAGTTTCTCAAAATGCATAACAAAAATCATATTATTAGTATGAAACTTCTTAAGTCAGGTCATTCTGCATGCATGATAAATCCACACTGCCTAACAAATAAATTAACTCTTCAACAAAACATACCCGAATCGACCCATTCAATGGTATAAGGATTGAAGCTACCACATCTTTTCTTAGGTAATAATTTCAATTCATGGATGTAGATACATCCACAGTCTATATATTGTTCGAGGCAAATTCTTGCATCAATGATACCAAAATGATTGAATTCGCTAACGATGGAGTTCACTAAAAGAAGCAGTTTCATATATCTATATATATATCCCCAGAAACTTGCTCTATATAATATTTACTCACCCAAAAAATTAATGTTAAAAAATCCTTGGTCATTTCTATGATTTATATTTTTGAAGTTCTGAGCATCTTTTGGATGATTATATGTACCACGAACCTGTAAAGGGATAAAGATAGCTAGATGGTTCACATCTCGTCTTTCTAAGGATTTTGATAAAGCTATCAGCGATAAGCCTTATGAAACTGGGTGAGACCTTAAATAACTGTTCAAAGATGTCTTTTTCGTTTAAATTATACATGCAAGAGCTTCCACATAGAAAATTTCTATTACTAAATAACTACTCTAGAATGTGACAGGAAACAAATGCCGAAGTAGATGCATTTGATAAGGAAGCTCTGACAACTAAACAACAAAATGTAGGCAGATCAACATTTGCAAAGAAAACTGATAAAATACCAGAATTGCTGAAAAGCTAAAGTAACAGACATCATATTTCGATGACTTACCAACTAATCCAATTGATTGCTACTGCATTTCCTCCGTATCCAGATTCACCGCAAATCCCTCTTCTTCTCAATCAATCAACCTCTGTCACGAAACCTACCCCCAATTTTAGACCAAAATGAACTCACAATCTAATTATACAAATCATAAACTACATTAACTCGCAATTACATTCAAATGATAACATCAAATGAACTTGTACTATTAGGGTCATTATATGCAAGAAAAAATTAGGTGAAGCATAATTTACAAGCAAACGCAGAGCGTCTTACAAAATGACGTCTTTGAAAGCCATCAATTAAATGGAATTGAATGGAGGAGGGTTACGCCGGTTCAGTGCCTCAAAACCGCTAATTAAATGGGTAATGATAGGGTTTGGATTTCGATTGAATGCGATTGAAGGAGAGATTCAATGCAAGATGAATGCAGCTGTCGATGGCTTTAGAGAGGAGACGGTGGTGATTACAGGGTAACGGAGGTGGGGAGAAGGAGAAAAGGCGCGTCTTATACTTTGGGGTGAAATTACATTTTTGCCTAAGGTTTTTGTATCATATAGTAGTAAAGATATGTGGCTGGGTGTGCTATTGTGTATATAATATATATGTGCATGTGTGAGTTTATATATGTACTATATATGAGTGTGAGTTTATATATGTACTATATGTGAATGTGTTGTGTTGAGTGATTTCATATATAAGATTTGTGTTCGGCAAGTTTACATATAAGAGTGTATTTGTTTGATTAAACAAAAAGGTGTGTTGTGAGTGATTGTGCCTGTAGTGTCCTGCTTGTATGCATGCATGGTGTGTGGGTGTGTGTCATGTACATGTAGTTGAGGGTGTACACCATGTAAAAGAATATGAAATGAATATGAATATAATGAGTGTTGGGTAATGGATGCAATGTGTATGTGGTAATATGAACTAGTACATTTAAAATATGAACAAATACATTCTAATTAAAATATGTTACCGGGTTGAAATAGCAAGGGGACGTGTATGATATGTGGTTAAAATATATAATTATAAATATATGATTATAGTGTTTCTTAACTAATGATATACCTATATATTTACTCTTATGTATAAAACTAGATGTAATCAAGTTATTTTATATAAATATTAATATAAATAAAAATATATCTTTTTCAGCGAGTCGCGCTTCAAACCCGAACTGACCTGAGGTGGACCGAATATATTATATCATGCATTAGTTGTGATTACAGGTCCAATTATTATTTATCATTATAGGTGTTTGAGAGCTTTCATTCGTGTGCATTCTAGAAGCTTTTGATTATCTTATTTATGTATCATATCAAGGTGAGTTTCGCGGCCCTGTTATATTACAAGTATTTATAAACATCAAGGGGGAAAAGTATGCTCAATTATTTTTATGCTCTGAACTCATTTACTCTTTGGGACTATTATGTTTACAGTTTTGTAAGTTTATATCCGGTACATGCATGAGTTTTCTGTGTGGTTCTTTATTCACAACTATTTAACTCTGGTGTTGGAGCCTACTAACAGATAATGATAGTATTATTATGTTGACACCCCCACCTTTGTTCGTTGGTATACTAGTTGGGACTGACAGTAGCCACGAACGGACTCTAGGGTGAATATGTTCGGACAAACGTGTACATCATGGGTTTAGTTGTGAGACTCATGTTTACATATGATATTGCTTGCTTATAACTGTATACACTCATATCCTACAAACTTCTAAACAACATCAATTTTTATTCATTATTTAAACCTGCAAACTCACCAACCATGTGTCGACATTTTAAGCATATCTTTTCAAGTAACAATCATCAAGGATAGCTAGAGTCGATGTCTTGGAGATGACCCTAAGGAATAAATTTTAGACTTGCTCTAGCATTTCAAGCTATTGTGTTTTACTTCAATTTATCATTGTTGGTCATGTTTACCTTTACTTGTTCCCGGGTTGTGGGATCATTATACTTGTTTGACTATGTTTGTGTCGGGTGACATCATGACACGTTGGTTTTTCATCATTTAATGCATCTCTATTAACAATCAATGTGTTATGACGATCTCGTCTGTTACATCCTCGTGTTTTCACTTTAAGCGCGGGGGGGGGGGGGGGGGGACATAGTTAATCTAAACCGGAGCCTAAAGCCCATAATATAAAAAACTACAGGGGTGGGTTTGCGCCCAGCAGGTAACAATGGTTCAACTTAACCACATAATTTATTTAAGCTAAATGACAAAACGTAATATTTAGTAATATAACTACTGTAGTAACGGACTAAAGAGAATAATATATATTATAATATTTTAAATTTTATAGAGGAATTATACCATAAAGTTTAAACTAATAACATTTTGAATGTATGCGAGTAAATCAATATGACTAAAGTAATGAAAGTGGTTATCATCCTTTTATCTACATGTGCAAGGGATTTAGCTAAGCTCTAGTCTCTAGTTTGATTTATTTTAGTCTAGGGTGATCAAACTATACTCATAACTAATTTTAAAAATTGGGTTTGATTCAAAATTGTCTTAACTATTGTTTAACTGATTATTTATATATTTAATCATTTATTATATGTAATCATTATAGTCGTGTAGAATTCACGTCTGTGGACCATAATGAGTTGAGTCGTCATTTATATTCATATTTTGGTATAGTTTGTTCATTTCTTAATGAACGTTACTTTTTTCTGCTACATATAGTTACATGCCTTGAACATGATAGCAAAATGGTCTTTCTATCATTTTCACTTTCTTTGTTGAAATTTTCATCACTCTCTATCATCCTATTACTCTTTCTCTCAATATATATAATATCTCTTATCATCACTCGCTGCCAATGTTGAGGAGCCACTTTAAGGTGAGGAAGTGCTTCCATGGTGGCTGTTGGTGGTGGTGCTTCCATGGTGGCCATCAAGGATGTTGTGATCCTTGATGGCATTGACTTCCTAGGCAACCGGGAGGGAGGGAAGGAGAAAGAAAGAGGTAGGGCTGACAATTTTTTACAGAAACCTATTTACATGACACAATACGGATTCTAAGAGGTTTGGGTGTGACCTTAACATGTTTTGTATTTTAAACAAATCGACGCTAAGATGTTTATATATATATATATATATACACACACACACACACACAAACCTATTTACACGACACAATACGGATTCTAACAGGTTTGGGTGTGACCTTAACAAGTTTCGTATTTTAAACAAATTGACGTTAAGATGTTTATATATATATATATATATATATATATATATATATATATATATATATATATATATATATATATATATATATATATATATATATATATATATATATATATATACATGAAATTATACGTCCATACAGCTGCAGTCGCTACTTATTCTCATGACCTCATCTCCTTACTATAGTTTCTTTGCTCAACCATCCACCATCCCAAGATCTCTTTGTGGTCAGCGAAAGTCTCTGGTTAGGGTTCATAGACTATTGAATGTATTTATCATAGATGTTCTCGTATTCATCGATTGATCTGGCACTGTCGTCGGCCACATCCCGACATCGTCACTGATTTATCTTCATCTGTGACACCGTCTCCGTCCACATCCCCTGGCAACTTTCGAACACCGTTACCAAAGATACGTATTTGACCGGAACATAGAGTTTGATTTAGTTGCGTCAAAATTGTGGTTCATAATAGTCCTTTATGCATTTAAAGACCATTTTTGCTCTAATTACATGAGACGTGCATGCTCTTATGCAAATGTTAATTATATATTATATTACCAGCAGTGAGTCTAACCACTGGTAGAATTAATCTTGACCGTCTAAATTGGATGAAACTAAATCCTGACCTTTTAAACTAGGCAGCTACGGTGGTTTCAGGTTGGTTATCTGTAATGAACCCGGATATAACAGATGCAATTGACTCAATTATAAGAGCAGGAAAGGATAATTTTCATTGATTGATTGTAAGACAGAAATTCAAGGTGAGGAGGAAGATTACAAAATTGGAGATGAGAGAAGAGTGAATGATGAGATCTAACAAAACTTTTCCTACCTCATCCTCACATAATAATTACTTTAAATAATCATGAATAACCAATTCTGTTAGACTTGAGCTGAGGTGGCATTCATGAGGAAATCGTTGTATTTCTCTGGCTTCCTGCGGTTCCTTTCACTTCTTTTTGTTTGGGTTGGGTCCATAGGATGGTTAGAATTACTGTTGGGTTGGTCTGTTGGGCCTATAACAATACCGCCCCCTTTAAAACCCACCTTGTCCTCAAGGGGAAAATCTGGAAACTGTTGGGCCAAATGAGCATTATCTTCCCAAGTGGCATCCTCTGCCGGTAATCCATCCCATTGCATAAGACTCTGGTGGACAGTTTGGGTGCCTCTTAAAATGGTGCGCCTTTGAAGGATGGTGTGAGGTGTTAAGATAAGAGTGGAGGTGGAATCAACCAAATGTAAAAGAGTGATCTGATGTGCTGGTTGACCCATCCATTTGCGGAGCAAGGAAACATGGAAAATGGGGTGAATTTTAGCGGTGGCCGGCAAGTCCAATTTGTAGGAAACTGTCCCGATTTTAGAAAGAACCCGATAAGGGCCAAAGTAGCGGTGACCCAATTTGTGGTGGCGTCGCAGATGGGCTGAACCCTGACGGTAAGGTTGGAGTTTTACAAACACCCAATCATCAATCTCAAAGGTGACATCTCTGCGATGTTTGTCCGCAGCCGTCTTCATACGAGTTTGAGCCTTATACAAATTTGACTTCAAGGTAGTCAGCACCTTATCGCGTTCCAGCAACTGGTCTTCCAATATAACATTGGAAGTGGACCCCCATAAGTAACGAGTCAGCGCCGGAGGTTTCCGGCCATAGACGATTTCAAACGGAGTCATCTGAGAAGAAGTGTGGTAAGAAGTATTGTACCAAAACTCAGGCCATGGTAAGAATTGCAACCATTTGTTAGGCTGATCTACGACATAACATCTAAGATACATTTCCAAACACCGATTGAGAGCCTCGGACTGCCCGTCCGTTTGAGGGTGGTACGTGGTGCTGAATTTAAGTTGGGTTCCATTAAGTCGATGTAACTCTTTCCAAAATTCCATCATAAATCGGGCATCCCGGTCATTGACAATTGATAATGGTATGCCATGGAGCCGAACAATGTCATTAATGAAGGCGGATGTGACTGTAAAACTATTAAAGGAAGACGACAAGGCAATAAAATGTCCGTACTTCGATAATCGACCAACAACTACCATGATAATTGTTTTCCCTTGTGAGTTTGGCAAGGAAGTAATGAAATCAATGGCAATATCTTCAAAAATAGCTTCCGGAATCGGGAGCGGTTGCACCATTCCGCCAGGAGATAAAAAAGAGGTTTTGGTTTGTTGTCAAAGTTGGCACTGAGCAACAAAATCTTTTACAGTGGTCTTCATATTTTTCCAGTAAAATGTTGTTGCCAGACGTTGATAGGTTCGCGTAACACCCGAGTGACCGCCGAGAACCGTTGCATGAGATTCCAAAAGAATTGATTGTTGTAGTGACAGATTGTGTGGAACCAAGAACCTACCTTTAAACAACAGTAATCCATCTTTTAATGTGTAATTGGAGAGGGAATAGGGATCCGTTTGGAAGCGTTGCAATAAGGCATTGTAAGCTGGATCAGTTTGGGAAGCGGCATGTAGTTCGTGTAGAAGAGTGGGAACAGGGGCAGAGATGGCTAATAAATGGCCTGAAGGTATTCGCGACAGGGCATCGGCAGCCCCATTCTGGACCCCGGGACGGTATATAATCTCAAAATCAAACCGCAACATCTTGCCCAACCATTTCTGTTGTTCGGGTGTCTGTATTACCTGGTCCTGAAGTTGTTTAAGTGACTGTTGATCGGTGATGATGGTGAAACGATGACCTAAAAGGTACTGCCTCCATTTGGATATTGCCTGCGTAATTGCGTACATCTCTCGGTGATATGTAGAAGCGTGTTGCATCCTTGGACAGAGTTTCTTACTAAAATAAGCTAATGGATGTTTTTCTTGTGATAAAACGGCCCTGACGCCGGTACCCGAAGCATCAGTTTCAATGGTGAAAGGTTTGGAAAAATCCGGTAGTCGTAAAATAGGTATGGAACTTAAAAGATTCTTTAAGTGATTGAACGCCTTGGATGTGTCATCGGTCCAGCTGAAAGCATCCTTTCGGAGAAGATCGGTCAAGGGACCCGCAATAGAAGCATAGTTCTTGATAAAATGGCGGTAGTAGCCTGTAAGACCCAGAAAACTACGGACTTGCTTGACATTTTTAGGGGCTGGCCAATTCTGAATGGTGGTGATTTTGTCAGGGTCGACTACCACACCTGCTGAAGAAATGATATGTCCAAGGTAAGCGACTTGTGTTTGACCGAAAACACATTTTGACAACTTAGCAACCAGCTTGTTATCTAACAACAGCTGTAGAGTAATAGTGAGATGTTGTAAATGTTCGGACCAAGACTTACTAAAAATCAGAATGTCATCAAAGAAATCCAAGATAAACTGACGAAGAAATGGACGGAACAAGTCATTCATAATGCGCTGAAACGTGGACGGGGCGTTGGTAAGCCCAAAGGGCATGACCAAAAACTCGTAGTGCCCGTCATGGGTGCGAAAAGAGGTTTTCATAGCATCAGTATTAGCAAGACGAATCTGACGATAACCGGCCAATAAGTCCAGTTTAGAGAAATAATGAGCACCGTGAAGCTCATCAAACAACTCATCTACCGATGGAATAGGAAAACGATCATGAACTGTAATGGAGTTCAAGGCGCGATAGTCAACGCAAAAGCGCCACGTGCCATCCTTTTTGCGAACCAATAAAACCGGAGAAGAAAACACACTCGTGCTTGGGCGAATGATTCCTTGCTGTAACATCTCACGAACCAACTGTTCAATTTCTTGTTTTTGAAAGTGGGGATATCGGTACGGTCTAACAGAGACGGGTTTACTAGCCGGTAATAGATCAATGTGGTGGTCTTGGGATCGGGTTGGTGGTAAGCCGCTGGGTGGTTTGAAAACAATGGAAAATTTGGTCAATATGTGCTATAAATCAGGAGGGTAAGTGGGTGGGGTGGACTTAGGAGGCAACAAACTTAAATTATACAATTGACTAATTCCTTTGAAATGAACTAGGTGTCGAAAACCATGGAATTGGATTTCTTGAGCCGTAGTAGCATCACCCTGCCATTTAATCGTTTGATCACCCAATGAAAATTCAAAAATAGACTTTGAATAATCGGTGAGAACCGGTCCGAGTGTAGCCAACCAAGAAACCCCCAACATAATATCCAACCACAATCGTATGACCTTGGATAACCAATTCAACAGCCTTTGCTATACCGGAGCATGGAAGCCGCTCACCACTGCCGACCAAAACAGAGAAAGGATCTATGGACTCAATTGTAAGATTGAGGAAGTGAGCGATACGGGTTTGCATAAAGCAGTGGGTACTTCCCCCATCTAACAAAAATTGAACCTCCTTGCCTCGAATGACCCCGGTGAAACGCAACGTGGTAGAAGAACAACCACCCGACAAGGCATTATACGAAATAGCCGACTAAGTTTTAACTTCATAGATCTTCAATTTTTTAGCTAAAGAGAAATCAGTACCTTCAGATGACGGGGAAACCGGTGCATCCCCCGAATCTGGTGGTTCGTCAACAAAGAATAAAAGTTGTGGCGCCGATTTACACTTGTGATCCCACGTGTACTTCTCATCACAACGAAAACATAAGCCCTGCGATCGTTTCTGAGCCATTTCGGTGGACGATAAATGCCGGAATCCCACCTTAGCTGTTGAAGGGTTGGCGGGTTTAGATGGATAAAGAGAAGATGGGTGAGAAACTAACGGCGGTGTTTTAGGTGTTGGTAATAAGGGTTTAGAAGACCCGAGAGAAACCCGACCTGACCCTTTTTCAAACTGGATTCGTCTCTCATGCAATTGGGCCTTGTCCATTGCATCTTCCAGGGTAACCGGCCCATGACACACAACTGATTGTTTAATATCGGATCTAAGACCCGATATCCAGCAACTAATGAGGAATTCCTCTGGAAGAGGCATAGTGCGATTTGAAATCGCCTCAAATTTGGACCGATAATCAGCAATAGTAGAAGATTGATACAATTTAGCAAGCAAACCTTCGGGTTCTTTGAATTCAGTTGATCGGAAACGCTTCAAAAGAGCCGCCGCAAAACCCTCCCAATCGGTAACCCTGTGATGCCGACACAACCAATCAAACCAATCGACAACTGCACCATCGAGATAAAACGATGAAATAGTCAATCGATCGAGCACTGTGTCACACCCTCGCTAAAGCGGAAACACGAGGATGCGACGGACGGGATCGTCATAACACATTGGGGGTTCAAGAGAATATCTAAAGGTATTCTCCGTACATGGGTCATGACGTCGCCCGACACATAGGAACACATGTCAAGGATAGTCACTACCAGAACGTCATACCAAAATGCATAATCATACCAAAGCTCCATACAGAAACAAATCAACACAATTGTCAAACAATAAAAATTTCAAAATCCTCAAAATTACAATCCATAAAACCCAACAATCCACAACATGTCCCAAAGGTTTCTTGAATGTCTAATGCTCCTAGTGGAGCGGTCTCGTCTAAGTCCACAGCCATACACCTAGACTTCATTACCTGAAAAAACATGCTCTAAAAAAAGGTCAACATACGTTGGTGAGTTCACAGGTTTATAAGTACAAATATTTTGCCGTGTAAAACATGTATAGAAAATTGTATGTGAAAGAGATACATAGCAGTCAAGATATCAACATAAGTTCAAATGTAACCCAAGTCCAAGACATTCCAAAATTAGCACAAAACCGGATTATATTCACCCAAGGGCAAGCCCCTGCCAAGTCGGTCTCGACTAGTATACCGACAACATGGGTGGGGGTGTCAACCCGTTAGTACTAAAAATATCCCTCCATAACGTCCAAGTACACAAGTTAAAGCACAAGCACAAGTACACCCTCATGATTGAATATCAAGACTCATACCATGACCCAAACCACATACAATATTTCAAAAAAAAATCAAACACGGCATAGTCCAAAACCATAAACATGCTTTTCCCCCAAGTAAAATATATTAAAAAGGGGCCGTGAAACTCACCTTGAAAAGTCACAGTTCAAATCTCACAACACGCAGAGTAAGCACTAAAAATATATAATACACAAAATGATTAATATATCACCAAATATAGATGGCTAATATGGGTGTAATCCTTTTAGTTCAGCCCTTAACGCTAATCAAGGTTTTCCATCGTCCCACTAATTAAATTAATTCTTTTGTAAAGATTTTTAACCAATATTATATGCAAAACTTGTCTTAATTTAGATTATTTAGTTCCAATCCTTACTTTTAAGTTTTAACAAGATAATTCAGCATACATATCTGATTGCGCATCAGTCTTGTATAGGCTGTTTGGAGATCGAAACGATAACGAATCATTGTGTAAAAAGTGTCCTTTGAAAGAAGAGACTTTAAATTAAACTCCAGAAAAAGAATCAGGTTCATTTGACAAAATATGAGGAAGTTATGACCCGAAGAATAAAGACCAATCTGCTGCCCAGATTCGTCAGTTTTGACCTTCAGTTTTGTTTGCTACGTTTGGAGGACCAAACGATGTCGAAATGACACGAGACCACTTGGGTTAGTTAGAGGACTCATGGGGCTTAAGTTTAGACCCAGATTTCACCCCAATTGAGCTTATTTAGACCAAGTTCTCACCCGAGAAAAATGACCCATATTTCTGACAGTAAGCTGTCCAGATTGTTAGATTCGTTCTCTTGAGTCAGAAGTCCCAATATGTGCCTGTTAACAACCCGAAAACGTAAAGAACCTTCATTCCAGGTTCTAGTTGTCCAAAACTTCAATTAAACACTAATTTTACTTAAATTTTCAGTCCCAAACAGTTTGTTAGTTCCTTAGTCTCCCGGTTTGCAACGATAATTGATAAATTCGTTGTTTCGGTTGTTCAATACGTCTATCCTTCCAAGAAATTATTTCAACGACTTCAAAACATTTTATAAGACCCAAATTTCGATTAAGAGCAGGTCATTCAAGATTACAACCCAATGTTATAGATTCGAATAATACGAGTCCAAGAATTAGGATTTTTACCAAATAGCGAATCCGACAATCGAAACACTTAGATCTTCACTATCTAGCACCCAAAACAAAGAAGATGAGAGTATTAGATGAAGATTTTATATTTAGATGATGAACATCATCGATATTTGAGAAAAACAAGAATTAAAATCGTCAAGAAACAATTTTTGCTTACCTTAGATTCGAAGATGAACGAGTCTAGCTTAGTATAAGACCATGGATGTCTTGATTATCACAAAACTCGATGAATGGCACAAAGAGGGCAGAATTTTCGTGAAGATGGTGAAGAACAAGAGAGAATTGTGTTGTGGTGGCTTGGGTTTCCAAGGAGAGAGCCTTGGAGAATAATTTTTGCAAAAGTGAGAAAACAAGGGGGATTCCCCCTTTTTGCCAAGGTTTGGCCGAATGAAGGGAAGGGCAAGGGCCTTCGGGCCCTTGGCCCGTCTCGTTTATTCCGTCTCGTCTCGAACAAATTTCGCGCGTAATAACGGTTCCAACGAGCTATCACATGCCGTATAAATCATTTAATTTTAAGTTTTTAGATTGAATTAAATGTATTTACTAGACTTTAGGCAAAGCCCATTATTGTAGGATTAGTTAGGTTTCGATGTGAATTTCGTGTTTCACCTTTTAGAAAATCCTTTATTAGACTCAGTACATAGGACCTTGTACGATTACAAGCCCAATGGTCATCTTAATGATAGAACCCTAGGCCCAACACGAAGACATAGGCCTAATAAGCTAAAGTTTGGGCCCACCAAGTAATGAACAATAAATTAAGACCAAGCCCAAATATAACTAAAATCAAAGTCAAAAGCCAAAGTCCAATTCAATACCAAAGTCAAGGTACCTATTTTGGTGACGGATGTCACAGTATCCCCCAGTTGAGAGAATTTCGTCCCGAAATTCAACTAGAGTCATGAGCTGCAATGCCATCCGCAAACAGGTGGGGGGGGGGTACATAGACCTCGATAAAACTTCCCACGTAAGGATAAGATTTAGGTTCTTGCTTTGAGTTCCATCTAGTCTTTACGATAAGGATTTCTACTAGCCTCTCAAAGTTTTAACTTCTATAACCATAATCCAAGCTAGCACATAGGCAAACTAAAATTTGCCGTCCGCTCGAATTCCTAGGACCAACCAATAAATCACAGGACCAAAACTGTTCTGCAGTCTTAACCACACTTGCAATCTAGGTGACAATTTGCTCCTTATTACAAGATAAACAATGTCATTCCAAAACAACAGCTCGTGAATTGTCCATAAGAACAAAGTCTCTTGAGATGGCGCTTTAGGTTTTACAACCTATTTACTCATATCACCAGAGTATGGCTGTCGTCCAATACCAAAAACTAGATACCAGTCTGGATTCCAATATCACATTCAAGATATCAATAATGTTTATATATAGGGTGTACCGCAGCTAACCCACCACACTACTAACACCTTGATAGTGTACCAGTCACCAACCGTATCATTATTATCAATCAACCAACATCATAGAACATGTGCCTAAAGCAAGGGTTCCTTTGATTGTTAGCGTGAATCTCTAACAATCCTGAACTGCCTTTTGTCTGTCTGCAATCCAAAACCCCCGATCATTCGTCTCTTGAATGATTTACAGTCCATTCACCTAATTCTACATGTCTTCAGCCCATTACATCGGTGACCAACACTTACCTCTGTTTAGTGCCTCGAATGGATCAAGATGTCATCAATGAATACTATGACAAATTTATTCAGATATGACATACACCTCTAATTCAACACGTCCATGAACTTCACGGGTGCCATTGTTAATCCTATCTTCATAATTAGGAACTCGTAATGTCTACAACGAGTTCTAAATGTTTTCTTTGGTATCTCATCCACGTGTACTCTATGTAGATGATTTCCGAACAGAGATCCATATTCCCAAATAGTACGTTGATATTTGAAGCTAATAGAATGAGTCATTTATGCCTGGGCAAATGATGATGGTTCTTGCCCGCTAGTTTATTCAGCTTTTAATAGTCCCTGCACGTCCTGCTCGATCCATTCTTCTTCTCTACAGAAGGTACTAATGCCTCTTGGTGCGTGTGGGTCGTATAAAACTCTTACCAAACCACTCCTAAAGTTGATTAGAATGGTTTTACAGCTCCAAGGGTGTTACGCGATAAGAAGCCCTAGGTACACACATCGCTTTATGTACCAATTCAATCCAAAGGTCCACCTATTGCGAAGTCGACAGTCATACCAGATCCTTCGGATCACTTCTTAGAATTTTCGCACAATAGGTATATCATTTGACTCTTATTCCTTCACCTTCATGCTCAAGATTTTCATGTTGTCCCCTTCTGATCTCTCGCCATACACGTCAAGTGTCTCACCGTTTGGCAACGTTATGCCAACAAACTTCTCACATCCGATGATCTCAGCACTATCCCTTGACGATCAATCCATCCCCGTGACCATGTTAAAACTTTCATGCCCAAATTGTATAGATGTATTCTTAAATGCATGATTTGCTAATAGCATAGTGTAGTCCCATATTACCTCTCTAGTGTTTACAAGTCTATCTTTAGTCCATTAACAACACATATTCTTCGTGACCGGGGTTAAATCCAACTTAGTTACAAAAGTCAAAGTCACCATGCATGTATCCTCTTGGATATCGTTGGCATCAATCCTGAATGCCTTTCTATGCGTAGGGTTGCCATTTTGCCTTGCCCAAGGCTTGCCCTGGGTTTGCACAAATTGCAGGCCAAATTTGTGTTGTTTCTCCTTTTATTTTTAATTGATCTTTTGACCTAGAGCCTTATTTAACCACGCAAATGCATTTTGATAATGCTCCTGACTTCCGCACTCATAATGTCAATGTCACACTCCTTTCGAGCTGACCGTATTAATCAACACAACTGGGTTAACAAATACCTTAAAACTCTTCGCTAAGCCTTCCAATTGCTTGAATTTGAACCACACAGATCATGACCTCATAGTCGGGTGGTGTAGATTGCACTTATTACTCTCTGGACAAGTGCCAACATAACCCTTCATTGCCAATACGACAACCATGTATCCTTTCATGAACTTATCCTTCTTGTCTACTCTAACAACGGCTAGCTCACTCAATTCTTTAACATCCTTCTACGTCTCACTAGTTTTCTCAAGGGTCTAATACGAACCATCTCATCAACTAAAATACAATTCTTCAGTATTGCACTCCAAATGGTTGGGGTGTAGTAGAGACCACCATTCCACGAACTATAGAACCAGTCCCCCTGAGGTAATTTTCCATTCGCTTTGATTTATGTATCACAAATATGACACCACCTTTGCCAACTTATGGAATTGGTAGGGATAAGCGGCATGACTAGATCCCACCATTACTTGATTCCACAACTAACGATCTATATTTTGCAACTTGTCCATGAGGTAGTACCTCTCAGTTACTACTGCTTAGCCCATCCAAAGTTCATGACGTGCAAGCTAAAAGAGTTCGACAGGATGTTGGAGCAATAGTTCTGACCCGTTGCATTGAGAAAACAGAAATGGATGTGGACATCAAGATCTGTGCTACTAATTAAAAGGCAAATAGTGTTATTCGGCCACTAGTGGGCAAAGCACTGATATGGTTCTTTGGGCACGTTCAACTAATCTTGCCTCCAGTGCCACTTTCTTTCAATTTATCAGTCTCACCATGTCCATCACTAATCCTCTCGGATCATCACATAGCCCAGTTCAGACACATCCCTAGCATAGCGAAGATGTTTATGTATAGGGTTCCCCGCAGCATTCCCACCACACCGACGATATACCAAAGACGACGTCTAAACTGGTTACATGACATCCATTTACTCCATCAAGTATAATGCTAGAATCTCTTGACAACCAATGCAGCAAGTATTATGATTAGTTTGAACGAAGCAACATAGGTACAAGGAGTCTTACTTCCCTACTTCAAATCTTCAAATACCAAGTACATTTTGAACATGTAGTCAATTTCCATGATCACAAAAACAAGAGCAAGAGAAACGTCTCATAGATACCGGGCTAAAAGGTCCAGTATGATTCCCATGAAGGCTCCAGATCTATTTGTACTTGTTCAAGGATAAATGGGATTGGTGTTTCCACACCGTAGATTATCATAATAACAGGAACTCCAATGTCCCATGTATAAAATGGAAGATTCGTACTAACTATGACTGTTATCTCATGAAGAGGTTTGCCAGATTTTGCATGCACTGCAAATTGCAATTACGTGTGCACCCGTAATGGTAATTTGCATTGCATGGTCACCATTAGCTCCTCCTACCAGAGTTAACATGTCTTGTTAAGTACAGAGTGTTATCTATTATTGGAGAATCAAGGATATGGACACTAACCGAAGGTTAAGTAACTGAAGTTGTACAGAAAAAATTTTTTGATTGAGAAAGCATTCACTTGGGTAAGGGACGGTCAAAAGAGTTCATTTAGTATAGTCCGAGATCCAATAAAGCTGTCACCTGACCCAAAAACGCCATGGCCCTTGTCTGTTGTTGTCAAGTAAGCTAGCATGTCCATCTCCCAATATTCAACTCACAAGTTGTAAATAAGACCCCGTACAACATAGCCAACACCAGCAGATGCACATAATAAAGGTGGGCTTAGAGCCCAAAGTCCTTTAAAACAATCCTTACACCTGCACTTATCAAACCAGACCAAATAATAATCAAACGTACAATGGGAGGACATCCTTACCTAATGCTTTCTCAAGGCACGCACGAATAATACAACGACCAAAGTTCTCCCAATAAGAAGATTATAGATAACACACAAGGCAGGCAACACAGCACAACAGATAATGCACATAAAACATTCACATGTATAATAGTACACACATAATCCTATGATGCATACTACATGTGGGTACTTAGGTTATAGTCTAGGTCGAATAATCCACCTAATTCTCTATAACCAATGGCTCTGATACCAATCTGTCACACCCTCGCTAAAGCGGAAACACGAGGATGCGACAGACGGGATAGTCATAACACATTGGGGGTTCAAGAGAATATCTAAAGGTATTCTCCGTACATGGGTCATGACGTCGCCCGACACATAGGAACACATGTCAAGGATAGTCACTACCAGAACGTCATACCAAAATGCATAATCATACCAAAGCTCCATACAGAAACAAATCAACACAATTGTCAAACAATAAAAATCTCAAAATCCTCAAAATTACAATCCATAAAACCCAACAATCCACAACATGTCCCAAAGGTTTCTTGAATGTCTAATGCTCCTAGTGGAGCGGTCTCGTCTAAGTCCACAGCCATACACCTAGACTTCATTACCTGAAAAGACATGCTCTAAAAAAAGGTCAACACACGTTGGTAAGTTCACAGGTTTATAAGTACAAATATTTTGCCGTGTAAAACATGTATAGAAAATTGTATGTGAAAGAGATACATAGCAGTCAAGATATCAACATAAGTTCAAATGTAACCCAAGTCCAAGACATTCCAAAATTTGTACAAAACCAGATTATATTCACCCAAGGGCAAGCCCCGGCCAAGTCGGTCTCGACTAGTATACCGACAACATGGGTGGGGGTGTCAACCCGTTAGTACTAAAAATATCTCTCCATAACGTCCAAGTACACAAGTTGAAGCACAAGCACAAGTACACCCTCATGATTGAATATCAAGACTCATACCATGACCCAAACCACATACAATATTTCAAAAGAAAATCAAACACGGCATAGTCCAAAACCATGAGCATGCTTTTCCCCCAAGTAAAATATATTAAAAAGGGGCTGTGAAACTCACCTTGAAAAGTCACAGTTCAAATCCCACAACACGCAGAGTAAGCACTAAAAATATATAATACACAAAAGGATTAATATATCACCAAATATAGATGGCTAATATGGGTGTAATCCTTTTAGTTCAGCCCTTAACGCTAATCAAGGTTTTCCATCGTCCCACTAATTAAATTAATTCTTTTGTAAAGAGTTTTAACCAATATTATATGCAAAACTTGTCTTAATTTAGATTATTTAGTTCCAATCCTTACTTTTAAGTTTTAACAAGATAATTCAGCATACATATCTGATTGCACATCAGTCTTGTATAGGCTGTTTGGAGATCGAAAAGATAACGAATCATTGCGTAAAAAGTGTCGTTTGAAAGAAGAGACTTTAAATTAAACTCCAGAAAAAGAATCAGGTTCATTTGACAAAATATGAGGAAGTTATGACACGAAGAATAAAGACCAATCTGCTGCCCAGATTCGTCAGTTTTGACCTTCAGTTTTGTTTGCTACGTTTGGAGGACCAAACGATGTCGAAATGACACGAGACCACTTGGTTAGTTAGAGGACTCATGGGGCTTAAGTTTAGACCCAGATTTCGCCCCAATTGAGCTTATTTAGACCAAGTTCTCACCCGAGAAAAATGACCCATATTTCTGACAGTAAGCTGTCCAGATTGTTAGATTCGTTCCCTTGAGTCACAAGTCCCAATATGTGTCTGTTAACAACCCGAAAACGTAAAGAACCTTCATTCCAGGTTCTAGTTGTCCAAAACTTCAATTAAACACTTAGTTTACTTAAATTTTCAGTCCCAAACAGTTTGTTAGTTCCTTAGTCTCCCGGTTTGCAACGATAATTGATAAATTCGTTGTTTCGGTTGTTCAATACGTCTATCCTTCCAAGAAATTATTTCAACGACTTCAAAACATTTTATAAGACCCAAATTTTGATTAAGAGCAGGTCATTCAAGATTACAACATGTTATAGATTTGAATAATACGAGTCCAAGAATTAGGATTTGTTCTAGATTACACGCATTGCCATAAAAATCGCTGGCAACCACCTGAGAATCCTCCATTTATACCTACTGAATGTTCATTGTTGTCTTCTTATTTTATCCTATATTAGGTTCTTAAGATTAGTTGCAGAAGCAGAAGATCTCTTGATGAAAAAACGAGAGTTGGGCCGTATATCATCACCGAAGAGTTGAAATCAAGATTTCTTCATCAAACCATGATCAAACTGTAACTGTTATCCAATCGGCATGCTTATATTACGATTTTTCCCAATTTATCTGATCGATCAAGCATCAAGAATTGAGTGGATTGATTCAGGAGGCTGCGAAATCAAGGTTTATTAGGGTTCTTGTGAGTTTCTCTTTCGATTGAACTATTTCATTTGGATTTTTGGCTGTTTTACCCGATCTTGGACGTAAATTACTCTGATTTGTTGAAGATTT